>OX388314.1:14517943-15117943 GCA_947579605.1 Athripsodes cinereus
AAAAGATAAATTTCCAAGATATTTTGCACACGCAGTTCCTGGAATATTTTTAATTGGTGATGATGTTACTAAAAGACCCAAAGAGAACATCTTTTTTCTACTTCACAACTTCTAATACGGCTATTTTTTTTCTTAATAGATTCCTTTCGGCTCATTTTTTCAAAAATTTACTCAAAAAACACAATCTAAAACACAAACAACCGCAACGAAATGTCAAAATTGTCATATTATGATTGCTTACGCGCGAAACGTAGTACCACTTAGTTACTACTAGGTGTCGCTAATATCAATTGCAAAGACCTCGCAACTGGCGGCGACGCCGCAAAGTGGTCATTTTTTTTTCGTGGAACGCGATCGCTTTGCACTTCGCAGAATTCTCGTATTGCAAAGTGCAAAATGCAGAGTTGAAAAGTATGATGGTGGAACGGGCCACAGGTCTTCACAGTGCAGAGACTGAAAACCTTTTATATTAATATTTCATGAAAGAGATAAATGTGATTCGTGAATGACTGTAAGCTTAACTCTAACTTGTAACTAAGTTATAACTCTTCTTAGCTGCAACTAAAAAAAAAACGTTCTTTACATATGGTCGGTCAAAAAAAAATATTGAAAGAGTAATAGCTTATATATTTTATTTATTCCATACTGTGACATTCTAGTGAATTCACTGTAAATATGTGAATACATTAAAAAAAAAATTATTGAAGAAATCAATACAAAATGTTGTGTACAACTGCAGCATATTCAAATGTCGTCCATTGTTAAGATCTTTTATTATTGATAAAAATACAAATCAATTACTTTATACGGGTACTCAGGTATTCTCAGATAGCACCTGATCACATAGCTATGTAAATACATGTTACATTCAATAACGTATGCAGAATTGTAACGGCATTGTGTTGAGAGAAATAAATACATTACTTTTTTCTTTTCATACTACAAATGTGAGAAATATGATTTTAGGGTACCTACATAGAATTATTATTAAAATTGTGTTTATATGACGCACCATTACGTTCAAATTCAAGCAAATTGATATATTTGCTGAGATCCTGGAAGAGATGATTATATCTTAAAACTCTCTTGTCTCTTATTTTCTATTACGTAGTATGGAAAATCATCCTTTTCATTTTGGAAATTATTTTATTGTTAGTATAAAAAAAACATATGACCAGTTAAGATTAAAAAATACCTTCTTTTGTTTCAGGAAGTAATTTGTAAAATTAGATGGCAGGATGGTAGTTTCTGTCTTTAATTTCATAGCAAAGCAACCGGAGTGGAGTCAATCATGGAGGTGGTATTTAATTGAACCAAATTCATGAGAAACTAAGTGTACTAATCAAAAATTATGGTAAGAAAAACTAGTGAATTTTACTAACATCCCGAATATTTTAATTAGAGCACAAAATTATTTGAGAAGCAAGAAATGAAAAATGGATATTTATACCCACATATGTATATAATTCTTTACTATACACATTTTATCATAACAACCTTTTTTGTTGATTTTTTTTATAAGCCCTATGTATTTGCATTTGTTTACGATAGGTACCTACTTAAAAAGGAAAAAACGAAAATTACATCTGTAATCTAACCTTTATTTTAAATTCACTTTCTAAAACATGCTGCAATCCATTTATAAAAGTAAATGACATAAAAAAAACTTCACATGCACGCATACATTAACAAACCTGCGATAAAAAATGAATAACTTAAAAATCATTCAAACCATTGGAATAACACATTGCGTTAAAGGAGCTGGTAAGTAAATACCCTTTATATTTTAAATAATAATAATAAATGTTGAAAATAAAAATAATTTGTCTTTTATTTCTATTCATTTGTCTTATGCTGCGGCATCATACATGCTATGTAAATCCACCCACCCTTTCCCATTTCCTTTTAAATAAACAAATAAAAGATAACAAAAAATAGAGTAATAATAATAAAAAAAAACAATAGGTACCTACTCACTTTCATTATAAAATTACTATAAAATATTTTTTACTTTGATAGTATTATGCTCGTGTAAAACCTATCATTTGATTTTTTTACTATTAAGTAAATAGGAAACATATGGACTTTATATCTAGAAGGGTGAAAAAGTATGTTGAACCTACAATGCACCATATTTTATTATTGACAAAACCACAGTAGGTATTTACTATGGTTTTATTACTGTTCTAATTTTTTACTTTATAAGAATTATTACTTTCGCTTTTTAACATTCACTGATTACCATAATTATAACAAATGGTCCTATATCCATGTACCTGTTTCTAAGCCTATAAATTTTATATAAGGTACAACTTGAAATTTATATTAATGAAATTTATTTAAATACAAGTATTTAAGATTAAACATTAAGTAATTAAAAATGCCATGGCGGTGAAGAACAGTGAAAGAATATTTGGGACTAATTTTTGCCAACTATCATACACAATGAGATGAACATAAGGTAAAGTTTTGTAATTTTTTATTTTATTTGAATCTAGATTAATAATAAATCCAAATTTCCTTCAAATACACTCTCAATTAAAGCAATATGCTTATGTCGTGATGGTGAAGAGTGTCCGAGACTCGACATTAAGCAACTGGACACATTAAAATAAATAATTTCTAAAATTGATATTTTTCAACCGACGGTACTTGGTGGAAATTCATGTTGAATTAATTATAAATAAAACACTTATTTATAGTATATCCACAGTGACTTTTTATTGGATGCGAGCCGGCTTTCAAGAGCTTCCCCTCTCATCATCAAGCTTTTCGCCAGTCTGATGATGAGAGCGGAAGCTCTTGAAAGCCGGCTCGCATCCAATAAAAAGTCACTGTGGATATACTATAAATAAGTGTTTTATTTATAATTAATTAAATAATTTCTATAAGATATGCATTATACTATGTGGGTAGCCATTAAATATTGCAAAGGTATAATTTACTCTATACTCAAAGATCATAGACTCACTCATTTATGACTCTTCATTATTACAAAGATCACTAGCTGAAAATATATCAGCGTTTATCAATACTTACAGTTAAGATTAGAAAGTCCTATTAATCTGTAGTAATGTGGGATTAAACCTATTTACTTAATTAAATTATTATTGGATCATTTATATTGCGCCGTTTTCACGATTCAAATAATCTCAAGGGCGCATTTACACTATTATTTCGCATTATAATTTATTCTTTACTATTTTTACAATACAAATTTGGTTAAATATTATTGTCACAAATTTTCATTAGATTTAATTTGTATATTTCTATTTTTACAATTTAACATTTTAACTTCAGCACAACAAACACTAAAAACAATAGAATTAAATAAACTACACTGTATTTTAGTCAGAATGCAAAAATATTTATAAAATCAATTGATGTTTAACTATGATTTGGAATTCAAAAGAAGGAGAAGTTATGGGTTCAGGCAGCTACAAGAGCACCATCTACCCAAACTAGTAAATGACATGATTAAGTTTAGAAAAGGAAAAAGAAATTCATGCTTCAATATTTAAGATTATTTACGTCACATTATATAAAGTAATATTTAAAAGTAAAAGTATGATGCAAAAGGAAGAGAACTTGATAGCACAAAGGGGTAAAACCTACAAGCTATTTATTATTGTATTAATGCATATGACATTTGGTTCCCTTACCGCTGTAAGATGATATTATTTTTATTCCAATAAATTTTATATTATAATTCAAAATAATATATCTACATATAATTTGATAAAAGATAATTTATAATGTTATGTAAATGTATGTATGAAATATGCACGTAATAAAATTACCTTACAATTTCTACCTGGATTTTATTATTTCTTTACCTACTTACCTTTTTTGATATTGATGATCTATTTTTATTATTATTTGCATTTTTTGTTATAATTTATTGACTTATTCGTTAACTTCTATTGAAATTGTGCCTGAGAAAATATTTACTAGGTGATGGGAATTTATTTTTCTTGTGTCATTGGATCTGTCTGCTTATTAAGCTTTCGTAAAGTTTTCGGTTTGATACCCGTTAACTAACTGAACTTTTTTTTCAGACAAATATGATATGTAACTGAAATCAGTAAATTATTAAGGAATATATACTTTCAGCGAATGATATGCATTTCATATGCATATTTCAAATCAATTTATAAAAGATTTTACGAATGATAGTTATATTTATTAGACATGGAGGAGGAGAGACAAAGAGATGGAGGAGGCCTGAGATAAAGTTTGTATGGATAAAAGTCATTTAAAAAGTAGAATATTCTGCAGTAAATCATCTCAGATCTTAAGAATGATCACACTTGTCTATGAGAAATGTATGAATGAGTCATAAGCTTACAGTTTATATTACCTGCTTAACCTACAAAGAAAGCTGGAAAATACTACTAATACCATCACGGCATATCCCACAAGTGGGGTAGCCAGCAAAACAACTGCATTTAATAAACATGCAGGCCGTCTTATCTGTGCCAATAAACAATTGAGGCATTCAAGATGGGTGGCAAACCTCATGGCCGAATTTGAGATGTAATATGTCTTTATTATTTCGAACACCTGCCTTTTACAGGACACTCGAAAAGTCACGGAAAAGCGTGGGAGATCAATTCTTCACCGGGTTTTCCAGGCATAAGCTGGAATATGGAGCATTTTTAAATCTAGTGTAAGCACTTCTATTAATATTGCTGATACAGCGTCAAAGGTTTGATTCCCTGTTGTATTTTGAAGTTTTTAATACAAATTTATTAAAGTTATCACATTACATCATCGCATTATAGTTAAGTTCTAGAGGAATGATTAAGAACTTTTGTTTGAGTCTCATTTGTGTTATTGACAAAGATCAGAACTACGACAACATGATGCAAAAGTAAGTAAGATTACATCTAAAATCAGATAAGGAAGAAAGAAATCTAAGGGTTAAAGACATTAATACAAAAAAATGGATTATAATAACAATGATCTACCTAGATATTATAGGTAAGTACCTATGCCTCTATGCAGGGGCGAGTGCACACTGCACAGTAAACTATTATTATTATTATACAGGGCGTCTCATGCCCTTCCGGCGATTAAGGAAAGTGAAAACATCAATACTAAAAAGCAACAACAATAAAAAAAATCAACGCAGGTAGGTACTTACTTACTGGAGACAGGGACCTTTGCCTTCTGTTCTATCTACAATATGGTAAAGAGGATGCAACGCGGAGAAAAAATGAAAGGGTAACATGGGCCGTAATGGGAAAATATAAAAAAATACAAATTTAAATTGTAAAAGATAATGCATGTATGATAACGATTTTGGAGAATATATTCTTAATATCATTTAACGATTATTTTACACCTCAGGTGATTATGATGATGATGAAGGATGTTTTTTTTTACTTGGGTAGAGCAGAATTCATGTAAGAGTGCCCCGCTCATAGGTAAATGATTACTAACACATCCTTCAGTAATGAGTATGCTACACACACCACACAATGCACCAGCCAATCACAGTGATGCTACTCGGTTACTAATACAATCACGTGTTCTGTAATACACATTACCTGTGACTGTGTGCGTAGCGGTGCTAGTGCACTTTAAAAAAAATTAAGCCTATCTACTGTTAAACTATTAGTGTGGATTTTATGAGACTACGTTATATCCTTCCTAGAAACTGCTATAGAAAAGGGGCTATTTGAAATATTAAAGTTTATGGTAAGTACCTTCACAATTTCACAAGTTTAGACAATTATATAGGTAACTGCAAAATTTTCTATATTTCACTCTAGTGAAAAGAAAAGAAGAATATTGGTAGGTAGGTGTATTCTTTTTTTCTTAATAAAAGTATCTTAGGTATGTTATCAAGGCGTTATGTAGGTACATGGATATAAAGAAAATGTTTTATTTTTTGAGTATTTAGTTCTCTTATGACCTGGGGGTAATTTTTGTATTAGAAAAAGGATTTATAAAGTAAAAACGTTGGTAAATGCGACCCTGAGGCCCTATTATAATACAAAATATGAAGCCAAATATCAAAATAAACTTACTCCTCACCTTGCTACACAGCGAAATAAAAATAATAGCTTCTACATATCTACCTACCTATATACATACTAAAATAATAGCTTCTATGTACATACTAAATAATAACTTGTACGTAGGTAATATTAACTTATAGGTATATATGAATGGAGTGTCTGAATTAAATAAGGTTCCCACTCCTTAACATTTAATTTTTCATGTAGGCATCTTTTAGAAGTTTTCTGAATTTGATAGGGTATATTTTAAGATAGGCATTGAATACAAGGTTTCCAACGACCTCTTTTACAATAAATTGTTCCTATATTAATGACATCAGAGAGCTAGGAATGCTGCGGGAAGAGGTGACGTGAAGATCTTTTGAATGAAGTAGGATGATTTCTACCCTGTTTTCCCGGATAAAACGATGAAAGTTAATTGAAATATATATAGATAATTATACTACTACTATACCATCACGGCATATCCCACAAGTGGGGTAGCCAGCAGATCAGCTGCATGTAAGAAACATGCAAACTGTCCTCTTCGTGCCAGTATAAAATCAAGACATTCAGGATGGGTGGCAAGCCTAGGTAATTATACTAGTCATTATTGTAAACAGAGCTACAAAACTATGTATAAAGATAAACTAACAAACTACATACCTTCTCTTAAATAGGTACACACAAAACAGTAGAAATTATATAGGTACTTACCTATCTACATATATTACATTTATACAAAATGAATTTAATTGTATCATATAGCAATATTAAACGAAAGTTATCGCGATTTGTGTTTAGTGGTGGTTGACACATTGTTACATAACACCATACATATAATAACTAATTACATTAAAATTAAAACAATAGTTACAAAATTGCGATACATAATACTTCTATTACAATTCATCGGTTAACCTACTTACGCAAAAGTTTAAACCTTTAAAAATCAAACATCACAACAACAATAATAATAAAAAAAATAGCAGGTCGATAACCTATTCAACCCCCGAGATCGTTTTTTTATTCAAGATAAATCACATTCACAAAAGAATTGAGTTAGATAAGATAAAAAGATGTGCACAAAGGGTTAGTGTATTTTTATAAAAAAAAATATATAGGTACATTTATTATTAAGGATAATAAAATATTATTATAATTCTTATTCACGGCATAAGGAAGTTGGGAATAGGAAGCAAGGACTTACATACCTACATAGTTATACCTGCCCCGCTATGTGTAATAACTTTTCTTCTTTTATTATCGTCGTAAGGTGATAAAGGATTATTTGTTCAAGATGATGCGGTATTATATTTCTTGAAGTGTATTATATTATTATATCATTTTGTAAGTATTTTATAAATGGGTTACTTATAAAATGTATTCATATTTAGTATCCCAAATATGATATCTGCATACCTAATTATAATGAAATTTAAAGAAAAAAACAATATCCACTATTTGTTTGACAATATTGACAATGTCCTTATCAGACGAAAGACTTTTCTCTCAATACAAAACATAGGTATAGTACATACATACATACAACTTCTTCCCCTTGTCCTAGTTGGGTCGGGGGCCCATTACGCCTAGGTACTTCCTCCAGAGATCCCTGTCCACTGCTGCTTCCAGGACCTCTGGCCACTCCAAACCATGCCTTTCAACACACAAGTTTGACACCTGCCCTTGCCAGCTTCTTCTAGGACGGCCTACCGGTCTTCTACCTTATACGACGACCGGTGTGGCGTGGAGGCTAACGCACTTGCCTTTGAGTCACTAGGTCCCGGGTTCGATTCCCGGCCAGGGCAAAATGAAGAATGACCTTTTCAGATTGTCCTGGGTCTGGGTGTTACATGTATATGTGTGTAGTGCGTTATGTATATGTGTATCGTCGCGTTAGTACCCATAATACAAGATTCTTATCTTAGTTTGGGACTAGCTCGGTCTGTGTGAATTGTCTATACCTACAGGTATAGTGGAAAAAACATTTGTTTTTTTTAATTTCATTGTGGAATTCTATTACCTAAACACCGATACAGTGAATACATAATAATTATATTACCAATCAATTTATATAGGTACCATCACAATATCTCCCACAAGTAGGGTAGCTAGTAATAAACACACCAGATAAAAAAATAAGGTATTCGGGATGGGTGGCATATCTCATCGAAAATCTACAGACAAGAATTCCAGTCTTTGCTGGAAACTCCATGATGACTCCAGTTCAAATGTATTTTTATTCGGTTAAAAAGAAATATGTCGGCAGTCCATTTCTGAGAGACTCCGTGATGGTATAGGTATAGACAAGGGTTGTAGGATGACTTACCTACGTGAGATTTAAAAAAATATATTTAGGAGTGGGTATTACTTATGTATAGATGTCAATAGAAAAAAATACACACATATTTTTTATAAAGAGTTCGTCGGTAGCCTGGAGGTAGAGTCTCGGCCTCGTGAACAAGGGGTCCGTGGTTCGATACCAGAAGCCGGCAAACTCCCCTTTCATGACACAAGCTTTTAGTAGCTTACTGTGAAAGGTGTATAAGGTTGTATTTGGGTTTTGTAGATATAACTTAAAAAAAAAACTTTTTTATTTATTTTATTTATCTTTATTAATTTTTTGGTTTACAATAGGTAATTGTTAAATAGTTAAGGTCCGCAACATTGCATACCTGGGTCATATTCTGCGAGGGAATAAATATGAAATCTTTCAAATCATATAAAAAGAAAAGGTTGAAGAACGACGTAGTTCTGGCAGAAGACAGGTCTCATGACTGTCCAATATAAGACACTGATGGACTGGAGGTTACAGAGGCCTTTGATGAGGTGATTGTCAACGTTGGGGAAACTTGATGAGGCATAAGAAGAAATACAATAGGTAGCCTAAAGAAATAATAAAATGGTATCTTATTATTATACAGTATAGGTAGGTACCTACCTATTATTATTTATTTTCTAAAAAAAATATCACCTCTCAGTAGTATTTTTTTTTCATTTTCAGGGTAAATAGGTATGATAAAATAAAAATGCATGCATACGTACGTAAACACATACATACGAGTATAATTATGAATGTTTAATTACATAATACACATGCATACATACTTAGATACAAATACACATAACATAATCAAAAATGAAGACAATAAAATGTCTTTCCAAGAGATCCCACCAATTTGAATAGAATCAGGTACCTACATTGAATTTTATTGACTAAGTAACTACCCAATTATTTTTAAAAATTCGAGCTACTGTGTGATCATTTATTTTAGTTCTATAATATTTGAAAATTGTAATGCCAGAGACATCTAGCGATATTGCTTGTAACATGAAATTGTTGTGCTGTCAGAGCCATCTATGATTGAATAGGAAAAGTAATATGTCGGTAAAACCGATTTTAATTGGAATTGTGGGAGCGAATGTCGCACAAATTTGTAAATATTTTGTGGAATAAGTCAAACAAAATAATAACGAATGAAAAGATTCCATTTGAAATTTTATGAAACAAAGAGGTTTTTCATCTCATTGAATTTAAAACTGTTCGGTTTATGAAAATTAAGTGTATGTATTGTTATTATAAAATAAGTGTACCTACCTGCCAAATTTTTATATCTTTTTTAAATATTAAAAACAGTTTTTATGTTACAAATTTCCGAGTAAGCACCTAGAATAAAAAGTATGTATAGGTAGCTTTTCTTGTAGGTGCCTTTACATACCTGCCTAAGTTTTGAGAAATATTGGGTATGTTATCCATTCGCCGATATGGAAGGACATCCATCAGAATGACATTTTATGGCACAGAAAGGATGTTCTATAAATACCAATTAGCGGTAACCATAGATTTTTATCATTTTATACCTACCTATAGCATTAGGTACCTACCTACCAAGTTCTGGGTAGGCATAGAGTTATGTTAAATAATAATTATTAAATGGGTAATGTTCTCTTTGTGCCAAACTTTTGAGCAAACTGAAGACATCACCCTTCCAACATAGTTTCCCGCGCCCTTGCGATGGATGCTCCATTAAACAGGGCCAAATAAATAATCCGAAATTAATACATCCTACTTATATACCTACCTACTTATCTACATCGTATCGGTCTCTACATGATTCCAACTGGAATTTGTCCATATTTTAAATCCATAAAGTAGACACTTCATGATTTATATTCCTAACGCATCTTCATATCACTGCTCTGTTGATTTTGTTATAATTATGAATGATGATGTGCAAGATGAATAAAATAAATAAATATAGGAACATGCCTACCTAACAATAAAATCTAATAGGATTTTCGTATAAATATTATTAGGAAAATTCCTGTGTGTGGCGTAGTCAATAGACTAATCGTACGTAATAAATATGCCAGCACTAATAAAAATAAGATATTTAGGATGGATTGCACATTTCAATTTAAAAAAAAATTATACAAAAACAAAAGTCGAATAATTATAATAAGAACGATTTGTATATGGCGCCATTTAATGATCCGTGACCCTCTCAAGGGTACCCTGACTTCTCCTGGACAGAAATGTTTTCAACTTGCTTCTGAATGTGGCAGTAGGCTGGTTCTCGGTTCCAGGCAGATGGCCCCGCGACGCTAAAACTTCTCTGCGATTTTTGATGTGTTTGCCCTGTTCGGCTCCACAAGTTTGTTGACAGCAGTGGAAGCTGAGCGCAGTTATCACATCAACAATTCATCGATGGAACAGAATTCAGCGAGGCGTAAATGTAGGTACCTACATTAGTTTAACCAAAAAAAGAGAAGCTGAAACATGCGATAAAAATATAGTAATATTTGAGGAATCTTCATAATTGAACCTAATCCTATAGGTACCTATTTTATTAACCTTTGTATAGATCTCATTTATGACGTTCTACAAGTAGGTACATAATCTTTTGCTGGGCATTAGAAATCGAATAAAAGAGTGGAGACTAATATTCTATAGGTACTAGGAGCTTCACAGAAAAGAGTAAGAAATATTTTTTTTATTTATTCCTGCAGTAAGGTTCCTACCTACTAACTGATATCTACCAAAAACATAACAAAAGTAAACATATAACCAACACAAAAGTATCTCATTTAATTAAAGAAGCAACACCATCGCAGGTCCAAAAAAATCATTATCATTAAAGGTGCGTCTTCGTAAAATTTCTTCACAAGCTACCTACATGTTAAACTAGCGGTGATTATATTATTATTGTTATATTGCCAATTATTTTTATTCTTACTTGTTTTCAAATTTTGCTACTTGTTTTCAAATTCTCAGCCCGGAAATAAGTCCTTCCATAAAAAATATCAGTTTATTGCGAAATTACGTAGGTAGTTCACGCACCTTGGTGGTTAGGTACCTGCCTAATTAAATATTAATTTTGTATGCTTGGTAGCTGCATGGGTAGAACAGTGGAATACAGTTACCTTAATATACAAATTATTGTTCCGAGGAGTCCCCGGAAAAGAGTAAGATGTCTCCCACGCTTTTTTGTAATTTTTTAGTGTCCCGTAAAAAAATATGTACCTATTCGTAATATCTACTTCCCTATCTATATTATCAATGCGTCAATTTTCGTCCGATCACCGAGGTTAAGTACCTAATATTGGTGGAATTATTTTTTTATAGACTCTATTGTTTCGTATTATTCTTATAATTAAATTAAATTCTTATAATATTTTGAAAGTCATCTTTATTGTCATCGAATGAAACACGTAGATAAGATTTTTCATATTTTTAAATTATTTTTTTTTGAACAAATTTGTATTGAGAGTGGGCTTGGGCTTGGCCAGTTTGAAAATTTTAGTCACGCCAATGGTAGGTACCTACCTACAGATTGCTAGATACTGCAATAATACTATACATAGATACCTACTTTCCTGACTATCTATAAACTCTTGATGAACGATGTAAGATCGTTAATAATAAAACTAGTAGGTAAGTATTGTATGAAAATATTATATTATTAAGTATATAGAGGTGGTTAAATATTATAATAACGCAGCTAAATTCAAGTAAATTGATCTTAAGTATTCCCCTAATGGACTATTAAACGGTGTATAAACATTCTCCACATAAAATCATTATTACTGTAAAGTTACAAGTCCTCAGTAGGTACCTATCTACATATTATTATTTCTGCTATATACCTTGTGGATATCTACTTGCCAACTCATAAAGGTACCTGCTTACTTACCTAGAAAGAAATGTAATGAAAGTAGGAATTTATTTAACGGCGATTTGACATCTTATGTAACGAACTCTCAATAAGTATAAGGATTAAATATTTTATCTCCTCATCACCATCATCATTTCCGCCGGTTCCTCAGCTCTGAAGGTAGTGACCATCATGCCTCATTTCATTGACCATCAGTCTCCATAACGAACGATCCTCCGCCATGTGCAGAGTCTTGTGTCGTGTATTCTTCGTATCTAATTAGATCAATAATCTATTTCACATTGGGTGAGTACCTTATTAATATCAAGCACTCTTTTTGATTAAAAAAGGTTTTACGAGGATACGATTGATCTATGTTGATGTTCGCGCATGATAAATCAGAATGGGAAGAAAGATGTAAAACTTTGCTGCCAACAATCCACCTCAAGATTGAAACTAGAAAGAGAATTAAACCTATGCCCATATCCATAACATAAAAGTGTTGTGGATATGGGCATGTTTTTATCAATGATATATTCTGCTGCATCGCTCCTGTCCGAAAGATACGAGTGTTAAAAATGTCATGAGTACCTAAGTCACTTTGTAGGTACCTACTCTGAAGGGATAGCCTAGTATTCACAGCAATTTTAAAATTTTCGACGCCGGGACCCTCTACAGACGGACGCCCGAAGCTTTTTCGTTTGTAACGGTGGCGCATTATTCGTACTGTTTATTCATGATTTGTTCATTGCCTAATACATTTCGAGAGATAACGCAAATTTATAAAGAAGGAAAAATAAAATACGAATTTGCTTGTAATCAATGTACAGTAAATAATAAACAGAAATAAATATTTGGTCTCCCACTATTTTCCATAAGTTATCGAGTGTCATGGATTAGGCAAATGGTCTCTAAACTTCACATAATAATATACATACAATTTGCACCTATTCTGAATGTTCTATTCCACACTATCAGTATACCAGCCGCATGTAATAAACATGCAAGCCATCCTTTCTGTGCCAACAAAAAATTAAGATACTTGGAATTTAAAATTTCATGTGTCTTTATTTTTTCGAACACCTGAAAACTTACGGAAGAGTTGGAGAACACTTCTTTGCCAAGTGCTCCACGTAAAAACGAAAGAATCCTGAATGTCTTATTTTTTATTGGCACGAAGAGGACAATCTGCATGCTTATTACTTGTATGACATGCTGTAGGGGTATAGCAGTCAGTAGATAGCAGTAATATTAAGTTTATAGTTTAATATCCTGTGTTCCACTCAGTCGAATTTAATTTTTTCCCCTCTAAATTTAAAAGCCTTATGATGCAGTATTTCATTAATTTTTTATCGATCATACTTCTTAACTTTTCAATTAGATTTATAAATTTGTGTTATCTCTCGAAATGTACAAGGCAATGAACAAATCATGAATAAACAAAACGATTAATGCGCCACCCTTATACCAACGAAAAAGCTTCGGGCGTCCGTCTGTAGAGGGTCCCGGCGTCGAAAATTTTAAAATTGCTGTGAATACTAGGCTATCCACTCTGAAGGCATGCGACATGCGACATTACTGCTAAAAGGTTATTTTATTATAAATTTGTAAATGGTGTCAACGCAGATCTAACATCCTGCAATTACTTTAAAAATATTGTCGAAATTGTGCATATCTGAGCAACATAATTAATAATACCCATGTTACCAAGATTCACGGCAATAAAATTATGGATTAAAAAGATAAATATTTGTGCACAGGGTTTTTTTATTACTTTCAATGTTTATTAAATAAAGCAACTACAATATTTTAAATAGGTAAGTTTACTAGTGTAAGGACATGAGATATATATCCTTTCCCCTTTATAATATTTTTATTAATAAATAATAATAATAAAAGTTTAATGGTCCAGTAATGTGGTCCCCGGTTACTCACCTATACCTAAATGAGTAGGATCTAGTCCACATTTTGTTATAATTAATATTTTTTTAGAGTGGGTAATATGATAGCCAAACATCTTTTATATTATGTAATATGTAAATGTTGATGATTGGAACCTACTACAATATTTATCAATGTGTTTATTTAAATAAATAAACTTCATACCTATATTATATTTAAAACCATATTTAAAAGTAAACTATATTTCAATGATATTATGTGACCACCGTTTAATATTGTCAATTTAAAAGTTAGATTATAAAAAAATGCAGAAATACAAATTCTTCTTCTGGACTCTAGGGTATGTATTAGGTAAGGTGTCTTCCCGCTAGGTGGATTCTCTACTGTTCCTCCATCTTCCATTTCTTTGCTGTTCTTACGAATGGACATCGTTCCATAGTTTTGTCATGGAGAGCAATAGGAATTATAATAAAATTGTCAATACCGTCTTGTATCTAATAATTTATTTATTTTTATATATTCAATCATTAACATAATCAGGCACAAAGTCTTTTACATATTATATGGAACAATGAATTCGAAATACAAATATGTGCAATACATTACATTTTGTTACTTTATAGAGAAAAGAACTAAAACATTACTTACACAGTTCACCATCTGAACTAACGAATAACATTACTCGATGTTAAAATAATAGCAATAAACTTAATAAGTAATAGGTATAAGTATTATAAGTTTTTTAAGTCAGTTTTATTTGTGAGTAGATTCGACTCCCCACTTCATTTAAGAAATGATCTATAGTTTCCTAGCTGGAAATTAACAGGTGTTTTGTGGTGTAAAATTACCTGTAGGTGCCTACTGGCCTATAAATATAAAATATTATAAGGTTGTAGATACTAATAATTCTATAAATAAAGTCGAATAGGTAGGTACTACCCCAAATATAGGACAGCAGTTTTTGAAATGGTGTCCATGTGTAAAATCCATTTTAGTTAGGTCATGAAATTTTGTCAACGAATCTCGTATTTTATAATAAGTAGGTACCTAGATGTTTTTTTTTATTAGTATTGTAACAGATTGGCTGTAAGACGTTGCTTAAATAGTAATAACTCCACTATTAAGGTATATTATGTGCCTATATGTTATAAATAATCTGGAATACATACATACATGCATAGGTAGGTACATCTTCTTCCCCTTGTCTTAGTTGGGTCGGGGGCCCATCGCGCCTAGGTACCTCCTACAGAGATCCCTGTCCACCGCTGCTTCCAGGACCTCTGGCCACTCCAAACCAAGCCTTTCAACACACAAGTTTGACACCTGCCCTTGCCAGCTTCTTCTAGGATAATCTGGAATATTAAATTAATCTAATATTTTTGACGTGGTGAGTTGCTTGGTGATATTCAAGATTTAAATCTGGAGATCTTTGGTTCAGAGAAATTTAACATACATAATGAATTCTGCAATGAGTCATACCGCTCATTCAGAGTGTCTTATTCATTATGGTACAGGGAAAACTATAATTATGTAGAATTCATTCGTTACACCACATAATATTATGAGAGATTAATTGGTGGTAGATACAAAAACACATATTATAAATAAATTCTTTTATACTTAATTGTTGATACAGAAAGACCGAATCTTGATATTGGTACTAATTTGATACATACCATATATACATTGGTATCATTTTGATATTGGTACTAATTTGATACACAGTTGACCAGGTTATATGTAAAGTAGGTATTCAATATTTGGGTTCCCGTTAAAGAATATGTCGCTCACTGTTTTCTGTAAGTTTCCGAGTTTCCTGTAAAAGGTAGGTGTTCGTTAAGCATCACACATAAGGCAATTAAGATCTTTGATTCAGCGTTGTTGAGGTATGCCACTTATCCTGGACGTTTTTTTATAGCACGGAGAGGTCTATCTGTAAAGAATTATATATTCAATACTTTCTTGGTCACTCGTAAACGAGTGCATGGTTTATAAACATAACATAACATGTTTAGACAATTCACACAGACCGGGCTAGTCTCAAACTAAGATGCGAATCTTGTATTATGGATACTAACACGACGATATACATATATATACAATGCACTAAACACATATACATGTAACACCCAAACCCTGGACAATTTGAAAAAGGTCATTCTTCATTTTGCCCTGGCCGGGAATCGAACCCGGGACCTCGTGACTCAATGGCAAGTGCGTTAGCCTCCACGCCACACCGGTCGTCGGTGGACGTATATATTATTATGAAGGCGTTAGGTATACATATTATTATACAATAAGGCATTTTTGATGATAATCTAAAGTGTTTGTTCCGATGCATGCGAAGGCAGCGGCCGCGACAGCCCCGCATACTTCGTGTGTAGTTGGGCAAATAATAATTCGGGCTCGTCACAATTCAAATTTCGTGTCAGGAACATAAAATATTCAACAATCATTTTTCTTAACCTGTTCATTCATCAACGAAACGGTATCTGTATCACGTGGATTGTCAACATTTTGTGTACGATACAAAATATTATATTATTAGTAATATGTTACGAAAAAGACGTTAATTTTATTGTGTATACTCATACCAATCCCTTATCTAATTACCAACATCTGAGGAATAATAGGCAAAACACTGGTTTTGCTGGAAATCATTACCAAAAGTCATACTGAAGATAACATAATGTCTCTGTATGTATCTATCAGAATCATGAAATGAGTTTTATACGTAGCAAAAATATCAGAAATGAAAATTACAATGAGAATATAGATATTATTTTATAATTCAAATTTATGTTTACTTTCTTGTATATATGCATAGTAAAAGACGTGTAACATTTTACAACGCAGTGATCGAAATCTTTATCACAATTCTCACAAAAGATAATTTATTTAATATTGATTAGTGATGTAACGAATATTATTTCGGTAATAAAGTATCGGATATTCGGTTAAAGTACCGGATACTTAGCCGGTACATTGTACAGCAAGAAAATGTTCTTTAAGAAAACCGAAGAGTTTTGAAATATTTTAAATTCCTATACCATTTTGAAAATTCGGCGACCGGGGGGGTAGAAATTTTAATGATTGAGCAATATTGTAGAAATCTAAGCTAGTCAATATTCGCTATTCGCATTCGCGAATGTCTGCAACAAATATTCGCATTCGCGAATATCCAAAATCACACATTCGTTACATCACTAATATTGATTCACTATTTTTCTTCTTCTTCAGCTATTTCTGGTTCATCTTTGAACATAGACCTCTCTATGACTTTCTACACCCTTTTGTTTTGAGTTTGCATCATTCACTAAAAACTAGTTCATTATTTACAAAAAATAAATCATGCCTTGATACAAATAATTTTATTTATTAATTTATTTTTATCGTTAACGGTGACTAAGCCTTCTGTATTAATAAAGTATATAGAATATAGACATTACAGTAACAATTTTACAATGGTTGTCAACTTCTGAAGGACGACTATCAATTAATATCTATAAAATGATTGATTTGTACCAAATATTAAGGTGATGTTCACACAAGCGATCGGACTCGACTGATAATACGTCAGGAATGTTCACCACGATATTGTATGAAGGTAGAATATATTATACTTATTAGGATAGCTTGCGCGATCATCAACCAACCATTAATATTTACGATCTGTTTTTTCAATACCTTTTTTGTAAATACATTTTGTACAAATTATTAAACGTAGGACTCAATATTGCACGACTCAGTGTATTTGAAAAATGTTTGGAATGCATTTTATTAAGTCATTTAATTTAGCTAATTTAAGAACATTTCTTGCTTGAGCTTGATTTAAGCGATGGACGATTCTATCTCTAACATATAGGTTTATCTGAAAAGTAAGTTGTCCTCTACGTATCAATAAGAAACAAGATATTCAGAATGGATGGTATATTATCTTATCGCTGCATCGAAGACGAATACCTGCTAATATTTATTTATTTATTTATTTATTTAAACATACACGGCAACAAGCCTTTTACATGTTAACAAAATACATATGTAGTAGACACAACAATGACATGACAATATATTAAATAATTTATAGTGTCGAAGATCAAACAGTAATCAGGGAATACTATAATAACAATTGAAATAACAAACAAAAGAAATAAAATAAAAAAAATATCATTATAAAATCAATAGATGCATTATAAATTTTAAAATTATTCAATAAATCAAAATGAAAGAAGTCAATAACCACATAACAATAATAATTTTATAATATGATAATAATAATAAAATAATAATAATAGATAAAAACAATAATAATAATTAAAGGAATTCAAATTTGAATTACAAATTAAAACAAATTCGTGAATAATAATACAATAATCAATTTAAAATATAAAATATATAATATTATTAACATAATTAAATTTAAGAGTTGTTACTCTCTGTATATATAATATGTTATGACAATTGTTGTGCTTGTCTCCCGAGCATCAGCTTATTGAATCTAATGATGACAAAGTAGGTACTATCTACTGATCTAATATACCTACTGAAAACCAAACTATTGGTAACTAACTGTCCGTACTACTTTTGTCTGTCCCCATCTTAGTCTCACACTCTTACACATATAATATGCGCTAAATCATATCCGATTCCTGTAAATATAAATATATTTTTTTGTATTGTTAATATATAATTATTATTATAATATGCAATTATTGTAATAATGCAACTGTTTACTAATTCACACACATAATTCAATGTGCGACCTACATTTCGTTAAAAACGTTTATGTATCGTAGAATGTCACCAAGGGGATACTTTGCATGCAGACATGGGCAGGTACCTACTTAGCAGTGATGGGATTAAACTTTTTAGTTATTATATTAGTCATGTATTCGTAATAAAAAAAATACGTTTTTGATCTCAGCATTCATAATTTGGTCAACCTATAGGTAATTTAAGAAAATATCTGACTTCACAATACTATGTCCCCATCACCTAATTGTTATTCTGGTATTGAAATTTGAAATATTTCACAATTTTATGTTTTTTTTTGTTTGTTAAACATTAGAAAATAGCAGCTTTTCAAATTTTCAACCACTCGATCACCAAATTTGATATACGAATTTCGCAATATTGCAGATATTTAAGTTTTTGAAACCATGTCCTATTTTATTCAATGACAACTCAAATCAAATAAATTTATAAGTCATGCATGCAAATGTTGGGATTTGTGTTAGTAGCTGATATTAATTATGTGTCGAATGTCTAATATTGACATTCTTGAATACTAATGTCGAAAATAAAATCTTTCACGATTCGTTACGGAAATTTAAATGATTAGGAATTAGAAAAATTTCACGATTTTGTCGTTTTAGTAATGCAATTTTTATAAAAAGACTTATTTTTTTCACTCCTGCGCATCATCAGTTATAATTCTCTATATAGGTACTCGTAGCTCAAACAATACAAAGAACGCAATATTAATAATAAATTTCACAAAACAAGTACCCAATTACATATATATTTACATGCATTTCTATCTATTAATTTAATAAACAGTAAAATAACCATGAAGGCAAATTTCAAATCACCAACTTTCAAATCTGAGACCAGAATATTCGCATGTTTTACGAATATGCGGCTAATCGCTATTTGGTAAATATGATTGCCACACCACTGCTCCCTAACAAATAATAATAATAATAACATATGTAGCTACTTTCTTACTACTTACTCAAAACGATTAAAGTTATAATAACAACATACACAGCGTACATACATAGCACTGGAATTAAAAATACATACAACTTATTGTGTTATCAAATTTTAAATATCTGAGGTAAAAGTGGAAAGTGGCGGACGCATGCGATATAATAAAATACTTAATAAGATGTTTTCAAGAAAATGACCCCAATTTTTAAATTTAATTATACATTCTCTCGATTGTCAATGCGTATATCATGTATTTTTTTGTAATTTCTGGGGTGTTTTTGTTTGTCCAGGTAATTAGATATTTTAACATAAATTATTTTATTTACACTTTTACGAAGTTTTATTTTTTCATAATGTTAACGCTCCTGTAAATTTATAAAAAAAGTCACAAGTTAAAGCAAATATTATAATAATAATATATTTTCTAACTTGGCGACTGGTGTGGCGCGGAGGTTAACACAATTGCCTTTGAGTCACGAGGTCCCGGGTTCAAATCCCGGCCAGGGCAAAATAAAGAATGGCCTTTTTCAAATTGTCCTGGGTTTGGGTGTTACATGTATATGTGTTGAGTGCTTTGTATATATTATGTGTATCGTCGTGTTAGTACCCATAATACAAGATTCATATCTTAGTTTGAGACTAGCTCGGTCTGTGTGAATTGTCTATACATGTTAAAAAAAAACTTTTTTGTTGCAGTAAGCTATCTAGTATTTTTTGTATGAGCTTAAGAACCCATCATGTTCTCCATTGTTGAATTTTACGAGTTCACATATGTAGGTACCTACCTACTATAACCTCGTCATGTCATCGATTAGGTATACCTACATATTGGAGCATATTCAAATGTCATTAGCAAGTCTTTTTAAAGAAGAAAAACGCCTCTCTCGATATAAAATAATATAGTAGAAAAAACATTTGTTTTTTAATTTCATTTTGGAATTCTACTGCCTAAACACCGACACAGTGAATAGCAGTGATTAACGAAATAAACACGCAAGTTGTCCTCTCCATACCAAAACAAATTAAGACATTCAGGATGGGTGGTTAACCTCATCATAAAATTGCAAAAGAATCATACTAAAGAGAGACTCACCTCATTCATATTCGGGTATCTCACGAGTCGTAGACTCTTTAGAGTCGCAGAATCATATTCTTCTTCTTCTATGAGTGCCATATCAGGTCCCCCCGACGTTGGCGATCACTCTGGAGAATGCTTCCATGTCTCGTGCTGTGCGGACCAGCTCTCCCATCCGTGTTATTCCGGTCCATTGCCGTATATTCCGCAGCCAAGACATCTGCCTCCTTCCCACTCCTCGAATCATATTAGTGAAATAATAATGATTAATTAGTATCATCAATGATTTCGACAGAAAGATTGAAAAAAAATGATTTGGTAATGCGAAAGCCTTGCTTTAAACATTAGCATAAACATCATAAAAGTTTCTCATAATTAACTACCCTATTTCACCCTCCGCAAAATTCAGTAGCTAATACATCAAGTATTAAATTACAAGCAAACAAAAAACTGTTATATCGTTTCAACAGTAAGACAAGCATTATGAGAATGGGATTATATATATTTTTTTATCATTATTTACCGAAGAAAAAATAATATTCTAACCTTCTAAAAAATTCACTTAAAACATGACTCAAGATGCCGGAATATTTTCTTCGATCATTCATCAAAAAGATGGATTACTTTATCAAACGCAGCCATGATGTTGGAGGGATATACGAAAAAAAACTAATAATATCGAATATTATACCCTCTCTCTTTTTTCCTCTCGACCCGAAAATATCCGATCCTCCCCTATCTCATACAAAATGCTAAGTGCCTATATTCCTTATATAACTACTTACATATTATAGTCAGTGGTGTAACAACACTTTTCCTTTCCTATAAATTTGTATTTGATTACAGCATGGATAACACCTAAGATTTTCAATCAAAAGATCCAAAGTCCACTATGAAACTTATCTATCTGTTCATTAATTTATTAATTTTGTACATCATAATAATTACACAACAGAGTTTAAAAAGCGATGTAAGACAATACGATGGTATATTGTGCAGTGGTGAGATTATCATCATATTTTCCATCTATCCACTGCATTTTGTGTTTATAAATCTATTAGATTTTTTTTAAATCGAGATCATCAAATCATCATCTAAAATAAAATAAATATTCTTTGGTCAGTTTTTGAATTACACTAATATAATTGGGACACCAATGCATATAACATTATCTTCTCGACACCATTAGGTATACATATTATTATACTGCTTCTTAGTAAATTCTTATAATAGGGGAATGATGGGCAATATTGGAACGAGCGTCGCACATGGTGGTTGTACGCAATAATAATTTATGGTAAATAACAAGGATTGATAATATAACTTCTCCAGTATAAACGCTAATGAGAATAAATGCGTATGAAGATTAGTAATTTTATTACCCATCTACATAATATTGTGTCCTATGTCTAGTTGATTTGTGGCTACTCAACTAATAACCATCGAGATCCCTTGTGGTTTGTGTGTGTATAATTTATTGAATTTTACCTCCACCTAATCTCTTCTAATACTTTTTAAGCTGTTTGCTGACTTGCACTAGGTTTTTGTTGAATTGCGTGGAATTCCCGACAATGATTACGACTCTCTGTTCATTTTTTATTTAGAGTGTCCTGTAAAACGCTGGTGTTTGTAAAATATCACGATTAAGAAATTTAACGTATTTAACGCAGTTATATCGCTATACAGTCACCTATTATGACACCATTTTTTTTCTGGCACGAAGAGGAAAATTTTCACATTTATTACATACAGTAATCCTGCTGGCTACCCCGCTTATGAGAGACATGTCAGTGGATAAGTTTTGCAGAATGCAAGTGTGATATGTAGTATTGACAAGTTCAAGAATTTATATTTTGTCCAAATTACTCATTATTGTTACCTGTGATATGTGTGTCTTCTCCTTGGGCATTTACTAGTTCCACATGGTGGTAGGATCTGCCTTTCTTGTTTTATTTCGATATGTGATACGTGTGTAATTATTGGTATTTTTTCTCAGAAATAATTAAATTTAATAATATACTGTATTGTAAAAATATGTGCTTACAGCAATACAGGATCAATAATAGTTGGCGGACTTCCTTTCACAATATGCTGTTCCTATGACAACAATATCAAAGCTTTAAAAATGCTTGTGGAAAGATATGATTTAATTGAGACAAGACTGCTATGGGTGGAGATAGTTTTCCTTTGCTTCCATCATGTGTGTTCCCTAAGAAAACCTCAAGTGATGAGGTTGAAAATGAAAGTAACATTTTTTTTTTTTTTTTTTTAAAAAGATATATCTGGGTTTTGTTATAAACCCAAATACAACCTTATACACCTTTCACAGTAAGCTAAAAGCTTGTGTCGTGAAAGGGGAGTTTGCCGGCACCTGGGATCGAACCCCGGACCCCTTGATCACAAGGCCGCGACTCTACCTCCAGACTACCGACGAACTCAAATTTTCAAGTATTTGATTAGATAGCATACCTTTTTTGAAAAATGAATTTTACGTAGGAAAGTAGGTAGGTACCTACTTACGAATATTTCGTGTTTAAATTGACGTTTTTAGTAATAATAATATCGAGTTTTTGGAAAGTAATCATTGTTTTATCAAGATTTTTTCATATTCCTAATATTTTACACATCGACTCTTAATGAAACCATAAATTACTATTTCCTCCGTCCTCCTGTAATTACCAATAGTAAGTAAGTAGTAAGTATTACCATTGCCATACCACAACTATAGGAACATACATATAGATAATATTGTATAGATGTGTAAGTATTACCATAATATAATTATTGGACACATTTCCTATTATGACATAAGGTGTTCTATATCATTAGTCACAGAAATATTTTTGATGGTTTTGCCACAATGTGTAAAATCACTGATACATTTCTTTGGATATTCTCACTCTGTTCAGTGTATTAGTGGTGCTGACTAAACAACTGACTTCGTGGGGAATACATTTTGTCCCTATATTCTTTATAAATCCAGTCAATGACGAATGTTACTTTTTTTGTAGTCCATCAGCAATACTACCTACGTGTACGTAGTGTTGTGGAATTCTCAAAAAAATAATTTACGAGAAATTTCTTTGGATAATTTTCTCTTCTCACATCACTACGTGTACGTAGATAAAAAGACATTTTTATTTTGCACATTTCAGGAAGAGAATAATGCAGTATGACAATTAAGCATTGTTTTTTTATTATTTATGATCCAACACAATAAAAGAGATAACAAATCAAATATATTTCATAAAAATAACCGTTAAAATTCCAAAAATAAAATTTTGTCCCCAGACAACATTTTAGAGCTGGTATTAAGGGCATATAGATCATTAATGAGATTTGTCTTCAAAACACACAAAATTTAACCCTTTTTATAAGAGTTTTTATGTACCAAATATTGAAAATAAATTTTATTTATTTATTTTATGTCTGTACCAGATGGAATACCTAAAACTCATTTCACTCATATTCGCAGAAGAAAAATCACTGATCCTATTATTTTGTTGTTATTTACACAAATTGCGATTTAGTGTTGTCACTGTTCCTGTTCTCAGAGTATGTAGTAAGTTTAATTTATAACACATTGTTATTACGGGTTTCGTGGCAAAAGGCAATAAGATTGTCGAGTAAAATTAGTAGGTACTCATACATTACTTACAACACTATAGCAGTGTAGTGAAACCTACCAACAAACTATTAAAATAATATACTATTGTATTAATATTTACTATATTATAAGTATCTACATGCATACATGTATTGTGGGGATATGTATATTTAATACTTTACCCGTAATGTTGTAATGTAAAACATAATATTTAATTTCACAAGGTAGATACTACTATAATATCCAGGAGGTACCTATATCTCAGGGTTGACTAGAAGATGTTAGCCCGCAACAAGTCCGTCTTTTGGTATGAATTTTATAATAACTCATATTATTATGTAGGTAGGTATCTATTGTGATGCCTATTGCATTGCATTTGATTGTTTGTTTGTTATAAATTTTTAGGCGATAAATATTTATTTATTTGTTATTGAAATATAATAACAAATAAATTAATAAGAGAGTTTGGCTATATCTACACCTATATATTAACTGTATACCACTGTTTTCCTATACTCTCGCGTTGTATACCAAGTGGGATAATTAATTGTTGAAAAAGCTTTATTTCTCGGATATTTCAGGAATCCAAGGACTCCTATTTATCCGTTTAGGTGACAATTTATTATTATTTAAACTCTCTGTAGTCTAATACCACTATGCCAGTGTTGGCATCTCCGATCCTACCACGTCAGTGGGCGGGGGACCCGGCCGACGTAGCAGATCCCATCTTGAGACCCACACATCCACGAATGCCTTAAAGCGTGAAGCGTTTGTGGCATTTAAAAACACTTCCCCAAACCAGATGGGTCGAGGAGTGTCAACAGTCATACCCAGAATCATAGAATCATATCACCAAGTGGGATAGGCCGAGAAGGCGGAACGCTGTATAAATCTATCCCCACATACTTCTTTCATTTTTCTACATTCATACAATTTTTCATACACACTCGTCAATTTCTCTTATTCAACACGCGACCATCCTTGAGAATTAGATTCACTTGGTCAAGCCTCTTAATTCTCAGACTTTGACGCTTTCATATAATAGACCCTCTTTCAGACAAATACACCATTTTCGTCATTCTTGTATCATTCATTCGTTGCACATGTCCATACCATCGCAATATATTTACACTCATTTTATCCTCAACACTCCTCTCACATCCGCTCATTCTCTTAACATCCTCATTCTTCAATCTATGCAACGTTTTACGAACCATTCTTCTCAGCGATCGCATCCTCACAGTATATTTTATTCCACTTTCGTCGTTCTACAACCACGTCCATGTTTCGTTTACATAGATACTTATTTACATACTCATATTTATATCACACATTTTATAAGTTATTTTGTATAACGTAATGGGTTTAATTAAAGAGAGTATGTATATACCAAGTAGTAATCGATAGTTTTAGAGCTAAGGATTATATTCATAGAAATTATACAGCAGTTGTTGTTTAAATTAAACATTTATAACATTCATACCTCCCTAGCAATATATTTTTTCTATTATCATAATGAGTTTGGAGGCCAACATTGATGTCAAGCATCAACTCCTATAGACCTGTCCCTTTGCCGTTTCCGGAACCTCTGCACAATCCAAGAGATATTTAAAACAATTAGTAAGCAACACTATTATACAAATTATGAATCAGGTAAGCATTAGATGGGACAACCTTTATGATCAATGTAATTCAGTATGTTGTAAAAGAAATATTGCAGTGAAAGATTGTGTCAATTAGTAGACTAAGTTCTGGAATATACCTAATTTATATTTGTATACAAAATGGTTGCCTTCTTTTCTATTGTAGAAAATATCTTATTAAATACCTACATATGTACGTGTTCATGATATATCATCACTTACCTTTCGTTTTCCCTCATATATGCTTCATCCCTTATTTACCGCGTCTCTCATCCATGCACTTCCATAATAATGCAGCACCCACCTTCCAAAAAGTTACACCCTCACCAAAAAAACTTACCCCCTCAGTCAGTCACTCACAACACCCGTGTGGTGGTAGGTAGTTAGATACATACCTTGTTAGCGAGGCACAAAGAATTCATGGAGGTTTGGAAAATCACTCCTGGTATGGGATGGAGGCAACATAAACCTTACATAAACCATAGACAAATTAATATAGACTAGAAACTCAAATGAAAAAATTGGTAGTGAGTCCAACCGAATCGTGGGTCCAAAATAATTTTTCATCAAACAGTCAAATCAATCTTAATTCTTACTAAAATTGAAGGACATTAGTTGTTTTTTAATTGCAGTCGTCTTTTTATGACTAGGTCAGGTTATAGATTCTCCAATACTTTTGTGTGTAAGTGCGAAGGAGACCATTAGAATGTTAATATTATGGAGTGAAACAGTCAACATTTATTCAATTTTTTTAAATTTTTGAACCCACTTTCTGATATTTCAGTATTGCGTTTATAGTCTATGATTAAAGTCGTTGATATATGCCTACCCACCTTATTTCTTCTTATTATTTTTTTATTCATATATTTAACATTCAATTTTCGATTGTGAAGATGGATAAGAGAAAATAGAATTCTATGTAAGGATATAAAATGAAAATGATCATTTTTATATTTTTATAAATTTTTATTTCTTTTACTTCAACCTGTGAAATACATTGAAGAAATAACATTTTAGATATATTCTATAGGTACATTTACTTATAATATTTTTTTTAATATTCACATTAAAACACACTATACAATGCGACACATGAAATCAATTTATATTATATTTTAGGAAAAAGTTGTTACCAGTGATACTATTATATATAATATATAATGTACTCGTACTATGCATATTGTAGGGAAATTACAGTACAATTTTGTAATAGTAGGTAATTATTGTATATTTGCTCATTCACCTTGTGTTTCTTTGATCTATCAAAATGTTTACCAACATCTTCAATCACACATCAATAAATAATTGGGCATCTTTATCCATTTCAAAGCAACAGAATACTTAAGCTATAATTTCATAATAAACTACATTATTTATACATAATATGAGTAGTGGTAGTAGTAGGTATGGGGAATGCCCCCTAGTCAGCTATTGTAAATATGCAAAGTTTGGGGGAGTTTTTTGATGAAACATTTTACGAGTAATCTGAGCTACATCTGATAAAACATACCCTGTATATTTTTTTAATGGAATAATAATAATAATAGGTAATTGATGGAATGAAAAATAACCCAAAAGCTTTAACTACAAACTTTTAAACAATCGATCAAATGGAATGATTAAGTTCGTTAACGAAATCGTTTGTCAGTAATTAGGTGGTTAGAGAAGAATGCTGAAGCGTGATAGAAACCATTATATTATTTTCGTAACCTATTCATCAGTTGGCATTATTATTATTTTATTTCTCTTCTCTTTTATTAGTGCGGTCAACAGGGTTAACTTAAATTTAGTAAAACTTTCTTCAAGAAAAAACACTAGTTTTAATTAAGACTCAACATAGGTATTGATGATATCCTTGGTATTACAATATACCTAATATGTAAGATTGTCAATTAAAAGCATTAGACAGTTATAGTTGAATAAATAAATCATTTTTATATACTCACTCGATCGAAAGATATTTTTATACAACTCCCTAACTGAAACTTATTATTGTATGAACAATATGAACTTGATGTAACGAGTGAAATATACAGTTCCAACAAAAAAAGCGTTCAAGTGTTATCTAAAGGATTATATTGAGTAGAAGTATTTGGTTGATAGAATGCTTATTAACCAAAAATTCTTAGAATAAAGAATTGTTCGTTGACGATAAGAATGATATTATAAAATATTTTGACATTTTCAAATGAGCTTACTTCTTGAAATTTTCATATCTGAATAAGAAAATTGTCGACTGGTGAAAAAAATCTTGCCGCATGGGCAATTTTGAGATTTAGGCGTGGCGTAGGTATTTAATTCATGATTTACCGTATATTTATTCCGATCGGAGAATAATATCGAACACCCTTAGTTCTGTGTGGATGCCACCCCCATATAACATTTAGCACACCCCTAAAGTTTCCCTCTAAGTACCCCAGGGTACCACATTCGCCTGGGGGTGGGTTGATTTTTTTGTCATATAATCCTATAGGAAAAAAATAAAATAGTGCGTAGGGGAGTTTCATTCAAGCATCAATGAGATTTTTCTATGGATTGTATACCCATAGGAATACTCAGAAATTTGTGTACAATCTTACATATGATTAGAAACTATAGTTTAGGTACTATCGATTTGACGAGATGTTTTCCCCAAAATGTCGCAAATATAATAATTGTCATGTAATATCTACTTACCTACAACTTGCTAATGTTTACAATAAGACTAAGTGTACATATTACACATCATTTGGACCTGACTTGGTTGGTAAATGGTGAAAGCATAATAAAGTTCTAAAATTACTTAAACTGTATATTTTTTCAAGAATTGTATCCTTTTGTTTCTGATAAAAATATTAATATTTATAGGTGAAAAACCGCTAACAGGTAAAATATTTCTAAATACAAATTAAAAATTTTTAGGAAAAAACATTATTTTTATCTGTTTCTTGGAATGTTATATTTTTGACATATCCGAATATATTACTAATTGACGTTTGATAATACAATTGTATTTTTTTATTATTTCTATTGTCTGCCACTTTCTTAGTCTATAAATGTTTATACTATTTCTACATATCTGAAAATATTGTTTACAAACATTACATAGCGGATAATCAAAAAATAATTAAAATTATAATTGTATTATTGTATGAATCGAATAATGTTTATCAGTGCAATGATAATATATATGTTCCTTTGTATTCAATTTATTATTGGTCAATTATTTTTTTATCAATGATTTCATTTAATTTGTGTTAATAAGTTCTTACTCAATACTATAAAACTGAATATGTGGATATTAAAGTATTTAGTGATTACCCAGTTCAAAATCGTTGGTAATTCAAGAGGGGTGTAGGAGGAATATATAGGAGCCATTTTGAATCGTATGTGAATACCTTTCCCCTCAGTACATTCCCTACTCTTATAGATCGGCGAAACACATCCCCTCCCTTACAAATCGATAGTCCAA
Organism: Athripsodes cinereus; assembly: GCA_947579605.1. Classification (NCBI taxonomy): domain Eukaryota; kingdom Metazoa; phylum Arthropoda; class Insecta; order Trichoptera; family Leptoceridae; genus Athripsodes; species Athripsodes cinereus. Next base: position 14,547,497 of record OX388314.1, read on the forward strand.
CTTATTGGAAGAAAAAAATAATATGATACGGGAATGTATGATACTTACCTCTCCTCTACTTGGGAAAACCAGTTATTCAGAATTATGGGTGAAGCATTCACTTCTATGTAAATTGGTGATATTAGTTTTTTCTATACCTATATGTTAGAAGAAGGATTTTTTCGAAATATAGGCACACAATAATTATATTTTTACAGTGAGTAAAATTTGTAATAAAATCAAAATAGATAAGAAAAAAATTGACGTGGATTTATTGCATAAAGGGATATGAGGTACTTACTTACTCGTAATTTTACAACTATGGTATGAGATAAACTATGTAGATTTACTCTCAATTGACTGATGTCAAAACTCGTCACAATAAATTTTAAAAAATAATAATAGTAAATTTTATAGGTATCTAAAGAACAAAATAATGTAAACATTTATTTCAAAAATCAATAAGTGGAAAAAATATCGTGAACGGGGAGTTTAGAATCTAATGGCAAAATTATCTATTTAATGTAAAAACAATGATAATGAGAAATGAACATAGGTACATACCTATATCTAGATTTTTTTTTTTAACTTATTTTATTCAATGTGGATTTTTTATTCAGTCATATAAGAATACACCTACTTAGGTGTACTTTCCGTAAGTAATTATAATGTCTAGAAAACTGTTTACATAGAATTCATTTTATGAATAAAGAATGATAATAATACTACCTATATAAATAACAATATTAGGAAGGTTTTCTGTTTTGACAAAGGAAAAAGCATACATCATTAATCTGTTTCGCTTGGGTTCACTTTGTTGTCTTGTTATTTGCATTATGTTTGATATTGCTTATTTGTAAGTCATACACTACTGTACTTACTATTTATGATAGATGTCAGTCTTTGTAAATAATGTTTGATACAGGTATTTAAAAAGTATTGAATCTTTTATCTTTTAACAGCCTCAAAATTTTAAGTTTTATTAGGATGCGATAAAAATTAAGAAGGGTGCATCCTGACGAATGGTGAGGATGTTGCAAATAGGTGGAAGGAATAGTTCGAAGAGCTTTTTGAATACGAAAGTGAATGTCCAAATCAAAGTAAAACTGAAGAACAAGAAAATATGAATGATAGAATAGAAGAGGAAATTACTATGGATGAGTTAAAGTTTGCGTTGAAGACAGCAAAGAATAGACAAAGGTAAGACAGTGGGATAATATGTATTCTAGTAATAGATTTAATCGAAGATTGCGAGAGACGTTGTCTTCTGCTTACAAGTAGGATGAAGAATGTGTTTTTTTATATGTTTTAGTATAATAAAGGTATAATGTTGCTTCTAGATTCCAATGTATTTTTGCGACTCAGATTGTACAAACATTTTTTTTCTACGTCCAAGGTCCAAAAAAGGAGTTTACTGTTTTTTTTTACCTGTTAGAAGTGCCGTGACAATATTATATTGATTTTCATATTCTCCTGAATATAATATTCTGTCGTTAAATAAAACAATCTCTTGAAATATAAAATTCATGAAAAATAAATACAATATTTATATAGAATACGATGCGGACAGCACGAAAGATATAACGAGAGAAATTAGTGATAAAAGGGGATGTTTTAATATGTATGACTACAAACATTTTAGGAATAGGAATTTTGAAAAATATTAAAAATAATAATGACATTGTCTCGTCTTTATATTAATGTTATTTCAAGGATTCAGAAGAAGTCAAACATCCTTTTGTTTATATAATTATTGAGTAAAAACCCCTCCCCCTGGTTCATGTACCTTATTTTTCTTTCGCCTTTCAATACTTTCACGAGAGCACGGTGTAGAAACACTCTTATTTTTTCAGATCAATTGTGAGTCACTTCTTCTCACGACATTCCTTATGCTAAAATGTTGTTTGCATAGAGATTCTAGATTTAGCTAGGACAAAATGTTATTTAATAAATTATCTCAATACATTCAGAAAATCTATGATACATACATAGTAACTTTCTAATACCATTTATTCATGATTTTTTTTTAATTAGTAAAAATGTCGATAATTAGAATTTTATGTAAATAAAGTGACATATAAACAATGTCAAAATATGTTAATAATAATATTCATAGTATTTTTATAGTTGTAAAAGTGTGGAAAAACTGTTTGGTTTGATGGGAAAAACATGAATGTTGCTAAATGATCATGTTACAGAAAGTATTATTTACTTTATATTATAAAAATATCTCGCAACTGTTTCATAGTTAATACTTCCAAAATAAGTAAAAAGTGCTAAATGATTTATACGACATCGTTAAATTAATAATTAACATCTGAAACTTGCAAAAGCTGTCATTAAGTAAATAAATTTTAATGTATTTTGAGGTTCGTATATTTTTAACTTTTAAACATAATATTTTTTTTCGCAAAGGTCACATGAAAAACAAGATTATGTCATCACAGTTTAGCTTCTAAGTATATCTAATTTATCAATTTAAACCATTGCCCTGCTATCTTTTAAGAGTTGGTCAAACATCAAAATACTAGTATACTCTCTGTTGGTGCAAGTTTTCTATAACGTAACGCGTAACACTAGCTGGAAGAAATAGCAAATGCGATAAGCCCGCCATTTGGATAGTTTGTAAACATTTATGCTTGTATAGTAGTTGTTGGGATCTCCGTGTGGTGCTTGTTTTCTTGAGCTTTCGGTAAGTGTGCTGTCGCCATTTACACTCGGATGGCGACATCACGCAAATAAACACCACGCGGAGATCCCGACACCCGCTAAAAAAGATGATAGATATATAGACCCTGATAACCTGAAGAATATGCTTGTATACTTTATTGATGCCAACAAATATTTATTTATTTTTCCTTTAGGATCCGAAAGGAATTATGTGATCTATATTTGTAAACAGCGATGTTTTTTTAAAATATGATCTATTTTTGTATAAAATCAATGCTAATTTGTTATCAGAGGGTTTAAATTGGAGAGGCTTTTATCACCCTAAGATAACTGTGAGGTCTATTTGTATTTTTATGATCACATTTTACCTTTTACCAACAACACACAAAAAACAAACAATTCAACATCTGGTGGAGGAGTATCCAGGAAGAAGGTAGGTACGAGGGAGACTGGATGGACATCCATAGGTCGACCCCGGAGGCGGTGCAGTGGCTTTCTGGACTTGATTTGAAATGGTTATTAATAAACACATACAAGCCGAAGCCATACAAAAAGTAAAGCAAGTACACAAAAAACCCACACATTTTAATAAATAAAAAAATAACAAGGTAGGTACCGTATTGTCCGTGTCGTCTTTTCAGTAAGATATGATATTATTATTATTAAGGAGGTATATTCCCATTGTTACGAAGATAATTATTAGAGGTAATATGAAATAAGATCCCCTCAATAACGATGTGCTCGTTAATTTCATGTTATTCAATAATATAATACGACATGTCCTCTGGGCATATACAATAAGTACAATATTATTATTATTATTGGTACAACTGTGCGTTACTTATAATTATTTGTAAGGATATTTTTATTATATATAAGATGCTATAATAAAGAACATAAAAGAAATGTGGACGAATATATATATCTGTAAATTAATACTTGAAAGAATATTCTGAGTATTTGAGACTACATAGTTATATTGTATGTTTCAATTAACAATTGTAGACTTTTTTATTATATTTCTCCCTGCACTTTTATATCACATAAAAAGCATTAATATATATAATGAGTTACAATCCATTGGATTGGTCTGCAACGAGTTTTGTCTTTCTTCTCCATTCCTCCCTATTCTCAGCCAGTCTTTTCAGCTCTACGTATGAGCCACAATTCATGTCCCTCTTCAGTTGGTCCATATACGCATCTCTGGGCCGGCCTCTGCCGTTTGTGCCCTCGGTCCTACCCTCCGCGATGGCGATGAGGAGTCCTGGGTGCCTGATGTTGTGGCCAATCCAGTTAGCTCGTTGTTGGCTGATTCTCTTAAGGAGTTGCCTTTTTTCGCCTACCCTGTTTAATACTTCTTCGTTTTACACGTGTTCCGACCAATGGATCTTCAGCATGCGTCTGTAGCACCACATCTCAAAGGCCGCCAACCGTCCGCTTTCAATCTTGCTGATGGTCCATGTCTCACAACCATAAAGCAAAATATTACATTTTTCACTGGCTTGTGAAAAATGTAATATTTAAGTTGTACTATATAAAATGAAATAAGCTGTTTGTTTGTATTAATAAAATAAAATAAAAAATAAAGAAAAAAAAGTAACTGAAAAAAAAAAAAAAAAAAAAAATGCTCCATACGAAGGCTTTAGTAAGGTTCTTCCTTACGCTTAAATCAATGTTTGGGGATTCCAATATTTTTGACATTTTGTTAAAGACAACCCTTGCCTGGTTTATTCTGCTCACAATTTCTGATTTGGAGCGTCCATCCTGGTTTATTCTGCTGCCCAAGTACACAAACTCTTTTACTTGTTTGATGCTCACTCCGTTTATGGCAATGTTCGCAGTCGTTTCCTCCCTTCCAACGACCATACATTTTGTTTTGTCTTTATTAATTTTCATGTTGTGCTTTGACAGCAGTGTACTTTCCATTTTTTGTAAGGCTTCGTTCAGTTCTATCTCGGAGTCTGCGAGCAGGGCTATATCGTCAGCATATCGAATCATGTCGACCTTTTTCCCATTTATTTTTACTCCTGTCCAGTTCTTCATTTCTTCTCTCAGTTCATCAATAGCTCGCTGTATATAGCAGTTAAAGAGTGCTGGCGACATTGAGCATCCCTGTCTTACACCTTGTTCTACCCTCGCTTCTGCGCAGCTCTCTCCGCTTTTAATTACGGCCATTTCGTTCTTATATAGGCTCCAGATTGCTCTTCTGTCTTTGTAACTCATTCCTATTTCGTTTAGGATGTTAAAAAGTTGTTCCCATTCTACTTTATCGAATGCCTTTTCTAGGTCGATGAATGCTATATATGTGTTTCATTAATAATATATGAAATTCATTAATAATATATGAAATTAATATATGAAATAAAAGCATTAATAATATATGAAATTACGACGTGTAGTATCCTGCAAAATATAGTATTATTTTCATAAGTTTTGAGTGTTACGTATGAATATAAAAAATGATTGTGTAACTTTTTTAATTGCCTAATATTCATTAGCAAGGTTTGCCCCCCTCCCCCCATATTTAAAGCTTTTAATTTTATTTTATCATTAGATAATCTCTAAGCGTTATTGGCGAAAAGAAGTTACAGACAAGGTTGGTGTTAAATTAAAAAAATGTGTTAAATTTTAAAAAGCGCGGGCATCTTAGAACTTCTTGGTTTGACCACGTGGATTAAATCGTCAAGGACGGCCGTGTGTTGAGTATAAGAGCAATAAACGTGCGTGCATGAGAAATTGCATGAATTTAGAAGAAGCGAAAGAAGTTTGTAAGGATAGATCTAAATCTATCCTCTCTGCTTACCTCATTTGCGATGCAGCGTGAGAGCATAATAATAGTGAAATTTGTATACTTTTTATAATAGATATACGTTAACAAGGTATACAAGGGGTTATATTCTTTAATATTTTGAGAGAAATTTTAAAATACCGTCGCGCCGTGCTCATTAAATTGGTGTATTTCCTCGTCAGTAAAATTATCAACACAACTTTGATACATAATTTAATTACAGGTACACAGTCCTTATACAATTTTTATTCATCATAATATCTCCATCATATATGTAGGGAAATATATACATAATACATAAACTTGTTCATGAATATCTCAAGAGGATGTTTCTAAATGAAATAACAAGAGAGTTATTTCATTTCAATATCCACCAAACAGACAACTCGCGAATACGGTGACCATAACACAAACTTCCTACTTTTATGCACCGTTGATATGTGTGTATTAATAGAATGTGAGTATTGATAAAATACTCATTCTAGAAAGATTAATTTTATTTTAATTACAGATACTGTAAAAAAAACTAATGGAAACTAAAAAAAAAAACGAAATACATAGTAAACAAATCATAAAATTGTGTAACAAAAAAATATTGACAACATATCAGTTTGTGAACTTCTAAGGGGAGGTGATTCGATTGACAAAAAAATGGCGTACCTATATAATGATAAAAAAATTTTTGGAAGATGGGTTTGTTTGTTTTTTCCGAAGAGAAAAAACCAGATGAATGCGTCATACAAATTTAGTTATCATAATCATGCATAAGATAAATTAACCATTGTGGGAGTATTCGTTTCCTTGATATTAATTAATTTTAATAATAAAAAAAAATTAGTACATGCAGGATTACATGCGGTTTGTCAGTAAACACCCTTATTAAATCTGTGAAATCTTCTTAACTAAATATATATTTTTTACATAATTTTATCAATTTTACTTTTAATCATAGTCACCGTATAGCCTGAAGGTACACCCTCACCACTTGTAATATTATGAAATTAAAAGATACCTCTGTGTGGATTTTGTCATGAATAGTCTCTAACAATTTAACAACGCATCTAAAGTACAAAACAGTAGTCATAGTACTTAGCAATAATGTATAATTATATAAGCGGGTATACACCTACATACGTAGACATATTATACAACATAATAAAATTATTATCCAGGCAATACAACATTAAGTAGGTACATGGCGCATGTTCTCATGATAACAGTGGTGGATCTATGGATTATTTGGCTATTCGCCAAAAATAATAATTATGGATTTTGTAGGTTGAAAATGTACTCGTGAAAGTGTATGGTGTGTTTGATATTCTGTATTTATGAGGTAAGTTCTATGTATTGCAGATAATATTATTATTACTGATTGCCACTAAGCGGGCAGCTTAAAATTGATGTGCTTAATATGTATCTACACACTTAGATCTCACTTTATACTGTCAAGCACGTTCTTGAATACATTGGTGTTCTCTATCTTTCCAAACTTCTACGACACTAATTAACATAAGAAGAAATTTTTATAAATACATAATTACAAATTTTACCACATTTGACACTCTAGATGGTTAAATGGTTACTAATTTAAGCTTTGAGATTCGTTATTGTAAATAATGAAAATAAACACGAGTGTGCGAAGCTTGAGCATTAGTAGTTTTTTGCGAAATTAGTAAGATACACCACTGCATAATTTACCTATGTTGAAATTTTAATTAATCTCCAAGAACGATGAGATGATGAAAATATACATACCAATGTCACCAACAGATAATTAAATTAGACATTTAACTAAACGGCTTGGTAGGTAGTTAAATTTAATTCTTACCTGGCCATTTGATTGAATCACAATGACGCGCGAACTGCTAACTTTTGGTCTGATGAATAACAGACTAGTCGTTTGTAACGGCGCGGCTTCAAACCCGCCGAATCATTTAATTTTAGTTCGTTTTCCTGTCATCATGGCTTTAAAGGTGTTTTTTTCAATGATGCCTTCGCGTTTATAGATGATGTGATTTTTTGGTATCCATAAAAAATACGGATGACGGTGTGGTAAAAGTAATAATCTTTATTGCCATAAAATACACTATAAGAATAATGCTAAGAGTCGTTCTTATTAATTGAGAAATTTCTTCCAGCTAACCTAATTGATAAAAATATAAACATTAGAGAAAGAGCGAAGAATGAATGTGTGTATATTTTCTAATATGTGTTTGAAAAAATATAAAACGCCATAATTCACTCGATGTCGGGAGCCTTGCCGGAAAAAAGAAAATAACACCATCGAAAAGCCTTCGCATTTTTTAGTGATGAAATTTTAGCCATTCAGTTAAATGCCTCAGTGTTTCAACGATATAACTGGCTAGTTGTTTAGTTAACTGACTAATTCAACCATCACGCGGCGACATATATACACATTTTCAGTTTGCTGTTTGAAATTATAGATACTTTTTCATATCTAATAATATAACATTATTATTTTTTATTTCATAATAATATCTTGTTCATAATTTAAATCCATCCAACACTCGAGTGCGAGTCGTCGTGGATAATCGCATAATTAAAATGATAGAAACGAAATGTTCATATTATTATTTTTTGCTTCTGTTACAGCATTCAAGTTATGGTACGGGGGTGTATTTTATTTATGTATTTTTTTCATTATTAACGTTTTTGAACGAAATTAATTTTTGGATGATGAGATATTTCAATTTAGTATAATAGCGTGTAGGTTTTTGTTAATAATTTATGTTAACAAAACTCCAGCGACATTTTCCTCTTTAATTTTAATATTGACTGTTTGATGAAAACATACATTCATACACTTACCTTGTACCATTTTTTATCCTTTTATATTCCAAATGTCAATTCATATTAAACAACCATTATTTTTTACATTTAAAACCTGATAAGAATTGAAAATACGGCATATATGTAGTTCGACTTAAACTCTTGATCTCTTATTAATTATATGGATTTCCACAAAATATTTACTGAATAAATATTATATTTTACATACTTATGTAATTCTATACAATATATCGATTTATTTAAAATATTTTTTTGATAGAATAATCAATTATATAGCAATAAATTGACACGCTATAAGTATTATAGAGTATAAACATCAGCACACATTAAAATCATATCAGTTAATCAAGAAATAAAATATAATTATTTGGTTTTACACGAACCTATTTTATTAAAGTGACTCGAGTTTCGACATGTAATGTCTATTTCAAACTTAGTAGGCTTTGAACGAAACTATTAAGTTTAAAAAAAGACATTCAAATTCAACGAAACTCGAATCACTTCACTAAAGTACGTGTAAAACCAAACAATCACATTTTTTTATAGATAAATATGGAATTTTACAAAATTAATACCAATATAATACAATATCAGTTGTGTTAAAGACAATTAAAATTATGTAGATAGCGTTAAACAGTACCTAAGTAATCCATGAATAAACAGAACTAGGTATATATGTTAATATAAGAATTAATATTTCCAATAAAACAATTAAAAGCCGAAAATTGAGTACGTATAAATTTATTTAAATACATACATACAAAACATCTAGCAAAACTTTTGAAAAACCACGTTTTAACACGTAAAAAGTTGCAGGTATTTACGTAGACAAGTTTTTCAAACTAACTCATATCTAGAGTAAACAATAATTTATTATTTATTTGAAGTACTTAATTTTTGTACTTGTATTGAAGACAAGAATGACAACAAAAGAAAAAATAAATCAAAATACAAAAATGAGTTCAAATGTAACTGCCGTAAAAGAATCGAAATAAAACATAAATAATAAATAAATAAAAAAAACTTCATTAGCATCAAAGACAGTGTAGAGTTGAAAAACGTAATAAAAAATTACAGCCATTGATGATTAAAAATATTCTGAAATATTGTATTATTAAAATATTTCAGTTACTCGATTCCGAGAAAGGGGAGGGGGTGAATTATTAAAAAATAAAAGAAATGAAAAGAAACAAACAATTATAATACTATCCTTAACTTTTTCATATTACGTATTGTTGAGTAGGTGGTGGGTATACTTACTAAATAATTTCCCTTTGCATATCAATTCAAGTGGAAACTAGGAAATACGTGTGTTATTCGTGAAGATCAAAAGGGAAAGAAGATTATTATTAAAAATCTTAAAAGGGCAAATAACATCATCTCTTCTAGTTCCTTTATATTTTCGTTATTTATTTTTTTAATATTGCGAAAGTAGTTATAATGTATTTTTGTTTATTTATTTTTTTCTTTTTGCGTTTATCACAAATAAAATGTATATCTTATATACTCTTTAATTTATAGGTATCATATATTAGAGATTCAGTATTATTTTAATATTTATATCATGTTTCCAAATCTTACAATTAATCAATATCAAATTTGGTTTTACTACTGAATTTAAAAATAATAATAACGTCGACCTTTTAACTCGGACTCACCAAATTATAATATACAGTTGTAATCTTTGATTTTGCCCTTCAACGATCCTTTCAGATACACAGCGTGGATCTCCATTTAGAGTGATTTTGCATGAAAATATGTGTGATGTTAAAAATAATTTATTAAGCTATCTATTTGTTGATACCATCACGGTTTATCCCACAAGTGTTGAAACCAGTAGACTAGCTATGTGTAATATACATGCAAGTCGTTCAGTTTGTGCCAATAAAGCGTAAATATATTCAGAATGGGAGTCACATTACATCGTTTCCACAATGATGTCGAATTTCTTATTCGTGAAATTTCGCATACATCAGCTTTTTACAGGAAACTCGAAAACTTACAAAAAAGAATGGAAGTATTATTCTTTCCCAAGAATGAGTGAGATAGCTAACATATTATATGAGAAAGTGGTATCGCATAATGATAATAACAAAATATTATTCTGCAAGGCAAAAACGATTTAAATAAGTAAATAAAATTATATGTAAAGATATAATGTGTCGATAAAGAAAAGGTGATAAAGTATAATTATTTTTAAGTCATTATTATTTGGAGGAAACCTTTTTATTTTATTTATTCATTTTATTCGCGTTAACAAGAAGTAATCTGCAATCATTTGTATTACCAGACATTGGATTCGACTCGTTGACAGACAACGTTGGTCAGTTCACCGGAACAGTTGGTGGCCGAACTTCCGGCATAGTCATCAAATAATTATAATAATTTGCTTTTTTGCTGCATACTAACCTCCTGTGTTAATTCTTCTGACGCCTCGTGAATATGATTGTTAAAAATCTAATAAAAATAAAATACAAATTATAGGTGCAAATGCCAACTGCAGCTAATTAAATAACACTTATTAAAAAAATACTGAAACGACCTTCAAACGACGTACGTAATCAATAAATGGTGTAATGCATTCGTCTGTTTGACACGGAAGATATTATGGTACTGGATCATGAAAATATCTTAAGATATAAGTCTTTATAGGACCACTTGGAAAATCTTCTTTCACTATTCATGTGTCAATGATGCAAGAGAATTGGAATTTTAAGTAGGTATAGATATATTTCAAATCCCGTGAAGTCCCCGGTAAAGAATAGGCCCCCCACACTTTTCTGTAGGTTTACGAGTGTCTTGTAAAAGGCAGGTATTCGTAAAACATCGCGTTTTAAGACATTTTACATCTTCAATTCAGCGATGAGGTATGCCAGCTCTCCTGAATGTTTTAACTTTTATCGATATGGAGGGGATGACTTGCATATTTATTACATGCAATTAGTTTTCTGGCTTCTCTATTTGTGGTAAATGCCGTGATGGTATGCATAAAAGGGTATTTTAAATCAGCGCAATTGTTAAATATTATCAATATTTAATTTTCATTATGTACATGGTTAGGTAACTGAAGAAACAGAGGGCCAAAATCTAATCCTACCTACACCCTGGGTCCCATGATATCATTCCGATTATTGTTACATTTTTTCATTACCTATCCCATGGTACCTACATAACATCAGTATACATACGGTCGCAACACGGTTCACATCAACTTCATCTATTTACGGCGGAATAAAACAAATAGAATATTATTCATTCATATTCGGTTTTTCATCCATTTCATTTCATGAGTTAATTCAACAAAAGCAAAAATAAGTGAAAGTGACTCTCCAAAACCAATCACAGCAAATACGGAATACAGTTCACACATTGGCGAACACAGGACGGGGTAAGTACCATTCCATCTTCAGATTCCTCAAATCCTGTGTATCTTATTCCGGATGTTCTACATCTAACATACTTGATGTAACATCCACTCCATTTTTTGGCCTTCGAACCGGATAGATTGGGGTTTGGGGGGTTATAGTAGCATATTTTTGTTTGGGTATACTCACATTCGGGAATAAATACAAGTTAACTTAAATACGGGTATTTTTTCATAAGGGGCATTTATCATTGCAACAATTTCATTCATATATTGGGTACACAGTACATATCGGGTACATAGTACAAATATACATACAACATTCTATTTCTTACATTTGTTTCAATTTCAATTCAACTTCGGTGTGGTGAAAGATGTCTCAGGAAATTAAATATAGATTAGCAAAGATTTCGATAGACAATCTTTTGGAATCGGGAAAGGCTGTGTCTTTGCAAAATGAAACTGCGAAAAACTCATTTCTCGTTCGATGCGACGACTTGAATGTGTTGTGGGAAAACTTTTTGGAAAGTTACGTTTCAATTGAAGTAGCGAAAAAGGTCGGTTTTGACAAAGATGTACATCTTCAGGAGTACATAGAATATGAATCCAAATTGTATGAGGTAAAATATTTGTTTAAACAATACGGTAAAATCAAAAATGAAATGAAGGATGTACCTGAAGGTAAAGCGGTTTCAAACAATTTATCTATACCTACTTTAAATCAGTTGCCAGAGTTTCTAGAGAACGAATGCAAGGCTATGGATGCAGTGAATGTTTCTTCTTCTTCATCAAGATTTGACGGGGCGAATCTGCGAGAACGTAAGTGTTTTTCTGCTATATCTGCTGCGTGTGTATGTTGCGAGGGGGATCATCCCATACATGCTTGCGAACGATTTATTAACATGAATATTAAACAAAGAAGACAATTTGTAAAAGATAAAAGGCTATGTTGGAATTGTTTGAGGGCTCATTTTGTTAATAAATGTCAGTCTAAGAATACATGTAGGACATGTGGAAAGAATCATCACACTTTGCTGCATCAGACTGAGTCAAATTTATCTTCTTCTTCTTCTTCACGTAACGAAGAAACCGTGAATACAGTTTCATGCAGTGCATCACATGTTCAATCGGATAGATGTTCAAATACGGTATTTCTTGCTACAGCTATGATTCATGTACAGGATATTGCAGTATCAGGAGTGGAACAAAATACTCAACAAACAAGAGGACAGGTCATATGTTGTGTAAAACCCGTGTATACGGAGGGACTTTTACTCGACGTAAATGCATACGTACTTAATTCGGTTACTGGCAATCTACATACTCATACGGTTTCATCAGATATTCTAAAGGAGTTTACTAATATCACATTAGCGGATCCAGAGTTTTATTTATCGCGGACAATCGATATGATTCTCGGGGCAGACATATACAGTGAAATATTGGACGGTAAACGAATCAATTTCGACCAAGGACTGCCATATGCATACTCAACGATATTTGGATGGGTCATTATGGGAAAAACTGCATTATATGATAATATCAGCAGTGAAAACTCAACATGTTTTTCCCATAGTATTACGATTAATGTTATGATGGAAAAGTTTTGGAAAATCACGGAACTACCTTTGGAAAATACGGAAAATTTTGAAGATCAAAAGTGTGAGGAAAACTTTGTAAATACATTGAACAGAACGGAGGACGGAAAATTCATTGTCAGATTACCTTTCCGGGAAAATTGTAATGAACTTGGAATGACGAAATCTTTTGCCTTGAGAAGATTTTATGCATTAGAGGGAAAGTTATTGCGCAACCTGTCTATGAAGGCGGAATATACAGAAGTTATTCAAGAGTATATTATAAACCTAAAACATATGGAAGAAGTTCCGATTTCAGATATAAAATATTTTCTGGCTCATCATGGGGTAGTCAAGGAGAGCTCATCCACCACGCGATTGAGGGTTGTATTCGATGCATCGATGAAATCAGATAGCGGAATATCTCTTGATGATGTACTCTATTGCGGAACGAAATTACAGAATAACATAGCGGATATCATTTTCAAGTTTCGATTGCATAATGTTGTTTTCGCGGCAGATATACAGCGGATGTAGGGGAGACCGGGTATGGTTGTCTCACGGGTAGGTTGTCACAGCGGCCATTGTAGAAAAACGAACAAACAAATGCGTTCATTGATTGGCGTAGAAAGATCGCATGATCAATATCTCTCTCCCCACTTCACTTCAGTCCGCTCTGGAGTGCCACGCCGGACATACGTGCGTTTGTTTTCTTTGTACATTGAAAGTAATTTTTTGAAGATCTGTTTCGACTCTCGTAAGTATACTTGAATTTTGTATAATAATATATATTTTCACATATTTATAATGCTTAATTTGTGTTTTAGGACAATATTTCATCACTTTTTTAAATAAATATTAATTTTAGTTTATTTTGGAAGGTTATTTTCTAAAACGTGTTATGGGGCAGGTTGTCTCAGTTTTTTTGGGGCTGGTTGTCACATGTGACAACCAGCCCCATGGATGTGTGTTGTCTTTTTTCATTGTAAATCAGCAATCTTAACAGATACACCGGAGAAGACCTATTTAGAAGAGAAAAAAAGGAACAAGAAGCGAAAAAAAGATTATATCAAAACGTATATTCAATAAAAATAAGGAAACTAAAAAGGTTTCTAAAGGAAAGAAAAGCAGTTGACGACGACGAAAACGAGAAAGACGATGAAGAGTTTTGCCTGGTCTGCTTGTCTCCATACCCTGCTAGCAAGTCTAGGGAAGTCTGGATTCAGTGCCAAGATTGTAAGTTTTGGGCTCATGAAGCTTGCACACCTGGACTACCGAATTACCAATGTCAAAATTGTGATTCTGATTATTCAGACTGATTTTTTAGACTGACCTTATATAATTTTGTTAGTTTTATTTAAAAATATTGCATCTTAAGAGCTTTACGATGAACCTTTTTTTTCGTTACCAGAATGAATAAGATGTTTTTGTTATTGCTTAATGTTTTTTTTTATTTTGAATAAAAAAAATTGTTGTGGAATGTTTGTTATTATGAATAAGATTATTTTTTATTAATGTTTAATGTTTTTTTTTATTATAAATAAGATTTTATTATTATTGGTTAATGTTTAATTATGACTAAGATTATTTGTTATTGCTTGATTTTTTTTTTATTATGTATAAAAAAAATAATCAGAAACCTCGATTGGAGAACCATGTCTACACAATGCGTCCCAACGCTTACGAATTGGCTCTAGGCTGTCTTAAGTGATCACTTTCGGTGTCCATGGACAACGTTCACCAATTCCACCATTCTCACTGTCACGATTTAAGGTCCACCAATCGAGAGACGCTTTATGCAAACCTTAGAAGCAACCATCTTTTTGGTATCTCGGACACCGAAAGTGATCACTTAAGCCAGCCTAGAGCCAATTCGTAAGCGTTGGGACACCTTTCTCACTTCTTCCGATTGGATTTTACACAATGTTGCATTGTGTAGACATGGTTCTCCAATCGAGGTTTCTGATTGGTTTTGTCATCTGCACCCAAATCCGGTTAAACAGTAAAATAATTAGTAAATATTCTAAATATTTATAAAAAAATTGTTATTGTTTAATGTTTTTGTATGATGAATAAGATTTTATTTATTACTGTTTTGGAATGTTTTTTTTATGAATAAAATAATTTTATTACTGTTTGATGTTTCTTATTATGTATAAGATTTTTTTATTATTATTATCTACTGTTTAATGTTTTTTAACTGTGAATAATATTTTTTTATTATTTCTTTTGGTACAATTAGATATGTCCAATATTTTATCATCAATAAAAGTACACATTTGATTAAATTTAGTATTTCTTTTTATATCTCCTCTTTAATTTACTTCGTGACAACCTACCCCATACACTGTGACAACCATCCCGGACACGGGGTTAAAAGTCACACTTCTCATTTTTCACGAAAATTGTGATATTTTGTCAATTGGTGACGTTGAAAGAAAACTATTTATTTAATTTGAAACTAGAATAAATACACTATCCATTGGTATTTAAATGTCATTGGTAAACTAAGTAAATATGCATCAAAAATCCAAATGAAAAAAAATGTGACTTCCAACCCCGGTCTCCCCTACGGACAAATTATTGTTCATCCAGATGACAGAAATTATCAGGGGCTTTTTTGGAGGAATTCACCTGAAGAGGAACTCAAGGTTTATCGTCTTTCTACAGTCCCATTTGGAGTAGCATCATCGCCATTTTTAGCAATTCGGTGTTTGTTAGAATTGGCAAAAATCGGTCTTAATACTCATCCACACACTAGTAGGATTCTTCAAGATGATATCTGCATGGAAGATGTAGTCAGCAGGGCTTCATCGGTTAATGAAGCCTTGGAATTCAAAACGGAACTTACGGAACTTTTAGAAAGCGCGGGCTTTCACTTACGGAAATGGTGTAGTAATAGTGAAGAATTTCTATCAAACATATCACCGGTGTGTTGTGGAGAACCTCAGTCTTTTTGCAATGATGATTCATACGGATTTGGAGTGTTGGGTATTCAATGGATTCCTCAAGGAGATTATTTTGAGTATCGAATGCAGGAATTCAACACAACATACACTATACGAGCTATTCTGTCTCATATAGCTCGGATCTATGATCCTTGCGGATGGTTGACACCAGTTACTTTCGCTGTTAAAGTTATTATACAAGAATTATGGTTATTGAAATTTGAATGGGATGACATATTACCACAGGATCTTATACGCAAATGGCAAAACTACGTATGTCAATTTTCGGAACTTAGAAAAATTAGAATTGATCGTAGAATGTCACCTTCGGATAAGGTTGTACATTGTGAACTTCATGGATTCTCTGACGCATCACAACTTGGATATGGCATTGCAGTTTACCTCAGATCGGAAGATGCCAATGGAAATGTTACAATACGGCTGCTCATGGGAAAGTCAAAGGTTGCTCCAATCAAACAAAAACTTACTATTCCTCGCTTGGAATTATGTGGAGCTCTTCTATTAGCACGGGCATTGAATCGCATTCAAAATACTTTAGAAAAATTCATACAGTTTGACGTTGCAGCATGGTGTGACTCTCGAGTGGTACTGGCATGGCTTAAGACTTCAGTTCATCAGCTGAAGATGTTTGAGGGAAATCGGATATCGCAAATTCACTCATTGTGTAATACAAACATATGGAAATATGTACCTTCAAACCGTAATCCTGCAGATGCTTCTTCTCGGGGTTTACTACCTAAGGAACTTGTCAATCATTCTCTCTGGTGGGATCCAGAGTGGTTGAAGAAGCCAAAATCGGAATGGCCTCAATCTGAACCACGTTCCTTAAGTGTGGAATCACAACAGGTAGTCAGTCATGTGGAAACTTCACTTCATATTTCACATCAAACCGACGAGTGGGATATCTTCAATAGATATTATTCATTTTCCAAGCTCTTGCGAGTAATTGCATTGTATAAACGTTTTATACATAATGTTCGAAATAAAGGAAATAAATATTCAGGTTTCATCTCTACATCGGAACGCAATATGGCGCTATTTGCATTAGTCAAAAATGTGCAAGCTACTGTTTTTCATCTAGATATTGCTCTCATTCAAAAGGATAAGTCGCAAAATACAAATATTCGACGTCTCAGTCTTGAGTGGAAGATGGCAAGGATAATCAATTTACACCCGGGATTAGATGAAGTGACTCGGGTGGTAACTATCAAGACATCCACGGGGATTCTCACCCGACCTGTGGTGAAAATCTGTCCTTTGCCTTTGTAATAACTACATAGTATAGATTCGTACAAAATTCGGTCAATTTTTCATATATGTACGAGTCTACAATCTTGTGGATTTTAAACACATATTCGGATTAACACATTTTTTCACGGGTTAATACATTCTCGGACAATCAACAAAAATCGGTTTTACGGTTACGGTACATTCATGTAAGCTCATCTATGGTTCGGTACTAACGTTACATGAATGCATTCCTACTATTATTAGGGGCCACTCTCACGGTTCGGTCAACAGCGCCCCTAGTATAATTTTCGGTTAAATTCGGTCAACGGAACACTCAAAGGAAAAATACATTCTCGGAAAATCAACAAATTCGGTTTTACGGTTACAGTGCATTCATGTAAGCTCATCTATGGTTCGGTGCTAAAGTTACATGAATGCATTCCTACTTATATTAGGGGCCACTCTCACGGTTCGGTCAACAGCGCCCCTAGTATAATTTTCGGTTAAATTCGGTCAATTATACACTCAACGAGTTAATACATTCTCGGACAATCAACAAAAATCGGTTTTACGGTTACGGTACATTCATGTAAGCTCATCTATGGTTCGGTACTAACGTTACATGAATGCATTCCTACTATTATTAGGGGCCACTCTCACGGTTCGGTCAACAGCGCCCCTAGTATAATTTTCGGTTAAATTCGGTCAACGGAACACTCAAAGGAAAAATACATTCTCGGAAAATCAACAAATTCGGTTTTACGGTTACAGTGCATTCATGTAAGCTCATCTATGGTTCGGTGCTAAAGTTACATGAATGCATTCCTACTTATATTAGGGGCCACTCTCACGGTTCGGTCAACAGCGCCCCTAGTATAATTTTCGGTTAAATTCGGTCAATTATACACTCAACGAGTTAATACATTCTCGGAAAATCAACACTTCGGTTTTACGGTTACGGTACATTCATGTTAACTCATCTATGGTTCGGTGCTAACATTACATGAATGCTTTGCTACTTATATTAGGGGCCACACTCACGGTTCGGTCAACAGCGCCCCTAGTATAATTTTCTGGCGAATTCGTACAATTACAACACGGACGGAATACAGCTTCTGTACGAATAATACCATCTGGATAAAAAAATTTCATTTCAATCATACTTACGGTCGGTAACAAGATATCAAGATATCGGTACAATTTCGGAAATTTATGGATATCGAAATATCATTTCTTCTTAACCACTTCGGAAGCATTACCACATCCAACGGATTGTCAATTTTTCTTATGTATTTTATGATATTTTGTATCATATTCGGAGACATCTTTCACAGCTGAGGATGTTCAGATCGGTTCAGCACGGCTCGGATAACCGTCTCATTGTTTCTTTTCTTTTCTTTTGGGGTGGGGAATATGTTAAATATTATCAATATTTAATTTTCATTATGTACATGGTTAGGTAACTGAAGAAACAGAGGGCCAAAATCTAATCCTACCTACACCCTGGGTCCCATGATATCATTCCGATTATTGTTACATTTTTTCATTACCTATCCCATGGTACCTACATAACATCAGTATACATACGGTCGCAACACGGTTCACATCAACTTCATCTATTTACGGCGGAATAAAACAAATAGAATATTATTCATTCATATTCGGTTTTTCATCCATTTCATTTCATGAGTTAATTCAACAAAAGCAAAAATGAGTGAAAGTGACTCTCCAAAACCAATCACAGCAAATACGGAATACAGTTCACACATTGGCGAACACAGGACGGGGTAAGTACCATTCCATCTTCAGATTCCTCAAATCCTGTGTATCTTATTCCGGATGTTCTACATCTAACATACTTGATGTAACATCCACTCCAGCAATATTTTTCTGATTGGAAGTAAATTATTCCCCCCCCCCCATTGATCGATCCCAAGGCGAATATCAAAGGATGAAAAAAAAATTGTTTTAAAATAATGTAAAAACGTTCCCATATTTCCGACATAAACCTTTCAGTTAAAGATTTTTCACAGAAAGAGTCATTTCAAAAGTAATTGTCTAGGCTAGATACATAATGTATTATCATTATTAATACCTGACTTTAAATATGAATAATTTCCATTTGTATAATTGTCGTGCAAGCTGCTCAATTAAGCTTGTGGCATAGTACCTCTACCTACAGAGTAACAAGTAAATGCTCTAATATTTATTCTAGGATCGTTCTATAGCATTATACCGTGTCCAATTTAAGCGTCCACCTTCACCCCTTTCAATCTACATCATTATCGGAAATGTATTAAATATTATTATTCCTATTATGCACATAATAAATAATGTATTATGATTCCTTGTTAAGACCTAATAGAAACAAGTAATCGTAGAGTAACACTGTCACGGTTGACGTTTGACATCTGCTCATTCAAAAAGTACAGAGTCCTGCTCGAGAAAAAAATTACCCAATCAACACTGTTTTACAATCACAAAATTAAATTTGCCTGCATAATATATGGTTTTTACTGTGATGGTTTTGATACTTTATCTCAATTATTTACTTTTGAATTTTTCTTTGATTGAATTAAATAAATGGGAAATTTCAACACGCCAAATTCGACCGCATTTGATTGAATGTATACTCGTACAGAATCGGTACATAGTGAGCTAGAGCATAAGTATCATATAGTTGTTGGTGTTTGTAAATGGATCATATATAAATTTCTATTATCAAGAACTCATTGAAAAAGACATTGTAATTGACAAGACTGACATTGTCAGTCTTGAAAAGCTCGTCAATGGTGCAAGTGCACTGAAATCGCGATAGCGTAATTTAAATTAATATAACAAATAAACATAGTAATTCAAGTTTAAATATTTTATTTAAAAATGAAATTGTTACATAGTTAATGCCTCTAAAATAAGTGAAATTGCACTATCTACGTCTACTGAATAAGTTGTGCTGTAAAATAATTAAAGGAATATCCTGAAATAGTAAAAAATAGTTGGTTAAAAATGGTTAGCTGGGATCGTGCCTTTGCGATAAACTCGCCCTATGCTTATATTGCTTACATCTAATTTTAATGCATTTTTCAATAAAATTGTATCTATTGTGATCAATGTTCAATAAAGAATGAATAAACAAATAAATATTTATTTTTTATTTTTTATTAAGGTATTATTATCAAAGCACTCCGCCGTAATAACCAATATTCAAATAAAAAATGGAATATTGATACCTACCTAATATTTGATAATTTATGAATTTTATTATACTTACGTAAATTTTATTTTACTGATCTTCCCTTGCTACGGCCCAGTTGTCCGGCTATTTTCAAGTTTTTAATCTTTTTAACTTTCGATCGGTCAGTGTCTACATAGTAAATAGAACAGCGGCATACTACTGTCTACTACACTTCATACACAGTAATATTATAATAAATTCATTGTTAACTAACTATGTACATATAACACAAAGTGTCCAGTAGGTACATAATAATAATAAACATCTGTTTAACGCATAAATTAACTATTATTTATTTATTACTTATATTTTTGAAATTAAAAATTCAAACATCCATTTTAAAATAATGGATGAGCGTGGTACTTGAGTTCCCAACTAATATGTTTATGATAATTAACCAAAGATAATTTTAAAACCATCCAAACCCTTAAAATAGCCACCCTTGCTTTCAAAAATACTTTTTAACTTATTTTACGCTGCTTAAATGCAAAAGGGACACATATTTTTTTTAAGAGACATTAAAGAAACCTATTAATAAAAAATATATTCTGGTCTTCTTGACAACTTTTCATCTTTGTCGTCCAAAGGCAAAGCACATCGACGGCATCATGGATCTCGTATTCAAAAGTGTGCCTGAAGGCAATAATCACAAATTAAATGTTAAATATATTGGATCTTTGTCAAAACATCATATTTAATTAAATGAAAAGTCAAATAAAAAATAAGATGTTTTGACAAAATATGGTAAGTAAATGAGATGGCTTACTATTTAAATTAATTTGATAACTTGAAACACGCTTAATAGACGAGAGTGTTCGTACAGAGGGTATTAATTTCTGTAATACCTACCCTCTATACGCGGACATAAATAACATATAAACAAAAAGATATTCATGCAAAAGAACTCGATTAGATAATAGTTTTTATTTAATGTTAAACGTATTAAATAATAAATGTATTAGTGATGTAACGAATATTCGTATTCGCATTCGCGAATATTCGCATATTTCATTGTATTTGCATTCGCAAAAAAATATGCGAATGTTTTGCGAATATTATTTTGGTAATGAAGTATCGGTAATTTGGTAAAAGTACCGGATAATAACCCGGTACATTGTAGAAAAAGGTACTCCAAGAAAATATTCTTTAAATAAACCGAGTAGTTTTGAAATATTTTAAATTCCTATAAATACTTTTTTGAAAATTCGGCGACGGGGGGGGGGAGAAATTTTATTTTTTCACTTATTTTAGAGGCATTAACTATGTAACAATTACGAGACATTTTCAAATAAAATATTTAAACTTGAATCACTATGTTTACATATAGTGATTCAAGTGTGATACCACAGATCCATTAGAAAAAAATGGAATATACAAATTAAAATGTGGAGATTGTGATGCGTCATATATCGGTATGACTCGGAGAAACTTCAAAACTAGAATAAGAGAACACCAACTCTGTCTCAACAATAACAATTTCTCGGAACTTGCGGAACATATTATTGAATCGAATCATACATTTGATAAAAATAACCATAGTTTTAAACATACTGCAGTTAATAATTATTTTAAATTATCTTCTTTAGAAATACTCGAAATAAACAAAAACTTAAATTCCAATGTAAATATAATTAATAAAATAATAGCCCCTAATAAATCCCTATTATTATCACTATTCAGTAATACGCCAACATCAGCTGTATGATTCATTGTCTTTTGTATGTATATATAAGTGTCTATTATTATTATTGTTATTTTACTATCATAGTTCTATCTTTGTAAGTCAGTCTTGAAAAGCTCGTCAATGGTGCAAGTGCACTGAAATCGCGATAGCGTAATTTAAATTAATGTAACAAATAAACATAGTGATTCAAGTTTAAATATTTTATTAGAAATTTTATTGTTTGAGCAATAAATATTGTAGAAGTTTAAGCAAGTCAATATTCGCTATTCGCATTCGCGAATGTCGTCAACAAATATTCGCATTCGCATTCGCGAATATCCAAAATCAAACATTCGTTACATCACTAAAATGTATGTATTTCAAATGCGAACTGACCGTGCATGTTTAGCAGAGTGGACCGACACATTTTGCTTGTCGTATTATTGTATAAATAATAATAATAATAACATTTGTTATCAACATTGTGAACAAGTTTCCGCTTTTATCGGCAAATTATCAAGTTCCAAATTTGTGTGTAAATAAATAAACGACATTTATACTAATTGAATAAATAAATTATTATTATTAGGTAACTTCCAGAGAAAGGTTTGACATTCTGCTAACAAATAAAGAAAAATATTAGATGCCTATGTACCAAAAGGTGTTTTTGAATTCTTCATTTAAATTTGATAACCCGTGGAGCCTCCGGTAAATAATAGGTCATCCACTCTTTTCTATAAGTTTTAGAGTGGTCTGTAAAAGGCAGCTGTTTATAAAACCTCACGTATAAGATTGTTAACATTTGCTTTGAAGCATGCCACCTTTCTTTAGCGTCTTATTATTTTGGCATGGGTAGGACAACCCGTTTGCTTATTTCTTGCAGTTCAATGGCTATCTCACTTGCGGAATATGCCACGACGTAGGAGTAGTCGCATAGTATAAATAATCTATATTATCTTTCACTGTGTACCGTTCTAATGTTAATTAATTTATAGGATATAAAAAAGGTGGTGGAAGTTTCTTCTCATACGATATAACATACCTATTGTTAAACTAGCAGTTTTTGTGAAAATAGTTTTTTGATGTGTACCTACCTAATAGATCATCAATATTTAAAATAAGTTTTTATCAAGTTTTATTAAGTTGTATTATTTGTAAAAATATCTGACTACATTTTTTTGCAAAATTGCAAGGGTTGTAAAAAACAGGGAATAGATTTTATTAAAAAAATCTATGTGCATTCATCCCTTATAGTAATCTCCCTTACATCTCCGTCGTGATTTGTATTTGATTAATCTAAAAATAGATATACTTATGTAAATTGTATACACAGACGACGTCTGAAGAACCGATGAAAAATTCCAATCGCAGAGGTAGGAAGTTAGGTTATAAAGCAATACATAGTAGTAGTAGTAGAGAAGCTTTGATCGGGAGGTAAGTGCCTACTACGAGTACGAACCAAGCGTCGGGACGCGCCACATGGAAATCCAATCAAACGTGAGGGAGCGTCGTTACCATGACGACTGTCGAGGCTCTACATTTTGTTGATTCGAATGTATTTATGGATTTGTATAACTTATTTGATTCCACGGCGCATCGGGGTGGGTGGATGGGAGGGATTAAGAATATTGTTCTGAAAAGACTTCTCCTACTTATGTATTTCTGATGGTAAATCTTGAAAAATAATATTTGATCGGAACGGAAAATAATTGGAGAATAAATAATAATTTCACTCTCGACATTTCTGGACGTAAGGTGGTGATTTTATAATGTAAATATATTTACTTAATGTATGTAAAATTAAATCAGATTATACGAAGAAAGGTGCCAAGCAAAAGGGTCTCAAATTTAAATAAATCGTTTGCAATCAGTGACATTACAAATTTGCAGCTGTAGATGTAATATCGTTGGATATAATTGATTAAACCTATATAAGGTTTTTTACATTTCTTACATTTCCGGAAATTTTTTACATTTCCGGATTAGTTTCATACAACACATGTAAAAATATATCGCATCCATCATTTCTCTATTCATGATTTTATTGCATTTTACGTTTAAATTACGCAAAATTATTTGTATATATTGTCAATAACATTGGAAATGCTGAAAAAAAATAATTTGTAACACAGAAAAAATATTCATTTCTCACGGCAAGAAAAAAAAGCCGAAAAGCAAATGACGATGAAAGATGACATACAGTATAAAGTATGATTTTGTTCTTCATGCAGCTTCGTTTTTATATTTTTTTACATTATTTTTTATTTCAACAAATTTATTTACAACTTTTGAAACATGTATCATTTTTATAAAACTTATATACTCGTATGTACCTACCTACATATTAAACATTAAAATACATATTAATGTAATTTTTTCTATACTCCCGCATTCATTGAATTCCCGCATCCATAGTTTATTTCAATAGGTCTCTTCAAAAATGATTTGATAGAAGTTTCACTGTAATTGATTCTTTACTAAATAATATGACATAATTATTTCGTACTTCATAAAACATCATTTATCAGTATTTTATGAACATTTTCTATTTTTGATATTTCTTAAATCATCATTTTTCAATTAAAATTTATTGCATAATAGCAACCATTCTATAAATATAAAAAAAATATTACTTTGATCCAAAAATGTATAAAAATATTTTCTTTCCAAATAATTCACAGATTGAGTAACTCTTGTATAGCAAATCAGTATGTATTAATGCAATTTTTTTTCATAATATTGATTTTAATAGTTTTTAAATTGATCTTCAATATTCATATATTAATTGAATGTAAATTGAGGCTCTGACGACCGAAAATCGGCGGGATAACCGTACCACCGGCTTGGGTCCAAATCCCCACAGCACATAAGGAAGGAGATCCGAAAAATCCCCCATACCAACCCGTCTGGACAGCGTGGTATGGAGCTACAAAAATGTAGCCGTCCAAAATAACCCCCCAATATGATAGACACAGAAAACAAACAAAACCCTTCTGGTTGCCATCCTGATGTTAACCACAGCAGCGGTTGGCAGAAGGTGGCAGCAATTCGGACACAGAAGACCAACAAAGGCTGCAACGAGACGACTTCGGCAAGGAAAAAGGACACGAAAGGATCAACACATAACCCACAGACGAAAATATTCATTGCTACCTTTAATGCCAGAACACTAAGAACGGAGGACAGGTTAGTTGAGTTGGAGGAAGAACTGACAAAGATTAAATGGCACGTCTTGGGTATATCTGAGGTGAAACGTAGAGGAGAAGATTGTTTGATCTTAGAGTCAGGCCACTTATTTTACTACAGAGGCAACACGAATGAAACAACCGGCGGAGTAGGATTTTTAATAAACAAAAACATACAAAATCGAGTTACCTGTATCAAGTCAATATCTGACAGAGTTATTTACTTGATAATAAAGATAAATGATAGATACAGTCTGAAACTGATCCAAGTGTATGCACCTACATCATCCAGCACTGACGACGAACTAGAAGAATTCTACGATGATATGAGCCAAAGTTTAAGAAACGACAACACACACCTAACATGCTTGATCGGTGATTTCAATGCCAAAATAGGTAAAAGACTATCTGACATGGAGACAAGTGTAGGTGAATTTGGACTGGGAACAAGAAACGAAAGAGGAAACATATTGGTAGATTTCCTACAGGAAAATAATTTATACGCTATGAACACGTTTTTCAATAAGAAACCCCAGAACAAATGGACATGGAAAAGTCCTAACGGCAACATAAGAAATGAAATTGACTTTATTCATTGCACTCACAAATACATTATCAGCGATATATCAGTGCTGAACAGGTTCGCAGTAGATAGCGACCATAGATTAGTAAGAGGCACAGTAACTATTAATACCAAATTGGAAAGACTGAAACTTATCAAAAAGCCAAAACACAATGTATATGAGATGCTAACTTCAAAAACTATAGAATATCAAGCGACTATTACTACAGAACTGAGTAAGTCTCCATTCCCTTCTTCAGGTACATACGAAGAAATGAATCAATATATAACAGACACGTTAAACAAAGCTGTTGAATCAATATCCTCTAAATCACCCCCAACAAAAAGTGACAAACTAACTGACGCGACAAAATTACTTGTCAAGAAAAGAAACGATATGAGAGGTCAAGGTAAACAGGATACAACAGAATATAAAACACTGAACAAAATGGTTCGCAAATGTATTCGAAAAGATGTGGCAAAGCACAAAGAAGACCTAGTCAATGAAATCATAAAAAACAGCGGAGGAACTAAGATCCTACAGAAGAAGCTTAGTATTGGCAAAAAACAAATAACGACATTGTGTAGAGAAGATGGTAGCGAAAGCAGTAACAGATCTGAAACAGTGCAAATAGCTCAAAACTTCTATGAAAAACTATATTCCTCACGAACATCTGATAACAGCGAAACACGCAGTAGAAGTAAAATCACTAATGTAGGATCTGAAGATATACCAGATATAATACTAGACGAGGTCAAGCATGCCATGGAACAAATGAAGAATAAAAAAGCCCCTGGTCCTGATGGTATAACCATAGAGACAATTAAATACGCAGGAGAGCCTCTTCAACAAGCAGTGGTATCTCTATTCAATAAATGTCTGGAAGAAGAGAACATACCGCAAGAGTGGAACAATGCAGCGATCAATCTCTTACACAAAAAAGGTGACCACAGGAAGTTGGAAAACTATCGACCAATAAGTCTTCTATCACATTTGTATAAGTTGTTTACAAAAATCTTAAACAATAGACTCACTAACAAACTGGATGCATACCAACCAGTGGAACAGGCTGGATTCAGGAAAGGATTCAGCACGAATGACCACCTTCAAACGTTGAAGAACGTTATCCAGAAATGCAACGAGTACAATATGCCCTTATCACTGGCTTTCATTGACTTTGAAAAGGCCTTTGACTCTATAGAGACATGGGCGGTGATGAAGGGTCTAGATAATTGTAGAATAGACCACCAATACTCACAACTCCTGAAAAATATTTATTCTAATGCTACCTCCGTTGTACAACTCCATGAACCCTCCGAAAAGTTCCATGTCAGAAGAGGAGTAAGACAGGGAGATACAATATCTCCTAAATTATTTACATTGGCTCTGGAAGACGTCTTCAAAACCCTTGATTGGAGCGACACAGGTATCAACATCAACGGCGAAAACTTAAATAATCTAAGGTTCGCAGATGATATAGTCTTATTTGCCAAAAACGATAGAGAACTGGAAAACATGATAATTGATGTCAACACAGCGTCCCAAAGAATAGGCCTAAAAATGAATATATCAAAGACCAAAGTCATGAGTGATGCAAACCAGTCATGTAATATCGTGGTAGATGGACAAGCTATCCAACAAGTTGATAGCTATGTATACCTAGGGCACACTGTAAAACTTGGAAGAGAGAATCAAGAGGTAGAAATTGAAAGAAGACGAGGCTTGGCATGGGCGGCCTTTGGTAAATTATCTTATATCCTGAAATCCCCGAAATACCCAAATTATCTGAAAAAGAAGCTATTTGATGCCTGTGTTCTCCCAGTGCTCACCTATGGCTGTGAAACTTTTGTGTTCACGAAAAGAATTTTACACAAATTATCAGTGACCCAAAGATCCATGGAAAGGAGAATGCTGGGTATTTCACTGAGAGACAGGAAAACTAATGTATGGATCAGAGAAAAGACCAGGGTCGTCGATGTCGTTCACAAAGTTTCTAGTCAGAAATGGAGTTGGGCTGGTCATGTGGCCAGAAACACAGACTCTAGGTGGACAAAGAAAGTTCTGGAGTGGAGACCTAGAACAGGCAGAAGAAGTGTTGGTAGGCCTCAAGCACGATGGTCGGACGACATAAGACGGGTTGCAGGGGTCGGCTGGATGCGGTCTGCCCAGGATAGAGAGCTGTGGAGATCAATGGGGGAGGCCTATGTTCAACAATGGACGCAGGGAGGCTGAAATGATGATGATGATGATGAAGGTTTTTTATTGGAAAAACATTTCAATTTAGCATTACTGTGTGTATAATTGTTATTTTGTTATCTATACCTATATCCACAAATCTACATAATATAACATTATTAATTGAAACAATTGCGAACATATACATAGTACATACATACCCAAATTATTATTTAATTACGGCCATAGATTTAAATGCATCCTTGTTGTTTTAATGTTAGACAAATATTGGATTTTGTACGTTAAAGCGGCGAAATCAAAACTCAAGCTTTTCACTATGTTGGTGTTTAGGCAGTAGAATTCCATAACGAAATTAAAAAAACAAAATAATGTTATCTTCTTCTATAAGTTTTACTGTCGAGAGAGACGTCATTCGTCTTGTTAGGATACTTTCAATCTTGTTAGGGATTGACATATAGTAGAAGACAACATTTGTCTTTTGATTTCGTTCAAAACTTAAGCAATAATTAATAATATTTAAATTTGCACTGTTACGAAACAAAAATTTAATATTACTAATTCCGAACATGAGGATGAAACCTTATATAATGTAGGTATTATGCAGTGAGAGTTGGAATTCATTTTATTGAATTAGTATAGATATGTATGTACATATTGATGAAATAATTTCATATCAAATACACAATGCACTATTAGATATATTCTATCTCTGATTGGTTGAAAACTGTGTGGAAAAATAAAAATACAAAGATGGCATCGAAATAATTTCACCCCCACAAAAAATACAGAAAAAAATTTGAGGGTGATGTCCCGTTAGGGAGGGTGGAGTTCAGAATGGATGGATTTGTTGTGGATTAGAGGTGATCGTTATTGCATTAATTTTGCATTGAAAATGTGCGAATGTAGATAATGTACTAACTTCGTTATATATGTACCTACCTACTTATCTAGAAGGATATAGGAATCCGGACTAGTTAGTAAATATCGCAATAGGTAGAGTAAAAAATAAATAAACTCGTTTGTATAATGTAGTTATATAGAACTGCTTATATTATAGCTAATGATTTATAATACTGTTTAATGATGAATACCTACTGTAAACAATGAAACATAAAATAAATAATTAGATAAATGTACACAAATGAACGGTATAAAAGCATTTGCGATGTAGCTTCATCGCAGAATGATGCGCATCCCATGGTCTGATTTGGTCACCATCAATGAGGTGTTACGGAGAGCTGGAATGAAAATAGAGATATTTTCCAGTATCAAGATTAGGAAATTATTTAGGACATGTACTCCAAAATGAAAAATATAGTTTGCTCCAACACATCTTGAAGAGATAAATTGAGAGTAGTCGCGGTGTGGGAAAGCGGCAGATGTCCTGGCTAAGAAACATCAGTGAGTGGACCGGCATCCAGAGGGTGATAGAGCTGTTCCAGCTAGCACACGTCAGGGCGATAGCCGACGTCGGGTAGACATGCCGCTTAGAAAAGAAGTACACGAAGCTTTATTTTATTTCAAGTTTTTGGTCATTTCAAACATCTAAGATCGAGTGAGTTATTGACTCATTCGTATTCACAAGAAATTAAATGAAATAAAATAATACCACTTATACCTACAAAAGATATACACAGAAAAAAATATGATGCTAGCTAAGCCGATTCAAAAGCAATTTAAAGATGCATTTGTCACAAATTTATGTGTTGTGTTTAATTTAATTTGAATATTTATTGTTTGATTATTATTTATACGAAAATATTAACAAGTAATCTTTTCGAGAATAAATTATTTATTTAATTTCCTACCATTTGGAGATTCATTAGTTTTATATAATGATTTAATCCACCCATATACTATTTCAATACCTATGATATATTGCGTTTATAAACTTTGATCATTATTACATACATAGGTAAGTACATCTTAATATATTAGGACCAAGTATTCAAAACGTTGTATATCAGAAAATAATTACATTACGTCACAGGTATACGAGTAGGTATTCTTTAGGTACTCCGAAGGTATTTTGGTGTGTACATAGTTTAACTTACTATAAACTCAAATTCATCTTGTAAAAAACCATTTTATCATGAGCCGACATTACAAGATGACAAGAAATTATTATAATTAATAAGATGCAAAACAAAACTAATTACAATTACAAGAAACAAAAACAATTTATCGCAGCAGCGCAATACCTTCCAACTAACCCGAAACATTTGCTCTCATCACTGGGTTGAGTACTAAATACTGTTGATAATTTTGTGTGTATTCTTTCTGTCCATGTGTTTTTTCAAATGTTTTGTAATAATGATGAATAAATAAATAAATATGTATTTAAAAAAAAAAAAAAAATTATTCACAATTTTTTTTTTACGATATTAGAGTGATTTTTATTTATTATAACACAAATATTGTTGGTTATAGTTCTTTATTAAAAACAGTTTGTCGGTTACATCAAGAGGTGTTCCGTTAGTGAAATATAATATTAATGTGGGCGAATGTAACATTATTCATATTTTAATTTATGTTTTAATTATTAATAATTTATATCACACTCTTGTACATTACATTATTACAATCGATGCTATACTTTTTATGTTATTTAACATTTTTGTGAGTGTATTTACTGGATAACATTGCAATGTAGAAATATGGGCAATTAATTTTTGTTTGTTATAAATTCAATTTAGTTTGATACTATTTTAATATTCATTGTTGTCCATATTGAATTTTACAGGAAGCTCAACATAAATAATTTAGAATACAAACGTATGTTTCAATTACCATGTTATTGGTTCTTACATTGCCACTAATGTCTTGTTTATTGACATTTATTTTTGTCAACAAACAAGACATTGATCGTCACACCTATTCACACAGTCCACCGATATAGAAACGATCTGTCAGATGCGCTTTAATTTTGATATTCGCCAAATGTGAACACCACATTAGTGACGTTTTGTTCTCGTAAACTTGCAGATTAGAATGTGAGAGTTTTTTATGCCATTCTTTAATGCCTTGGACTTTATAAATCTTTTAAAAATAAAGGAATAATTCGAATCCTTTTCAACGTCAAAAAAATAATCAAATATTCAATTGGATAATAGTAAGTGTGTCTACGTGTAGGTACTTATTATTTCTGTAATTCAGTACAATAACATGATAATACACTTATTAAATTGTATAAAAGTACTTCCAACTTATTTAGTAGTTTGCGTGTTGGTAATAATGTTTGTAAGGTAGTTTAAAATAGGTAGATATATGTATTATGTGTTTAATAATAATTATTATATATTCTCTATAATAATAAAATACATACAACGATATGGTCGGTAGAACATGCACGCCCACTTTTCACATTAGGAACATAAGTCATTTAAATTTTTAATAAAAATATGATACCTTTGAAATTAATGGACTTCAGATGTTATTGTTTAGAATTAGTGTCCCCACAATATACCTATCAGATATAACGAGAACTCAAAGTACTTTTGTACAATTTTTCTATGTGTATTGGATTTCTATAAGTAGGCACTTGTATAATGCAGTAATTAATTTTCATGTGATGTAACATATGTGAATGTTAGATTGAGCTGAATTGATTGATAATAACTAAAGTGTTACTTTTCAAATCTTAATTATATTTTATGATTGTTCATATCGTGGGTTCCATTGGAGTTTCTGGGAGACGCCAGAAAACTGGTGAGTCCCTCTAGAAGAAGCTGGCATGGACAATTATCAAACAAGAGCGTTGGTTAATGAAATTATTTACGCCGTGTTTCCCACGGGATATTATGCAGAATACGCGATCATTGAATATGCAAGTCGTCTTCTTCGTACCAATAAAACTTAAGAAATTCAGGATTAGTGACACACCTCATCGCTGAATTGAAAATGTCAATAGACCATTAAAGGATGACGTCACAGATAAATCATTGAGGGGCATCAGGCATCCCAACACAACAGACGATTACGGTGTAATATTAGGTGGAACGCCTAAAGAATACCTAATAATCAAAAAAACTGTCAGTGTCGATTTTGTTATTATTTTGTCGTCTGACTTTCTTTTTTTTCTCTTATAGGATAACATCCTACAAGGATGATTTGCGCAATCTGACTGTTTGCCCCCCAAGCAAAAGCAAATCCATAGACATGACCACGTGACCTTTAATGGTCTATTGGGTTACACGGGATGCTTTACGAATATCTGCCTTTTCCAGGACACTCGAAAACT
This sequence comes from Athripsodes cinereus, assembly GCA_947579605.1. Taxonomy (NCBI): domain Eukaryota; kingdom Metazoa; phylum Arthropoda; class Insecta; order Trichoptera; family Leptoceridae; genus Athripsodes; species Athripsodes cinereus. Next base: position 14,579,967 of record OX388314.1, read on the forward strand.
TACAGAAAAGAGTAGAAGACCTATTCCATACCAAGAACTTCATAGGATAGGAATATTTTACTGGATGTAAAGATATTGTTATTTCTAGTATTGCAACGAAACATTGATTATTCTTTAAAAAGAAAAAATACTACCATGTAAAATTATCAATTCGCCACAATCACTTATCAAATCAAATCGGTTTTAATTTCACTACTAATTTAAAACACATTAAAAATAATAAAAACAATTTACCAAAAAATATTTTATACTTAAATCGGCATTTTTTTATTATACTAAGTAGGTACATTTTTTTTTACTTAATAACATCCAATTCACAACGAACAAAGCCACAAAACAAACACCTGTTAAAAGGATCACAAATTACAGGTAGTTACCACAAAATAAGGAATGTGTATTATTAAAAAAAAAAACACTCAAACACCTTTTCAACACGGCAACAATTTGATGACTATAAACATTTTTGTAATAAAACCGACAACTGTTTATAAAAGAATCTGAATTACAAAATTGCCAAAAAAATTATTAATTGTCATCAAAGATATCTGTGTTGTAAATAAAAAGTAATATGCAAAACAGTACTGAGTGGTTACCTTTCCAAAAGCGGAACATGTACTGACACACAAATCGTTTAGTCTTTTTAATCTAAGGGTTTGATTTTTATAAAATAATATAAAAAATAAATTTAACCCTTTTGTTATTACGCCAAGGTTAAAACCCCCATTCACGGAAGTTCTGCGATGAAGATGAAAAAAACGAGTTAAGTATTATTTATATTGCCCTTGTTGAATCACAGGAACCCTTTTTTTCATCTCATATCAATTCACTTTTTATATTCGTGTGATGATTATTATTCATTTCTGAAGATATAATTAGATGTGTCCCAAATTTATGTATTCAAATTAAATCAAAGATTATTTAATTATGTAAGTAGGTAATAAAAAATTACATTTCTGGCTGAAGAAACCACTCTGCTTTATGTGAAAAATCTTTTACGGATTTCTATTACTACTATTACAATACCATCAAGGCGTGTCTTAAAAGTTGCGTAAGCAGCAGACCAGATGATTGTAATCAACATGCTAGCTGTTCTCTTCGTGTCGACATCAAATTAAGAAAATTAAGACATTCAGGATAGTCAGCAAACCTTATCGCTGAATTTAAAATGTAAAATTTCTTTATATTTTGGAATACCTGCTTTTTACAGAACGCTCGAAAACTCACAGAAAATGGTGGAAGACCAATTCTTTGCCGGGTGATCCACGGAACACGAATGTCTCTTCTTAGCTTATTAGACTTCGACACAAGTGTTATCCTTTTTACTGTGATAACTTCCAAAAATAATTTATGTTTGGTAAATAATATGATTATCACTACAGTTTCACGCATACAATTTGCTTAAATAAAATAGTAATATGTATGCCGTTTATCGCCTTATAGAGAGTAATGCAACGTTGGATGAAATACGATGATTAAACTTCGGTATAAAAAATCTGTTAAAAATTAATGATCCAGCCAGGAATCGAATCCGGCATTTACGCATATAATGCCAATATAATACAGTCTTCAAGCTGCCGGGACCAGCTGATAATAACAATAAATTGAGGTACAAAAACATGTCTATATAAAATAAATAATAAATAAAAAAATATATTACTATAGTCGGTCCATTTACAATAGGTTGATGATTTGCATACAGACTCCGGATGTTCACTATATTATAGTATATTGTAGGTAGTTATTCTAGTGCTGAGGACAGTGATCTGGGAAGCATGACTGTACACTTGGCAAGGAGATTATTACTATACAGTCATAATATACGTAATAGAAATAATAAGTGCAACGTGTGATGCAGGAACATTGTATTGTAGTGGTGGGAGTCCTGAGATAATGTACAAAGGTACTCTCAACAGGTAAAAATAATCAAGGATACGTTGTAGTTAAAAAGGCGCCCACTTTTTTTGATTAATACAATTAAACCCTCAAAGACTTTCACACTAAGCAGTAGCTTGTGTCATAAAGGTATGAAGAATAGTTCGGTTGTGGAATTTAACCTACGGATCTTCCGCTTGGAGACAATGAGTCTCGTTTTTGTTATGAGAAATAAGGTGCCCACCCATCTTGAGTGTCATATTTTTTTTTGATAAAAGCGGTTTGTCGATTTTGCATTCCTGCTTATTGGAAATACCGTGATATCATAGATATCATGGGTTAGTTGGAAGATATCGCGCTTCTGCGATAAACTCGCCCATTGCACAAATTTATTTGTCTGGTTCTGCAATGCTTGTGTTTTAATAATGTTTGTTTTTTTGTGCAATAAAGATTTTTATTATTATTATTATTATATATGTACACATATATATTTAAAGTTTTTTTTTATCATAAGCTTCAATCCCAGATCGCCTCTGTAACAGTTTCATATTTCACTTCCTCCGCACACCTACAACGGACAAAAGGGGGCAAAGATCTAAGCATCGGGAAAGAGTAAAGGTGTATTTTGAATTAATTTAGTTTTTATTTTTATTTGTAATAAATATAAAATGCATAATAATAGAAACAATACATAGACACAATATACATAATATAGGTACTCATATATTTAATAGATAACAGACAATAATACTCGTAATAATTAATACAATAATATCAAAACGTGAATATTAATAAAATTATAATATTATCTATTTTTGTATTTATTAATTTAAATATTAGATAGACAATATTGTTAAGCATGTATTTTTATACTAATGTGATATTATTGTCCCATAATGGGGTATCAAGTAATAAACTCGCTGCATGTTTGGAACACCTTGAGATCTCCCTCTTTCTATGAATGTGTGTCGTAATAATTTATTCGGATTCTATAGCTAATTTCATTTGAGGATATAGTTTGGTAAATAATATTAGGTATTCAATAGGTGAAGTTTCAGGAATAATTTTCTTCAAATCACAAGCGCTCCTCAGTTTCGAGGAATTGAGCTCTGTATAAAGTAATATTCTATGAACAATATGTAAAATACCTATATAAAAAAAAGTATTCATTACCTTCCCGGCTTTTCCTAGATATCGAAAAACTTACAATAGAGTGCGGCAGACTAAATTTGTAAGTATGGTCTACGTTAGAGTCTCTACCTGGATGAGAAAAAAATTGTTTATTTGAAGAAATCTAAAAACATTTATCTATAATAAATCTTTGTTACATTTTTATTAACAACAAATTCATATTTTTTTAAAGTTTTGATACAATATTATCAACATAAACAAATTCTCATTGTTTTTTTTTTAAATTTATTTATTTCAATAGATACAACAGCTTTAACAATGAATAATACAATAATATACATTTAATCATTTACATCGCCATTGTTGAAATTTTATTCCTGGGTTAGTATTAGAAAAACTTTTTACCTATATGTAGATATTTACGCATAAATAACAATAATTCTTCGTTTGGATTAAAAGAATGCATAGATACCTACTACTATTACTAATACTATCTAATAATAATTTTACTTCTAAGTCAAAAGCATTTTAATTTGTTTTGAGGTATAAGGTATTATAGTGGCTTAACATGCAAGGCAAATGGGGATCTAATCTCCTTGCCCTATTTAATCCTGATTAATGTCTAATTTATTCTTACTTATTATCTTCAATTTATTATTCCTTCAAATTGGAAACAAAATGTCCTTATTATATTGTAGAAGTTCTTGGGAAATTTGTTGTTTTCTAATAATTTATTAGTATCATAATGAGATTTCTTTGTTACGTTTTACAACTTTGTTTTGTTTTTGACATTATTTTGTTGAATTTTAATTGAAATGTGAGATTTGGGTTGTCGTGAACGGAAGAAATAATTTTCTCTTTGTTGTTTTTTTCGATAGTTGTTGGGTAGGTACTTTCGGAAAAATATTCGTTCATTACAGGACGAGCTCGGTGTAGGTAAATGATTATAGAACTGAGCATTCTATATTGCAACTGGTCTAATGTCTGGCGTAATGAATGATTTTTTGACACTTCTGACTTGTAAGAAAGCCGTAATATTGTAAAATTAGTAATACCATAAAAACATATTTTTGATATTCTATGTAAAACGGAATTAAATTTTTTATCATGAGTGAAGTTGATTGAAAACACCTTCTTATAACTTAAAGAAATTATTCAGGAAAATAGTGGGAGTACTTCTATCTTTAAGGACTTAATGTGAAATACAAGTTTATGCTTTGGAATCGTTGATTCTAAATCAAAGTAACAACGACATTAACGTCTCAAGGCGGAATGTTTGTAGGCAGGTATGGACGCATAAAAGTCTGGGAGACATTTAAGTGCTTTTAAGGTGGTGTAACCTCTTGTAATTATTAAATAATGACCGATAAATTAAATTTAACAATCTTTTAAGCTTTTATAACTGTTGATGTCCGCGCCAAACTACGTATGACATACCGATTTGCGATTTGATGAAAGTTCAAGTTCTGGAGCGCCAGGGACACAAATTTAATATTTCTTTAGATTGGAATATGAACAATAGTTCACATAAGTATTGGTTATAATATCTTACTTATTAAGACAATAAGTTGAATATTAGCACAATAATCTTTGCAAAATATCATTTTCTAAAAAAAACGTTCAAACTAAACTCAAACATACACAGTAATACGTACTAGTAATACTCAAAGTACCAAATTTACAAGCAAAACATCAATTTGTACCTACAGTAGTCCATCTGGTGAGAAAATTACCTAAAGCATGTAAGTCACATTATTGTTAAGGGGTAATGATAAAGACAAGTATTTTTTGATAATTTTATTTGTTTCACTTAATCAAAGTTTTATATTACTGATAAAAATTACATACGATAAAGTTGCAATTTAAATTTATCGGAATTTTATGATACCTGCTATTTACAATTTTATGGCAATGCAATATTTCATTTGTATCTACGTACATTGAAACAGCTTTAACCAGTCTCTCTAAATTGTATAAGATTTATTGATGATGCATGTACATCATCGATGAGGATATTTGAAAACTTATTTTAATGAAGATAGGATTTTGCTATTTTATAATATACCTACCTAGTCGATATGCTGGTTTCCCCACTTGTAATAAATAATTGATATTAATGATATTTGACATATAATGTTGGATTTCATCTGTTGAAAATGGAACTTAAAATGAAGATCTTGTATCGGAAAATGAGAGATAACTCGACTTTGAAAGAGATTGGTCGATAATACTATCCTAACAGCTAGTTTAAGTAGCAAGAGCCACCCAGGAAAGAGATAAATACAAAACCATGGAAGAGGCTTTCAACCAACGTTAAAAATGTAAATAAAATAATTGAAAGCCGTTGACGGCCCGGCAAATAATTGGTACCTATCTCACTCTTTTTCGTAAGTTATCGAGTGTCCTGTAAAAGGCAGGTGTTTCAAAAAATGAAGACATTTTACGTCTCAAAATCAGCGATGAGGTTTGCCACCCATCCTGAATATCTTATTTTTTTGTTGGCACAGAGAAGACGGCTTGCATGTACATTCAGTTGGTCAGTAGCCAGTAGGGATATGCCGTGATGGTGTAGTAGTAGTAGTAGTAAAACGATTTTGCAAAGAATGTATTAGGTACAAACCAGTATTTTTTTAGTAATAATCTGAACATCTTTTGATGTTTAATTTCAATCACTAGATGCGTACGAATCAATACAGAGAAAAATTTAACGATCAGTGAATAACATGGCAAGCAGGTTTGTACTACTTACCTATTAGGTATATACATTAACGTTAAATATTGTTCTTATACAAATTTAACAGTGTGTAATAATTTGCATGTCATAGGTAGAATTAGAAATAACAGCTATAACTCAAAGGTACCTATACCTCCTATTATTTAATTGCTATAGTAAGTAGGTAGGTACTTACCTAGAAAAGAATAATAACGATAATATGTCATAGAAATGTGTGAAGAATAGCCGAAGTAGTGGTGGGCTCCTATACCAAGTAACGTAACAGTAGTCATATTTTAATAGAAAATAATAATTATTATATTTTATTCACAGATAAAAATAAAGGGGGAATATTGTGTACTCTGTATGCATAAAGTAATAATGCTTTGGTTTTTTTCTTTGACAATCTTTCAAAGAAACAGGGAAGTAATATATTTGCATATTGCATATTAATGACGCGTTCTCTGTTGTTCCTGGTATAGTTCGTGGTGTTTCATACAAAACGTATGAGGAACTACCACGCCTTGATTTTTATACAATTTAGGTCATGCAACATATTTAAAATGCAACAACCAAACATCTACAGCGTAATTCAAAATTCATTTACAAATTTTAATTTTCTAAGTTTTACTCATGATATTACAGCTAAAGTAAGCTTATTGCAATACTAGATTTAAGTAGAAAAAACAAACATTTATAAGTTTTTTTTATATCTTCATGAAAAAACATGACCTTAAGGAGGCACACTGTTTGATAATTGACAAAGCTGAAAGATATAGGAATAAATTTATTAAAAAAAAAACATTGTGAGAAAGCTTTTTGGCGTTTCAAGTATAAAACACCTTTAAACATTATTACTTATTTAAAAACTCAACATATTTCAAAATAAGTATAAAAATCAGTGAAAAAATATAATTCATATTGTACAGCCACCCAAACAAGTTTTATAGATAAAGACATTCTGATCACACTGTATCTACCTGTGTGACACATGTGTGTATATTATGATAAAAGGGGTCACCAGAATGATCAGGCAAAACAAGAAGCATTTTAATACTAAAGTATAATTATATTCATCCTGGACCACTTTTTCTCACTCATTTACATCCATTTATATCAGGTGTAGAAAACCTTTGAGGCAAGATGCACCTAACGCGATACAATAACATTTCACGTAATTTTCGAATAACTATCTAAGATATCCTTTTTGAATATTGTTTGACAGTTTTATTTGTAATTTTTGTCAAATGTGTGTTGCGTTTTTGTTTGCACATTTCTAATATGAAGACAATAAATTATGTCAGTTATAATCACATATCCTTTGCTAAAACAATTTTCTGTTAAGTTTTCGAGTATCCTGTAAAAGGCAGGTGCTCGAAAAAATTAAGACATTTTACATCTTGAATTCAGCGATGAGGTTTGCCACCCATCCAGAATGTCTTGATTTTATATTGGCACGAAGAGGACAGCTTGCATGTTTCTTACATGCAGCTGGTCTCCTGGCTACCCCACTTGTGGGATATGCCGTGATGGTATAGTAGTAATAGTAGTAGCTTGGAACTGTTTTATCTGTTTAAAAAAATGTTACTAACTTTAAATAATAAAGATTTAACATACTAAAAAGATGTTGATAGTTTTATTTAAATTTCTAAGAATTTTCTGAGAAACCGATGTCGTAAACAAATAAAGAAAACAACTATGAATAAAACATACATGTAGGTATGAATATTATAATGTAATTAAAATGTATGTATTAAAATAACAAGTGGTTAGTCTCAGTTTTTAAAATAATACACCGATCAAATAGTTATAATTTGTTTCGTACCCCTGACTAAAAAAAACGAGGAATACACAAAACAGTTTTAATTCTTCACCTTAGGGCATGAACCAGTTCTAAGAAGGGAAGAAACTAAATGAAGCAATTACAAGTTAAAATTAAATTCATTTCCCACAAGTAATAATAATTATAATATACAAAACTCAAAATGAAATCACGATGTCACTGTCTGTGATGACTTAATTCTAATTTAATTTAATATAATATATTTTAAAATTACAAAACTTGTTTCTTATTATGATTATTATTATTTTTATTACTATTTCTAAGTAACTTATTTTATTTTATTAAGATGCGTGTTTCTGTAACGGTTATTGTAAGTTTTCTTTATTCAAATTAGGGCAAGTTTTATTAGTCATCGATTTTAATTAATGCTGATATTATATCCAGGTACCTACCTGCAAAATGTTATAAATAGGCTTCCGACAAAATTATACGTAGGTATACAATATACATTCAATAGTCTAATGTTAAATATTTCAAATATATAATTATTATCTGATGATAGCTGGTAACATTAGCCCAAGAATGAGAAAAATGGGAAGTATTGAAGAGGCCTACGTAAGAAGTGGAAAGATGACAGAAGAAGAAAAAAGTTAAGCTGTCATTTTTACTTAGATCGTAGTAAATGGAGACGTTAAAAATCGATACAAATAGATACACCAAAAGTCCATTTTGTATTGCGTGGGTTACAATGCTAATATTATATCCAGGTACCTACCTGCAATAAATAGGTTTCCGACAAAATTATACGTAGGTATACAATATACATTCAATAGTCTAATGTTAAATATTTCAAATATATAATTATTATCTGATGATAGCTGGTAACAGGAGCCCAAGAATGAGAAAAATGGGAAGTATTGAAGAGGCCTACGTAAGAAGTGGAAAGATGACAGAAGAAGAAAAAAGTTAAGCTGTCATTTTTACTTAGATCGTAGTAAATGGAGACGTTAAAAATCGATACAAATAGATACACCAAAAGTCCATTTTGTATTGCGTGGGTTACAATGCTAAATATGAACTATGGATGTTAAACTTATTTTATTTAGTGTTCAGTAGTCACCCAAACAAAGGCGATAAAAAAATGTTGAATAAAACAATTTATTATCTACGTTACTTGAAATTAGTTACCATGATTAACCAGAATGACTCGGTGTAACAAGGCGAACAATGAAGAATTTTAGTAAAATAATTAATGTGATTGCTAATAATTATTAAGTGCAGTTGCACAAACTAAATTCCTAAACGTATTAATTCTTTCTTTTATTCTATTAGAAGCATTCTTTCATATTATGAATTTCACAGTGCATCGCACACAGGTATGCTAATCATTAGAATATTAAATAATATTAATTTGAAATGAATAAAAAATACACATTACACTGTTACCTTTTAAAAGTTCACATCCTTTTTATTTGACGCCTATTGTTTGATAAGGAATAAGTCAGAACTGATGAATGTATAAACTAATTTGAATATTAAAAAAAAATACAATAATGATCTTTTGAATAACGTGTACTTATACCTAACATTATTCATATTAATAAAAAAAAATAGTAAAATAATTACGCAAGAGCTTTGCCTACAGTATTTCAAGACTAACAATTCTCGAGGGGGTATTTTTAAATGGGTACATATAACGGACACTTTGCAATTATTGGTACATATTAAATAGATGGATATTCTTTCTACATAGTTATAAACAATTTATTTTTACTATTATTACAATATTTTTTGCATAACCTGTTTCATTAATAGGCAAATTTTTAGAATTAACCTATAATATGCAAATCGATTTTTAAGATTATGCATTATCTTAGAATCTTTATTATTAAACTTTATACAGTTTGTGAGAAGGAAATAATTTATCATGGTATATTTGCATATTTACAAATACAAATTTATTCTGAGTTACGTACCCAAGTAAGAACGAAGTACTGAACTATTTTAAATACCGACACTTTGTCTCGAATATTATTTTATGTGTCTGATCTTACCCTGTCTTGTTTTTTTTTTAATAATATTTAATTAATCAACCTTTTTTCATTTAATTATCTTATGTTTTATTAATAATATTATATTTTAATATTAAAAAAATGGCTTTCGTGTTTGACTGGGCATTAGTAAGAGAAGATCTATAAGAATATCAATAAGTAAGTTCACCAACATTCTGGAGAAATTTTACACGAAACCATACATCACTTCACTTTCCAAATAGGCAAAAAAAAAACAACTTTTGTCAAGTAACTCATCATCATTATCATCTCGCCCTACAACATCTCAGGCAGAAATCTGTCTCCATCATTCAGAGCATCTCTATGCCAATTGAGTTACCTCTTCCCACGACATTCCTAGCGTTCCAATGCCATCGCCATAGGAATATATAGTGAAACAGGGATGTCCGGTACGTCAGAAACCTTGTGGATTCAAGAACGGTTCTCTTTTAGCCAACTATCACTGGATATTCTCAAAATATGGCTCAAATAAGACCGTTGTCTCTCCTGTATTACATACACTACATATTTGAAGTAAAATTATTCATTTTCAATAAAAAAAATCATTCACTCAAATAATTACGTCATACTTAAATTAATTAATTTTGTTATGATATTGTACCTATGTAAAAAAAAAAATATTGTGTAAAAGGCTAATTAGCCGTAAACAAATAAATAATAACTTTTATGAATATGTTACAAAAATTAAATAATTATAAAATATAAGTAAAATGTTCAATTGGCAACATTAGATATAAAATTACATCACTAATGGTTATTATACTCGTATTGTGATAATATAATTAGGTGGACAAATGTTCAGTTTTTATACTTTATATCATGAAGTGTAATATCGCCATAGGTAATACAGTTTAATGAAAATAACTCAAACCATAATATAATCATTATATAAATTTAAAGTTATTCAAAATGCTTTTAATTTTTTCCCATTGAGTCGAAAAAAGCCTAAATTACTCACAAACGAGTGGATGGTCTTGAGAAGAATAGAATAGAATAGAGTCGAAAAAAAAATATCACGTATCTCATAAAATAAAACGTTCACAGATGCATTTATGACTATCTGTATTCAAATTTCATTATGACCCATTTTTTTCTAGCACTACTAAATAATAGTAATAATAATATCTATCATCTCATTAAGATCACAGGAGAGACCGGAACAAAAATCTGAGCCACCCTAAATATTAATACAATTCTTTATACGGATGTCGCCGGTAGGTAATTTGAATATATACCAATTTTCCCATGGATATCGTTTATAAAAGATAAATTACTTTAAAAAAATTAAGTGAATTTAAATACTAAAAATGAATTAGATATAACGTTCCTTCAAACACACAGTGTCGTGCCATCCATATACGCACATTATCATATAATATTATATTATGAAGCTGTACAAAAACAAGTGACAATTACGTTATGATAGAATATTAGTTTTTGGTTTGGAATTTTTAGATAAAGTTCTCTTGATGAACATAAATACGATTTTTAAAAATATAATACCCATACCCAAAATAGATTTAAAAAATACTATCTATACCAGGCGTCGGCAACCTATGGCACGCGTGCCAGGCTTGGCACGCGATGGTGTTCTGAATGGCATTCTCTACAAAGTAATCAGGGACAAGGTTCGCATTAAAAAAAATTAATTTATGTTAGAATTTTATGTTATTTTTTTAATAAATATGTTTAAAAGATAAATTTGATATAAAATTCTTCTCCTCTAGAACCCCATTATATAATTTAGAATTAAGGCGGCACCCTGAATCATATTGGTAGAGTGGCTTGGCACACCACAGCTAAAAGGTTGCCGACCCCTGATCTATACTATACAATATCATCACGCCGTGTTTCAAGTGGGGTAGGAAGAGGGAACGGAACGCCATATACAAAACAATGGTGATTACACATCTTCGTGGACAGCGGTAAAACCAAAACTCAATATAATGGTACGTTAATGTTCACAAATTAGTGAATTGAAAAAAAATGGTTTTTTTCTTTTTATGGTGAAATAATACTTCTGTAATTAATTATATAAATTACAGAACAAACAACACAGATATAACAATACAAAGACTATTTTATAAAAACTTAAATTTAAACATCCTACTTATAGAGACAAGTCTCGTGTGAAGGAGGGTAGGTATTAACTAAGTTATTTCAAAATCGAGACAAAAATCTTGTCAAAGTGAACACATGGGTAATGTTATTGCTTCAGTACGTAGCGGCGAAATACACATTAGGGGTACAGAAATATTAATGAAATTAATAATTTAGTCGCGCCACTGCTGAACCGTATATGTATGTACTTACACAGAAAGGGGTAAGTACGTATCTATTTATCTACATGGATAAAAAACATTACTTCCTATATGCATATTTAATAATTTTATGTAAGAAGAAAAAAACTATAACGAGTTTTGATGACGATATTTACATACATGCATATATTATTATTCTTATACAGCCGACATTGTTATAAGTAGCCCCGTTTCTCTATTATTTTATTTTTTATACATTTTATTTATATTTAGGTATCATTATTATTATTATAAAAAAGTTTAGAATTACATGCAAATGATGTTGTTTTTGTAATGGATCAACGTTATTGCTACTACATGGTACCTACCTACTGTTTTTATGCTGATTTTTTTTATATCATGTTATTTTAAACTGAAATATTCTAATTCGTTTAAATGTAAATAGTTATAGGAAGTTATACATGTTAGATCTAGATGTTGTTAAAATACTTACATATCCATAATATATTTTTATGTAATAGGTATCCAAAAATGATAAAGTTTTGAAATTTGAAGAAAATTTTTGCTGTTTTTTAATTTTAATTGTGAAGATTGTTTTTATGAGTTTCGAGTTAATATCGTAAATTAGTGGTCAGCAAACTCGTAAGTCTTAAGATTTAAATATGTATCAACAGTATAAAAAACGATAAGAACCAAATTTTGATGTAATAATTATGTAAAATTATTTCAGCCAGTAGGTATTCCTAGTCGAGGAGCACCCGGAAAAGAATAGGTCTCCCATGCTTTTCCGCAAGTTTTTGATTCTCCTGAAAATGGCAGGTGAAAAAAAAAATCCTTTACATCTTGAATTTAGCGATGAAGTTGGCCGCCTATTCTGCATGTCAAATTTTTTGACAGCTTGCAAGTATAGTGGATGCGGCTAGTCTGCTGGCGCTACGCCACTTGTGGGATATGTCGTGTTGGTATAGTGTAGTAGTACCTAGTATAGTATTCTTAAAATGGTAGAAATTATTATTTATCCTATTTAATTTTATGATCTAGATTATTTTTTTAAAGGTCCATAGCACACTTCTCAAATCGCAGTTTCTTGACTACTGAAAATTTTCTAGTTCTATGGAAACTTCCAAAGTATAATAAGTACAATTACATAGTTTGGATTGACTAAAGAACAATAATGGCTTTGATGTCTTACGGAGCACCTTAGACAGTGTTCCTTTTAGTCGCATGAAAACAAAAATCGTTTGAATACCCAGTTTTGTGATCAAATAAAAGTTATCGACGTTGCCATATCGTGACTGGATATAAAATAATTGTAAGTACTCTTATTATTTTTTTTGGGTTAATTATTGCAACGTTCCCTTGCTAGGATCACCCATTACAAAATATAAACCTATAAATTAAAAGGACAATAGATTGAAATCAAATAGGTAATAGGTAGTGATGAAGTAAAAAATGAGGCAAAAAAAAGAAAAAAAAATCATTATTAATAATATGCAAAGAATAATATTCATTATAGTCATGCGATATAATGTACGTACGTGGATTTATGTTAAAAACTATTATATTATAAAAACTGTTTTTTTTCATTAAATAGACAATATTTTTTTGTCTATATAATGAAAAAAATCAGAAGGGTGAGAGTTATAGGTGATACTAGTATAATTCACCCGAGGAATTTTACTCGAAATGAATAGAAGATGGACATTATGGTTTGTACATAGATATAAATTAAACCCTCAAAAAATTACAGAATTCACGATGATACAATTTTTTTTGAGCTAACGCTACTATTGCATTTGAAGCTAATTTTTATTCTACATTTTTTTAACAATATGAATGTTTAAACTCACATTCATACATTTTTTAATGATATAGAAAAAAACTCCCAGGGTATGTACAAACAAACTTATTTATAAATAGGTATATTGTTATGATTGTAAAAAATCAGATTCTTTGAGTGCGGACGCAAAAAGTGTACATTCGTGATACTAAAAAAACGTCAAGAAACTAGTTTTGTGATGAAAATAAATATTAGATTTTTTGTCAAGTTTTTTTTTAAATACTATTATCAACGAATGCTCTAGTTACTAGTACAATTGTTTTGGTTTCAATGCCCATAAATAAATGTCTCATAATTGAAGAATTATTTGGTACAATAGGTATTTCTTGTACAGTTTAATTGTTGAATGTTCTGATGAATTAAATTAGGATGCCATATTTGAAAGTGTCGTGTGTGCAAATAAAGATTTGAATTATGTGGTGTTCTCACTTTGGCGAATATCGCCAGGGCAGCAAAATATCGCCAGCCATTTGAACCGTGTGAACAAAATGACAGCTAGTCTGAAACGATAAAAACCAGTAGAAACGATATCGTCTCGAGTTGACCACCTTCCAACTTTCTCGGCCGATTGAACGATTTGCGCGTGCGCAGATATGCGCGGCGTTCGTATCTATGGTAAAAGCTTTATAACCTATAAATTTTATAATGTTTCCCGCTTCGTGACAGCTGTTATCTTTTTTGTTGGTTTGTAGCGTTTGTTTCCTTAATTAAAAGGCGCCTTATAACCTCTACTCGACTAAAAATAAACACTTCGCGATCTCCATCTCGACGTCCGCCATTTTGAAAACAGTGTCATAATCAAAGCGCATCTGACAGATCGTTTCTAAATCGGTGGATTGTGTGAACAGGTGTGACGATCAATGGGCGTACGGCGAATTTTGTTTTTTCGCCTGACGTTATATTTTGAAATTCGCCTGGCGATATTCGCCAAATGTGAACACCCCATTATATGAAATGATCAGTGCAAATAAAGAGTTTCACATCCTACCAGTCAAAAATTTTTCATACACGCACGCCGATTTTCACGTTTTCACATTACCGCTCTTTCAGATAAAAAAAATGACATTCAGTTTATAGGATTACAAAAAGAAACAATATTCAAACCCGTTTTCAAGGGAAAATCAGAAATAATTACCTGTAACATTTTTATTCAAAAATTCTCAGGTGCGGCCGTGTGTTGAATAAGACTCACTTAAGAAGAACCGACGTAGGTACCTACGTGCATTTGAAATTTATGAATGTGTAGGAAGTGTGTAAATATAGATCTATTTGGCGTTCCGTTCTCTCTGCCTATCCCACTTGGGACACGGCGTGAGGGTATAGTATAGTATAGTAACATTTATTCCGATTACTGTTACATTGTCTATCATCGAACGTTTTCCAATACTACCTGTCACTGCATTACTACGATTGTCGGATTAAATACAAAAGTTCATTTGATAAAGTTGTATATTTTGAATTAAACTACAACATATCTACGTATGTTTATGTATATTAATGTGATAAAACTGAATATCTGGCGGCTATATTGTTTTTTTTATGCAATAATTATTATGGCATACCTATATAGTAGGTAGGTACAATAAAAACATTTTTTATTGTCACTTGAGCAGATGGCGCGTGCTACAAAAAATACTACATTTTATTTATTACCCGTTTTAAACCAATTATTTTTTCGTAGCGTTTTTACATATCTACTACTGGTTTAATAAAACTGGTTTATTATTTTTTCTCGTAATATCATCTTTTCCTTATTTATTTGCACTTCCTTCCTCTTGACAACATAGCGAGCCTATATCAACATCTAAAAATAATATTATAATCGGGGTCCTAACCACGGCCCCCATTAATTATTCCGTCACTCGAATCGTTAAGAGGTGATAGATAAGTTATAAAAATAAAGACAATCACTGGTTTCTCCATTTTGATTTATCAATGAAATGATACATATAGATGCATAAGTTGTTCATTCAAAACGTAGACAGGTTTCCCTATTTGCGTGACTTTAGAGTAAGGTGATTCTGAGTTGGAATTTCAATTGGATAATTTTTTTACAAATAAATTTTGTCACGTTTTATGTACATACATACCATCACGCCGCTTCCCTCGCGGGGTAGGCAGAAAGGATCGAGCGCCACTTCCTTCTATCCTTGCATACATCTTTCGCTTCCGTCACTGTCATACAATTCCTCATGCATGCTCTCCTGTTCAATGTGCTCAACACGTGACCGTCCTGTAGGATTTGATTTAAATGATCTTGCCATTTAATCCTAGGACGTCCACGTCTCCGAGCACCATTCCTCTCAGCCAAATATATCTTAGTCATTCTGTCCTCATTCATTCTTTCCACGTGCCCAAACCATCTTAACTTATTTACATTCATCCTTGTTATTACACCCACTTTCATTCCACATTCCTTTCGTATATCACTGTTACGCACACAATCTCTCAGACTTTTACCACACATCCTTCTCAACGATCTCATTTCAACTGCATTAATGCCACTTTCATCCTTCTTTAACCATGTCCACGTCTCACTTGCATACATAAGTGTTGGCACTAAGATAGCAGAGTGCACCAACCTTTTAGCTGTGGTAGATATGTTTCTATTTGCAATTATTGGTCGGATTGCACCATTTACCTTATTGCCAGCAACTTTTCTCCTTTCAATATCGCTTTCACACTTCCCATCTCTCGTGAACAAACTACCTAAGTACACACATTCGTCAACTTGCTCTAACACTTCGTTGTCAATCATTACCTGGCATACTGTTCTCTCACTTCCTCTTTCAAACACCATGATTTTTGTCTTTTTTGCATTCATTCTCAATCCATTAATCGCACAATTTTCATACACACACGTCATCATTCGCTGTAGATCACTTTCACTTTCAGCCATCAATACCAAATCATCGGCAAACATTAACGCTCTTACATTCATCCCATTCATATCAACACCTACATTCATTTCTTTCAACGGACGAATACAATGATCAATGTATAGGTTAAAAAGCCATGGCGACATAACGCACCCTTGTTTTACTTCTTTGGTCAGTGTGAACCATTCCGACAGGTTATTGTTCACTCTAACACACGCAGAACTTCCTGTATATAGGGACGCAATGGCGCGAATTAGCTGACTACCCACCCCACACATTGATAGTACTTGCCACATTTTCTCACGATCTACTCTATCATAAGCCTTTTCTAGATCAACAAACGCGCAGAAAAGCTTCTGGTGTTTCTCCAGGAGCTTCTCTGTCACCATTCGCAGGGAGAAGATCTGATCCACACACCCTCTACCACTCTGAAAGGCACCTTGCACATCCCATACATTCGTCTCAGTTACTTTTCGATTATTATTTTATAATATAATTTGTTATAATTTGTTTATATAATTTCTTTTATATAATTTCGATTATTATTTTATATAATTATAACTTATCAATTTATATAATTTGTTTATTTTATGCATAAAATGACTAAGATTAACTAGAAGATATGATTTCATTAACTTCAATAAGTAAATCCAAATAATATAAAGTGAAAATTTAGTGCGGATAAAATATTTTACACATAACTTTTCAGGTTGCTACTATTTGTGATACCGATCACATATATTATAATATATTATTATACTTCCGTGATACCGAAATAAAGTGATACCGATCACATATATTATACTTCCGATAGTATAAATACCTGTTACCTGTTACTTTAGGGAAGGCAGCATCGATCACAGATTTCAATAACAATATACTTAATCGATACCGATTTCATTGTTATCCTTTTATATCAAAACATCACCCCATTTTATAGCAAAAATACTATGATTATTATTATTCAGGTAGGCACACACTTATCCTATAATAGCCACAATAATTGTTAATAATATATGTAGTTACAGGTACGGCATTAGTATAACCAATATCGGCACAATACAATGCAACAATAGAATCATGAGTATGTACCTACAATATTTGGAGCTATTATTTTCTTATTATTAGGTATTGATCTGTGACTTATTGTTGTGCTAATCTCTAGTACTTTTGCCTATTATGTACATTGTTATACATACCTTTATTTGATAAAGGATTGTGGTAGGTATAATTCTTCTAATCTGATATAGTAGCGCATTGTATAGATATTATGTGTGAACAGAAATAGATCATTACTTATCATAATATGTATGTTGAAGTACATGGTGTAAATAACAGGTGGAATATTGATGTTTTGAGAGCTTTATATATATTATAGGCATAAAGTATAATAGATATAATATGATTGGAATGAGAAATTTATCGATTATCGAAATCGTTCATAATTATCCTATATAAAGTCTTCTTCTTGATAAAGTTTCCAAGTTAAAATAGCAGTGGGCAGTGGGCTGGTCATATACAGTTAGAAGAGAGGATGGCAAATGGACGCATGAAAAGTGCAGATTATGTGGGGTCGAAAGATGCATAGTAAGACCCCAAAATATGCGCCGATGGTGTTATCCAAGTGATGGGAATGAAATGGGCTCGCGTTCCTCGAGACAGAAAATAGCGGTATGTTTTGGCAAAAATTTAGACCCATTTGTATTTATAGAGTATCTGTAAATAATTCTTCTTCTAGGGCTAAGTTTCCCACCCTTTTTTGTAGGTTTTTGAGCGTTTTGTGAAAAGTATGACAGAAATCTTATTCTTTCTTCTACTGAACATTCCTGATTGGAAAGAAAGTAAAAAATGAAAACAGTGTACGTAGATACAATATTAGAATAGATGAGTCTATTTTTAAAATTGATTCGGTTCGTTAAATTTATATAAAAGAATAACTTCATTTAGGTGAAGACAAACAATATACCTACCTACATACCAAATTATTATACACTAGCATTGTACCCGGTTTCATGAGATTAGTAATCATCGCTATTGTCAAAAAAAAAATGTATTTAAAAACTTTTTGCTGGGGAACACTGAGAGGAGTATATAATTTACTTAGAAATTCTTTTACATACTTTGCAAAATCTTTGACAATTAATGAATAAGACATATTATACAATTTTTTTATCCGGCAAACCACTCAATAGATTCAAGGTTTTATAAAAGCCATTAGTTTTTCTGTAACTGCTTCCAATTTTTGACATGGATAATAACTTCAGCTCGATTTTCCTGAGGTCAACCTATTCTATTTTCTCATTCCGTGGTTTTCATATCTGGCTTATTACCATTTTACCTTCTCAATATGTTTATAGCAGATACTTAAACCGAAAGTTATTACTTAAGCCAGCTTAGAGTTGATTCGTAAGCGTTGGGACGCCTTTCTCACTTCTTCCGAATTACCGATTAGGTTTTGCACAGTGTTAAGTTGTGTAAACATGGTTCTCCAATGGCGGCGTACAGATAGCTGGATGCGAACGTCAATCATCAAGCATCAGGCAAAAATCTTAAATCTTTCGGCGACAATTCAGAGCATTCTCCGAAAAAAATATTGGAATGTCGTTACCAATCCATGAGACGTAACGAAGGCATTCATTAACACAGAATTGTAGTCGAAAGATTTTAGATTTTTGCTTGATGCTTGATGATTGACGTTCGCATCCAGCTGTCTGTACGCCGCAAATCGAGATGTCTGATTGGTTTTGTCATCTGCACGTCGTGTCCAAATCCAAAAAAAAATAGTAAATATTCTTAACAGATATACAAACAAAATACGTTTATATTTACGTTAATATTTACATTAATTATTTCAATGACATAGGTACACACGTAAATACACGTGGATGGATAAAATTACTTATATATATTATGTGCATTTTTCTTCTGCATGATCTAATGTCTAACGCACATTTATAGAAATGTACGTATATTTGGGTGACAGTTTGTTTCTACCTTCAAAATTATAGTGTTCCCGATGAAGTGATGTTTTAATATAATGTCATTTGATACAATACCTAGTATTAAAACCTCATTGGTAAAGAAAAATAACAAATGACATAATTATTACGTGCTATTATTATTATTGGGAGACAACGTACCTACTAGTTTAGGTTATACTTGATGTAGGTAGATAGCCAGTGGCGGGACAAGATTTTTTATATAATTACCAAACTGTATATACCTAATAGTAGTATATACCTATTAGAAGACCAGGAAGGCCCAAACTGCGATGGATAGACTCTGTCAGCGCCGATGCATCCACACTGCAAATCACAAACTGGAAGACAAAAGCAAAGGATAGACGAGAGTGGAAGAGACTGCTGGATTCAGCCAAGGCCCACCCACTCAACCCAGGGCTGTCGAGCTCATGATGATGATGATATTATACCTACTAGAGGGGTTGGAAGAAAGCGGCTTTCCTGACTCAAGAACATTCAGGAGTGGACCGGGATGAGAGGTGTGGAGGAGCTGTTTCATGCTGTCCAGAACAGGAAGGATTTCTCCCGGGTAGACTCGACAAGACACGTAGAGAAGAAGAAGAAGATATATCTACTATACCTACCTTCACGGTATATCCTACATGTGGGATAGCCAGCAGAACAGCTGCGTGTAATAAATGTGCAAACTGTCCTCTAAGGATTTATAGGAATTTTAAAATGCAGCCGATTCCAAATTTCTAATCTCCCGCGCCCCCGTTTTAAAATATTTGATTTGCTATAAGAATTTGAGATACCTATATCACGATTTCATCGTTTTTGCATAACGATTTTAGACAGTACTCAGCTTTTCTTTTGTTGACTTGTGGTGCTTTTTTGCATATATGTAAGGCACGCCACTGATAGACACTTCATAATATTCTCTAACATTGAATTAGGCGAGTTGTTGGGTATCAGTTTCTGGGGTCATTAGTGCATGCCTCCTGTTATAGGTTTATTTAGAGAATATAATATTATATTGACTGTAGAATTCCTGGCAAACTATAGGTAGGTCTTTCTCTATTTTCTGTTAGTCTTCGAGTGTCCTGAAAAAGGCGGATGTTCGTATAATATCATAGAAAAGATATTGAACATTTTCAATTCAACGACGAGATAATTTGTAATATATCCTGAATGTCTGACTTTTTATTAACACGAAAAAACAACTCAGATGTTTATTACATGCGTTTAGTCCACTGGCTACCCCCACTTACCACTAGGGATAAACTCGTTGGTAAATTTACCAACGATTTGTTTGCGAATAGTAAATATTATTCGTACTAATGAGTCGTTTGTACTATCTCTGGTCCTAATCTGATAGTACGTACCAATGATTCGTTGTGAAATTTCGTTAGTATTTTTCTCAGTGTAGTTCTACATAGCAAAAGGTTTTTTTTTTTTAAAAAAAGATATATCTGGGTTTTGTTATAAACCCAAATACAACCTTATACACCTTTCACAGTAAGCTTAAAGCTTGTGTCGTGAAAGGGGAGTTTGCCGGCACCTGGGATCGAACCACGGACCCCTTGTCCATGAGGCCGAGACTCTACCTCCAGGCTACCGACGAACTCGAATGAGTCGTTGAGGTTTTCATGAAGATATTTTCAATTATAGATATTTACGTTCCAAAATTTTTTTCGTTTTGAAAAAAAGGAAAGACGTTCAATAAGTTTACAATATTCTCACAGAAGTTAAACAATAGGCTTGTAAGGAAGGTCAGCAACAGGATTCAAACCACAAGAGGAGTTTTGTGAATAGAATTCGTGTAAATAAGCTACAATGGTTTGGACATGTGGAACGAATGGATGAGCAAACAATTACAAAGAAGATATAAGAGAGTGTGGAGGTGTTCAAGACGAGGTTAAAGACCCTATTGTTCGGGAGGTGTTATGATTCTTAAATGGGCCCTTGCGGTGGTTTCTCCACAAAACGGCGCATCATAAATAAGTTGTCTAGTTATTATTATAACAATCTAAAAGATGCGGTGGGACGAAGCGCGAGCGTCCGAGAAACACGTGGCTTGATTACGTGGATCAAATCCTCAAATCGACGTCCGTGTATGAAAAATTGTATGAATGTAGAAGAAGTGAATGACTATGTAAGGATAGAGCTACATGGCGTTTCGATTCTATTATCTACCACATTTGTGGCACGGTGTGAGGGTATAGATAAATAGATAGAGAGATGTAAATTTCTATATGGGGATGTAAATTTCTATATGGGGATGTAAGAATGCTCAAACTCGGTGTTATATATTAAATACAAAATTTGTAATTAGTGTTGATCTTACCATCTAATAATGTATAGGCCCAGAATGCCAAATATATCAAAAAATGTGTGTTTAGTATGAATTTTACTTCTGTTGCATATTATGTGAGAGAGAATATTTTGATTATCGTTTGGCTATGCACACACATGTGCACAACGTGATGCTAACTAGTTTTTATTGGATTCTGTAATGGAATGAGCGATATTGGCAAAAAGATTAGATTCATATGAAATTCAGTCCAGACTGCACCCCAACTCCAATTTAATTTCTAATAGGTTTTATCCGACAATTTCATATATACAGGAATATTTCAATATTAATAATAGTAATAATCTCACCCCTCCCAAATATATTCTATCCATATATCCTACCCTGTAGTTCAAAGGAAAAAAATCTTGAAAAAAATAGCAAAAAAGGGGGGACCGGTGGGTTATGGGGATAAGTCCAACCCTCAAATTCTTTCTTTTGAGCCACATACATTACTTCGACAAACATACGTATACTTTTTTTGTTATAACAAAAGCTTTTTGCACCCCTCATGCGAAACTTTAGAAAGAGATGGAATTTTTGTATGTAAACAAAAAACATAAACAGAAAAGGATAGACGCATTATCCCCTAGTCTGTCTTCTAATTGCGACGCCATGTGCGCTCAGGTATAAAGTGGGTGGGGAGAAAGATTTTTTTGTGTGCAAGGGAGAAAAATCGTTAAAGTGGGGGGTGAGGTGGTCTGTGGGATGGAAGAGGGGAGGTATGGGGACAAATAAAGTTTCCCCATTTTGTCGCCAGATGGCACGAGACGTCATTCGCTTTACTGTCGCACTGGAGTAAGGATCATTACAAGAACTATTACTTTCAACACAAAGTTACCAACTAATGGATTTTATGAACTTTGAATTAATAAAATCTTTAATGCGTTCCATTGAACATTTTTTACAGCCAAGCTGGTATTATTATTATTATTTATACTACATGGCTACCTACCACCATCACTTTTAACTTCTTTGAATAATATCGCTCTCAAAACACTTTGAAACTTTATCAGAATGGAAAGAAGAGAACCTGAAAAGTGAACAAGTAGCTAAGTAATTAGATGTGTTTGTCGAATTGAAATTTCAAATCAATACCCGACTTTCAAAAACTTTTGTTTTAAAGATTTCGTAATGATCGATTAAAGACATAATGACTAAATATTATTATAATAACATTTCTAGATAATTTTAACATTCTGAACATATTTTTTTTAATCCATACAATCACGGCGTATTACAAAAAATGAGATACTCAGAAGAATTAGACATGTAATAAGCATGCAAGTAGTCCTCTCCGTGTAAAAAAGCTCAAGACATTCAGGATGGACGGCAAATCTCATCGCTGAACTGAAGATTTTAGATGTTTTATTCGAGATATATAACGAACGTCTGCCTTTGACAGGGTACTTTGAAATTTGCAGAAAAATATGCGATATATATTTATTGTAAGGGACTTCACAAAAAAATATTAAGCGTGTATGAAACGAATACGGCTATTCCATAGGTAGGTAGGTACGTAGGTACCTACTCTACTATGTTTTACAAATACCTGCCTTTTGAAACAGGACACTCTCTGTGGAAGATCAATTCTTAGCCAAAGACTCTACTGCTTTCGAGTTTCTTTGTTAAACGAAATGAAGCAATACAAAAAATGCAATAACAAGTAGAATGAACTATGTAAGTCTATAAATACGAATAAAATTTATTATGAATAATTCAATATGCAAGTTTTGTATAATATAATACAAGATTCATATCTCACTGTGGGACTAGCTCGATTTATGTGAATTACCTATGCATGTTATGTACAACGATATTAAATGCTAATACAATTCCAATTGGACTATTTAAATTTAAAATGGTGAAGTTCTGCCAAGAATCTAACTGCCATTGGTGTATGATTTTTCTTTCATAAATATATCTAAATTTGTTTATAACCCAATATAGTTTCATTCATAGTTTCAATTAAAGCAATATGCTTGTATTTTGAATCCGATCTGCTTTTAAATAAGTATCGGTATTTGAATGCCACAGATCACTCAATGTCTGCATTCCGATGAGACTCATATTGGTATTGTTGTGTCTTTTCAGTAATGTATTTAAATATATATATTATAAATAGTAAGTTACTGTTAACAGCTGACGTGCAATATATTCTCTGCACTATTAAAAACTTGGGCGATTTTTTTCGGATTACTATAATATAAATATAATTTGCTGTGGGAGAGGGCAGAAGACCTGGCAAGGGCAGGTGTCAAACATGTGTGTTGAAAGACTTGGTTTGGAGTGGCCAGAAGTCCTGGAAGCAGCGGTGGACAGGCATCTCTGGAGGAGGTACCTAGGCGCAATGGGCCCCCGACCCAACTAGGACAAAGGGAAGAAGATGTTTGTATGTATGTAAATATAATTTATCAAATATAGATACCTATGTACATATTTGATATATAAATTTAACATAGGCAGTTATTCCTGATTGGTTAAATGGTAGGAGTAGATACCTTCCCGCTAAATATTCATCCCCTGCTTGGTATTTCTCCTGAAAGTAATAACATGAAAGGTTTAAAACGTGGTTCCACGACGCCGACGCTACTGACGCCTCATTAACAACGACGACGTCGGGCGTCGAGTCGCCGATTGACAAATGCCGTGCTCTTTCATCAGTGTCAATTATCAGAAGCCACATCGGCAATCTAATTGATTTATTTAAAAATGAACCAAAATCCTTTTCACAAGATGAGATAAACGTCGGATACCAATTCGTCTGTATGAATGAGTAGTTTCACCATGACAATTTAAACTGACGCTTACCTATTTTTATTTTGTTACCTAGATGAAAACATATAGGTATACTACTTTCGATTTACTTTTTTTATTTAAATAAAAATCGTAATGAATAAAAGAGTAATTACTTATAATACATAAAGAGAGAAAAATCAAATTAATTTGTGGAAAAGAATTAGTAGAGAAGGAAGATGAAGAAGAGTTTGTATCTGTTTGAGAGAGGAGGTGAGAAAGCGCAGGTGTCCGAAAACAACATGCTTTGACCACGTGTATCAAATTTTTAAGGACGGACGTGTGATGAGTAAAAAAAAATTGGCGTATGTGTATGAGAAATTGTAAGCATGTAGGGAAATACCTTAGAAGGATTTTGGATGTCAAATGGTATAAACATGTTACAAATGATGTTGTGCGCGCGCGCACCCAGCAGAGACCTGTAATCTCCGTAATACAGGAGAGACGATGGTCCTGGCTGGGACATGTTTTGAGAATGCATAATGATAGTTGGCCAAAAAGAGCACTTTTCTTCCGTCCGCAGGGGTTCCGTCGGCCCAGGCGTCCCTCTTTCACAATACACCGTTCCTATGACAACGATATCAGAGCGCAAGGAATGTTGTGGAAAGAGGTGACGCAATTGGCGCAGAGACGCTCTGAATGGAGGAGGCTGGTTTCTGCCCTGTGCTCCCGAGAGGAGCGTTGAGGGCGATGATGATGATGATGAGGGAAATACCTAAATGTCGTTCCATCGTCTCTGTCTACCCCACTTTGGATCTGGCGTCAGGGTATAAGAACTTTGAAAACTCCCAACTCACGACCGGTTATTTCAGTCGGGGAACTTCTATCAATTATTCAAAATGGTAAGAAATTATATTCTCAACAAGTAATTAAGAATTCGTTTAAATATCCATGGGTATCGGACTTATATATTAGGTATAAATGTGATATGCGCCCTAGCCAACAACATCAAGCGCAGTTGGAATTACTTCAACTTCCGTTTAATGATTTCGAATTATTTTTGTCTTTCATTTTTTTTATTTCACTTTTTCACTGATGATTGGAGTTCATTGAAATGACACAATTTAATCATTCGCAGGTGGTTTCGAGGAAATAAGCTATAACTAGATAGATGGAAGAATACTGTAGAAATTTATAGCTTTTACTTATTTACGGTTCGACGCGCTCATTCATTGTTCCTTTTTCTTCTACATATATTTGTCATAGAATTTCTATGTGTCTGTATTTTTCTGTATATTTTGTTATATTGTCTTGATTGTTTGATGTGTACGTACAATGACAGCGAAAAGGTTTTATTGTAAAGCTGTTCATTGTCTTCATTTATAAATAAATAAATAAAATATTCACTGTATGAACTTTCGAAAATTTAAATTATTGAATGTATTGGCATACCCATGAAAAATTAGTTCAATTTTTATAGTATGAAAGAATAAGATCGAAGTTGGTAGCTGCTCTATCCCTTTCTTTAGAAAAAAAATGTTGCGTCTTTGAAAGAATGTATTATTAATGTGTAGCCAATTATATTATTTCTTGCTATTCTTATATATTAATTCAAAGCCATATGTTTATTACATGTGATTGGTCTTCTGGGAGCTGATGTGATCGAATTCTAGCTGAAACTCATCACAAACAAATCCTTCGAGTAAAGGTCTTTAAAAAAATATGCAGCAATTTAAGTGCACATGTTTTGGAACATGACATTGTTTCGAGAACATGCCTATTTATCTAAAATACGATAAATAGTATATATTGTTTATGATGGGAAGAAAGTAAAATATAGAAAAAATAATAAAAGAAAATCGACGTTCCCTAAAACTAAGCAACAACAAGTGAAAAGGACAGGGTGCGATTAAACATTGATCATAATATTACGATAAATTCCCACGATCTATAATACCTATACGGAATAATCAAAAGGAATAAATTAGGCAATAGATAATACAAAAGATATTCATAAAAAAATATTCTTCCTACTTTATACCTACCTACAATAGAATGTCCTTCCGGACTCTGTATTCATATTCAAATCATCACTATTATATTTTAAATCCTTTCCTTATGAATTATAATACATATTTCGAAGGAATAAAAGTAGTTATATCTAGGCTTGTGTAGTACATGTACTAGGTACTATTAGGAACTAATTCCCAGTACTGTACTAGAATGAACTATTCCGTATCTTATTCGCTCTTAGTTCTATTAGTACATTCATTCCCAATCGGACAGAACTAAAGAAATGCCGGTGACGTTCGACATCTCCGCTCGGCGCCACTCGGTTTATGTCGGAACTTTAAACGAGTGCGAGTGAGATAGTTGATGTGATGATTCTATAAAGGATATAGTGCCTTCTCTTTTGCTTCTTATTAGTTCTTTTAGTTCAGTGACGTCAAAGAACTAATAAGAAGCACCAAGTACTGTACAAGTACATTCTAGTAGGTAGTATTCTAGTACAGAGTGGTAGATAGATAGATTGGTGTTAGACCTTTTTAGTGTTTTGTTTTGCTATGAACATTGAAAATGTTGCAAATAAGGACGAAAAAGTATCATTACATATAACTTATATAACGGTGTTGTAAGTTAGTAGACTTACTTAGTTAAAATATTATCCCTTATGAAGTCTCATAAACATATAAAATAATAATGTAGTACTGTCGATAGCAAAATTATTATAATTTATTGAAATGAAAATCCAAAGCCTGCAAATTTTGAAGGAAAATAAAATATTTCTGAATTTTCTTTGTTAATTACTAAGTATTGATTTTCATAATCACAAAATTACATAAATGTGCATTTCCTATGTATGTACTCTGTATGCATCCTAAATTCTTATTAGTACATGTAGCCTGTATGCATCCTATATTCTTATTAGTACATGTACTACATTCATGAATGAATAATTTTGACATGGAAATATTCAGTGAACTAATAGTACTAATAGTACTAGAAGAGCGTACTAGTTCCGTAGGACAATTGTACTAGATCAGATCGCTCCCAAAAATGACCGAGCAAGAACAAGCCTAGTTATATCAGAGGAGAATGTCATCTGTGTTTTATCTCATAATATGCAAATGATTATAAAAATATCTATGATACTGAATCAAACATCGGGAACTACGTGAAGTAAGAAAATAAAGAGGTTGGGGAGATCATTTGAAATGATTATGGATTTTTTGTAAATATAGATATATTACTTATTATGTTTCTGACAGAACAAAGACGTTATGATTTATGCTCAATTATACCTACACGCACTGTGTACCTGTTGGCTACCTAATTTGGAGGAGATGGTAAAAAATAAAAATGGATAATTTCAGGGTTATTTAATGGAACTGTTTATTTTTTGCAATTTTATGCAATAACACATTGGTAATATTTTATATACTAATAAAATATAACGTAACATATACGATAACGCGTTTTAGGCATCTTCTAATATTATATAATTATTATATTAGAAGTGTGCTTGTATAGTAAAGAATGTAAAGATAGAGTACCTATCTAATGCTACACGTCTTTAAGTAATATTATACAGTATAGGGATATATTGGCATATCAAAGTATTGTTTCGTATTATTGTATACTTTATTTATATAATAATGAAAGGTAGTTATAACCATAATTGTTTGTATGTATGTCTGAAAGCATAAATGTCTGTTATTATTCTTACGTCTAGGAATTTAGCACTTATAATGATAGTAATATCCAAAGCATCATCCAACACGTGTATGCTAATTGAATAATGTTCTTTGTTCTGAGGCGGACAGAGTCTTAACTTTGAAAATATTAATACATATAATGGCATGGCAAACTGGCAAATAACATTCCCCATAACCAGACATTTGCAGCAGTTAATGAAGTTAAACCTACAATAATCATAAAGAAGATTGTTTTATCATTATCAAAATTATCAGCAGAGAGTAAGGTTTATCTAATATATAATTTAACAATTTATTTTAACAGCGTATTGCGAAGTTGTTATGAGTTACTTTAATATTCTAAAAACTTGTTTAGTTGTTTAGATAAGATTTAAAGACGTGTATTATTATAATATTATTGCTGTTTGTATAACAGAATCATACGGGATATAATTATAATTTAAAACTTGATCTGAGTTTAAGGATTGAGCGGTATTCGGAATATAATTAGGGTCAATACGCTAGTAATATTTTTACTTCTAAGTAGGTCCTATAAATATAATTGTTCCACACTTCATAATAGGTATATATCTGTAATTAATTCAATACCTACTTATTTTAAAAATACATACATGACGGCGCCCTTGGCTTTTAGTTAGTACGTATTTTAATTAAAACGTACATTACCAAGGTTTGTAATAAGCTTTTCCTCAAGTAAATATACAGATCTTGCTCCCCGTGTCATAAATAATAAGACTTTCAGCGATGAGTGGCATATCTCTATATAAATAAATTTTACAAGATTCTCGAAAAAACTACAGAAACCAGTGAGAGATTTATTTTAATTTAGAAACTCCATGGATAAATAAATAAAACACGTACCTGACTAAAAGCTTTCTCAAACGTGCATGCATTTATATTTGTTAAATTTAACCCATGCAGTACCTACTACCTAATATTATTATAGATATGTATTATGAGAAATTTCAATAATACACGGTAATAATAATAATATTATGTGTATTGGTAGGTACCTACCCAATATTAATAATAAACGCAGTGTACAAACTCATATGCTAATGGATCCTAAACAAAACCAAGGTGTGACTGACAAGATTGTGTGTAGTGTTATGTGTACCGACCATGCGGAATACTCTCAGATGCATTAATCCCAGTGAAGATTTGAATAACTTATTGTTATAAACGTAAATTTAATTTATTAACACGGCACTCAGAACACCACTTAGAAAATAATATTGTTTGTTGAGTTAGAACATTTTATTGACGATTTTATGAATACTGTAAAAAAGGAAAAAAGTTGCACAAAACTTTTATCAAGTATTTTGAAAATAGGTGCTATTCAAAAAGTTGTGTGAAAGGTTTCATCGATGGACTGCGAATCAATTTGAAATTAATAAATAAATGGTTTGAAGGTAGATGTAAACAAACAATAATTTTATGGTACCTATCTTCATCAATTTATTTTATCAAAAATTTAAAATGAGTAAGTACACATAAAGTATAAAAATAAATATACCCAGTAAACTACACATATCAACTGTGAATAGAATTCAAGAATCTAATTATTCAAAAGGTGTTTTGTTAGGTAAGTATTCTATATAATATTAACAAGGGTTGCTTTGCGAATTTTATATCCGCCATTGTTGTTCTGTGTAAACTGAATTATTGTCTCTGTGAGATTGTCCCTAACAGAAATAATTATTCAATATGTAAATTCAAAAGATTTATTTTAATAATGAAAATCAAGTTTACATTTTATTATCGCTAGGCACTAAAGGGTTAAGTGGAATATGATGTTCAGTATTTATCATATTGTCATACAGGAAACACTTGCTTTTTAAGTTCGAGAATCGTTTACTGAAAATATTACCCATTTATTGTGTCTCTCTGAAGACTCTCTGTCTACTACATCAAATTTGCAGTGATCGGTGTTTTTATTGACCAATAAATATATGTGACAATATAATCAAACTTAATTGATGACATGTGTTTTATTATATTAATTTTCGCGAAGATATCGCCGTTCATGTTGTAAGTTTTTTTTATTAGGTGAAAAACGTTTTTAAATCATTTTTAGTAGGTACATATCTAATACAAAAACAAGTGCTAATAAAAATCTTAATGAAATGAGATAGCAAAAAACTAAACAGGTTTCAACAAAGAAATGGTTAAACTGTGTGTGTATATATGTAGGTAACAATATTAAATTATTTACCTGTATGTATAAAATTAACTATTCATTATTACTTTTTCAATAAAATGTTTGTAAATAAATGTTATAAAATAAAGTTAAATATGATTGTTATAAAAATTGTTCTTTTTAATTTGGCCTATAAAATATATTTCTCAATGAAAACAACAATAAAGTTATCTTTTCAAGTTTGAATTTTCAAAAGTATGAAAAACAACAAATTCATAATAAATTTCGGTAAAGTGGCTGAGGAGCAAAAGAAAAAGAAAATCCGTCACGGAGGTGGAATATGTTGGAGGAAGGAAAAGGAAGGCGATAATTATCTTAAGCATCCCACTTTACGCGGAAAGTGGTTGGATGGAAAAGAGAAGAAAATGGGATTTAATTATTTAATGAAAAGAGATGAACAGGATATGAAAGGCGTACAGAAGATGCTGTAGCATTAGTAGGTAGGTACCATCTACCAAGAGTTAAAGACGAGGTTTTATGGATAATTTGAAAATAAAATAAAAATAAAAAAGGAACGTCGACTTCGACTTGAGAAAAGTGGTTGAAATTGTATTAAGGCGATGTGAAAAAAAAACTTTCATCATTATAAAGGCACTTCGGCGATATTATGAAGTTGAGGTTTGAGAATTACCCTTAATAATGAAATTCTGCTTGTTTTAACTTATGAACAACTACTGCTGCTACGTTTTATTATTTTTATTGAAGCATTAACATTTTCCTTATTGTTTTGTTTTTCATTGAATAAAAAGAAAACTCTTCAAGTAATATGTAATTATTGCTTGTACATTTACTAGAATTTATAAACCTTATTATACATTCGATTTTCAAATGTGCCTCTTGGAAACAGAAAAAAAACGCTATTCCCATGATTTTCCCAATACCATGTCATCGTTATCATAGGAATGACGTATTATGAAAGAGAGTCATCTATGTCACCAGATACGCTGTGGTTTTTGTGTTGTTTTTTTTCAATGAATTTGATATTACGTCATCAAAATTTATAAAGTTTCATATTCTTTAATATCAATAACATAGTTATCAAGACTTTCCTTCTATTTAAGATAACTAACTAGTTGTTTGTATGTAAAAACATGCAGAATAATATCCTATACTTATATAGATATTAAAATAAATATATTCATTCATTACCATGAAATAGTAATAATTTTTCAATGAATTTCTATATTGTTTTTGAAAATTAGGTAAGAACAATTTTAACAATCTTCTTTTAGTACTATTCGTTGATTTCGCCAACAAATTGGCTAATCTGTTAACAAGATATTGGCATATATTTTTCTGAATAATTTTTTTAATATTTATTTTATTTTATAATAAAACAATATTTTACTTATGAGCAATAGGTTAAGTCTTTGAGTTTCTGGATGTTTATATATTTTAAAATTTATTTTTACTTCAAATTAAGTTGGTTGGAAGATATCCGCAATATGTACAGCGATTAACTCATTCTCTGAACATTAAATTTTAAGGTAGCCACGCTATAAATTATCATAATATTGTAAACTGAATGTACATTGTAGAATATATAAAAAAAACAAAGTGAATTAACCAGTGAAAACTATGTACCTTTTTAAAAAAATAAAATATTTTTTTCTTAATAAAAAAGAATGTGAAGACATTCAGAATGGTTAGATAGTTTTATGATTTAAGTTCGTTCTGAATTCAAAATCTACCTATTTATTTGCATATGAATTTCAAATTTGCATAGGTACCTACTCATTTTATTTCAATTTCAAACAGTTTAAAGTGAGCCGAGAATTTTAGTAGGTAATATAGATGTTACAAATTATTAGTGCTGTAGGTACTTACCTTCCTACTCATTTTAAAGTCGGGTTTACAAGTGAATTTATTATCATCATAACAATGCCAGCGTTCATTAGTGCGAGAGAGATGGACGCATTAAATTAAGTAACTGTTGGGATAGGTCATGGTGCAAATGAAGATGGGTGGGAAAGGGAAAGATGTCTTTCTTAATGCTCCCTTGATTAATAAATCCCTCCACTCCAGTTTTAACATCACAACTTAAGTAATGATTATTTAAATTTAATATATTTTCTTCTCATATTCTTTTAAACAATGACTGCTTTTTCAAATATTCGGGTAGATATCCCCACAGTGAAGATTTGTGAAATAACAATTTCAAATTTCAGTTAGATTTTTCTTGAATTTAACATGCATTTCATGAGAAAATTTTACCAAAAAGCAGTGATACAAAATAAAAAACTGGTTGTTTATGGATCGAATTCCTTTGTTAGATTTCAAGTTGGTTTTAAAAAATAAAATATTAAGGTGGTTTTCTTGTGTACAAAATAGAAAAGTATTAAAGTAAATTAAGAAAAATGCTTGTATAAAAATATTTATTATTACAAATAAATAAGTACATTGTTTAAATAATAGGTATATATTGCATTTAGTTATTGAATATTTTTATCAATTAAAGAAAGAATCATATTCCCATGTAAATTAGTGATTAAATTGATTTTGAGTTATTGCAATATTACGATGCATGCGACTTTAATAGTATTGTACAATGCTAAGAAGAACAATTTTGTTCACTAGGTCTGGGAGTATCTACCGCTCCCGCCGGCACATTGGGCTGGTAGGTAGGTACTATAATATATTTACTCACAATACTACAAAGTAGGTACCTAAGTAACTATGTCATAACGGGTCCTCTAAAGTATCATGAAGGTCTTCTTGTTTGTCGCCATTTGACAATTTAATTGTATTAATGTAATTCGCAGAGAAATGGCACACTGAATGATACGTAGCTGTTATGCCTGATGACATTGAATTCACTGTGATTTTTAAAGATATTAAAATAATAATACCGTAACAGTCGTCATCAAAGCATTTTAGTCAGATAATTAATTTGTAATAACAATTTAGTTGAATTTTTTCAATGTCACCGTATTGTTACTTATTTTTTCAGAGGTAAAGTTGCCAAATGACACAAATTGCATATTGATTAACTTTGCGCATGCAAAATTGGCTTGGAAATTTGACATCAAAGCTGAATGCTTCCCTTCCTTAAAGTCAGACTTAAGATAAGATTGTTCTTAAATTGTTGTTTTAGGTGACGAGGAAGGGAGGAGGGGAGTTAGAAACTGTACAAATATACCAAATAAGACAAAAAAACGGTGTATAATTTTTTTACAGTTTTGGCAACAAAAAAATCTAAATTGTAACTGCTCCACACCTTCCCCAAAATCCTTCGTAAGCCTTTGTATAATTAAATTGTTGATAAAAAGTATGTTCCAAAATTAAAATGTTGGTTTTACAAATAATAGTACATTTTTTTATCTATATAACAGTGAATTGCTTATATACTTTGTATGATATTATTCTTTTCATATGTAAAAAAATAGTCGGCAAGTTGTCCTATTTATAATCTTAATTTTCTTATAGACAATATAAGACAATACAATATTATTATACTACAGATTAAAACATATTGTATGTTATTAGTGTTAAATCATAATATTTTCACATTTCACTGTTATATTTCACACATTTTTATTTTGGTCAAAATGATTTGTTTTCGTATTTCCCTGCTCCCTACGCAACCATCTCTTCCCTACTAGAATGCTATGTACAGTAGTAGATATCTGTATGTTAGAAGGAACGCCTTGAATTTTAATCAAGGTTAAATAATAATTGCAGAATTGTAGGGATGGCAAAGACTAATAATAATAATTAATGGCGGTGCCTAATTAGGGTTTCTAGGTCAACGCTCGCTAATCGATGATAGCGATGATGTTAGGGTCCCTGCCTTTAATAACTACCTACTAATATAAAGATTAGAGTATAATTTAAATTAACGGAACGTTACGCGTGATTTGAAAAACGATGTATTTCGAAATTTGAATTTTAAAGACGTAGCAATCACGAATAATTATTTCGCTTACGTATTAATCAACAATTTTATTTGATATTATTCGTTTCTACATATTCAGTGCATTTATCGAAATTTGAATAAAGTAATATTTAGATGTTGTTTTTTATGAATGTGCGTAATTTCAGTAATAATATTGGAAAAATAAATACAAGCAAAACGATATTTTACGTCTGAAAAAGATATTGAGGACGATCAAGTAGGTACATTTTCATACTTTCGGTAGATAATTCATGTTTTTGATTCTATATGTATTGTATTATACCAATAAAGTTTTCTTATTTAAATTTATTTACTTTGAAATTGTACACGCAACGCAATTATTTAAATAAAATAAGATTCAAATATGTGCCTGCAAATAGGTAACTTTAATTGAGTTCCCTATGACTTACGAAATACAATTAATTAATACCTACTAATACATTTTTTAAAACTTTGTATACAATTTTTTAAAAATTTGTATGCTATTATGCAAAATTTTTACGTATTTTTTAGGTGCATCCGGCAAAAACAATATTAGGTAAGTAATTAGATTATTGGCTAATCTTAAATATTTTTTTTTGTGGCACAGAAAATTTCTTTGCTCACTCTCATATTATCTTCTTGTGGCTTAACGATTAGAATAGATTAAAATACCTAATGTAGGATTTCATTGAAATATTACAAATTTCCCACTGCAAAGCCTCAACTTACGTTAAGCCGACGGCAACTGACGTAGATTTGGTGCTTACCGACGGTAAGTGTCATTCACCTAGTAAGAAAATTGTCTATTGCAGATATATTGAAATGTTTCAATTCTTATAACCATAAATACTCATTAGAACATATTATTAGTTATTATTATTGGTTACAGATATTTATTTTGTTACAATAAAAATAAGTTATAAATATTCTACGACGATATTCCAAATGGTAAGCATTCTTATAAGATTCTCTCATATCATTTTAAATAATATCTGCGGTTGGGGTAAATAAAATATATATTTAATACATGAATTCTGTACGTACGAATATGATATCTCTACGTAAATTTTAAATGGGTTTTGGGTTTGTCATTATTTCACATCCTCAATTGTTATGAAGTTCTATTAATATCTTGTGAGCGAAATGCTTGTATCATGAAGGCAGAGTACCTAAGTTGGCAGCAAAAGTATTCAATTTCTGAACTGAAAATCCGAGACTTAGTATTAGGATAGCGTTCAAATGAAAATAATTAAATTCATTTTATTTTCATCATAAAACATAACTTTACAGTAAAAAAAACATGTAGGACGATTATCAAAAATTAAGAAAGTTTAGTGTAAATTGTAAATGAAGACATATCTAAGTGTTGTCGAGCCAGATCTTAAATGTAAATTTATTATTATAAATGTCATATAACATTAAATTATATAGACTAGAAAATTTGTGTAGAAAAATATAGTTTTTAATTGAATATTGCATGGTTGTTTTACTTTTAATTTGTGGATGTATATTTTTAAAAATAAGAAGCGAACCTTGATAGAGAAATGTGCATTAATAACATTTGGGAAAAAAATATTCATCCGATTAGATTTTGCACAATGTTTGGTATATTGTGTAAACATGGTTCTACAATCGAGATGTCTGGTTAGTTTTTTCATCTGTACGTTGTGCCCAAGTCCAGTTAAACAATAAAAAAATAGTAAATATTCTAATAATAATTTATTTGAAATATTAATTTTTTGTGACTGATCACTTCTTCTAAGAATGAGTTTGTGCCAAGTTCATAACCCGCATAAAAATTGTACACATCTGTCTTTTATCATCGTCATTTATAATAAAAATAAAATCCATGTATCTAAAAACCTCTTAAACTTGATTAAGAACCCGTTGTCATACGCACATTGTATTAGGGAGACAGGAATAAATAATATATTTTTTCTTACGTAGCAGTAAGCATCACCCCCCTCTCCCTTCCCACTTGATTTATAAGTACGTGATAGAGTAGGTACTGAGGTAGTAACTTCTTGTATCCGCATACCTCCTTCTCATATATTCTCTCCTAATATATATATTATAATATAAGAAGATAAAGTATTGTACCTACGTTAAGCTGGTTCCTTTACTTTTTATACATAAGAAAGGCGCACATCCGAAGTAAATAATATATAATATTAAGATTCGCGGTTGACTGAATTTTATCATTTTTCATTGCCTCATTTTAAGACATTTTTGCATCATTTATGCTTCTAACCGTGCGTAGTGTAATATTTAACATCGCTGCCTGCCTAGCGGGGTGCTTACACACCCTCGCCTTGTGGAGAAAAAAAAATGCCTTGTGTTTCAATTACTTACATCTTATGTGTATGTAGTGAATATAATATATGTAACTACCCATTATGCCACTATCTCTAGTTATTCAATATAAGTATAAAACAGTATTTAAAAAAATGTCTCATCAGTTTTGTCAAAATGAAAAAAAAAACAAATCCAACTTATTTATTCGTGTTTGTGGAATCTTAGGAGACACATGAAAACCCCGCATTCCATACGTTATTACAATATACTGTAATAAGATTCAGTATAAAGAAGTATATACTAAAAACATAGAACTGAGTTCTTGACTATTTCTAATTGTTAAAACGGAAGGAAAATAATTGCAAAGTTTACATGTTTTAAACATTTCCCCTCATAACTTATGTATTGTTATAGATATAAAAATGATGTGTTGTTATAAATATTATGAAATCTTTATTACACGAGTGTAATAAGAAAAGTTCAAACATAATAATATTATATCAACTCATTGGTTACAGAAACATCTCATTATCGTAAGGTAACCTTCGATTTTCAATATTATTAACACCACGTTAAAGTACAGATAATATAAAACAGTCTATGAGATCGTTTCAGCAACATTGTCGATTGATTAAATTGTACACATTATAATGAAAATTCCCTTTATCAGTATCTTGCACAAGGTTTCTCCACATTTTCAACTACATCCATCTCTCCCTTTTGTTACAACAAGACATCTTCTAGTAGTGAGTACACCTTTGCCTCTACACCCTTCTTCTTTTGTTACTCCCAAACCCACACTCCATAACCTCCCACCTACGAAATGTCGTTTATTTCTTTAATGCATATTGTGTTTTCTTCACGGAAAACTGTTCGATCAATGTTTCCACAAACATGATTCGGGAACAAACACTCGTTAACAAAATAACAATGAATTTTGGCTGTGGTAATATTTGCCTAAATAGTCATAGATGGAATAGTCATAGTCACCCTTGGAATGTAAATTAATAATTACATTTTAATATTTAATTGCAAATGTAAAAGAAAACTATTGAAGAAATATGAATGACGTGCTTCATAGCGTTAGGAAATAAATTTTAACGTACCGTTGCATTATATTCCTTTATATGCTTATTTAATTCAAGAGTAATAAATGTATACATGTGTATATTAGTCGTAGATCATTTCTGAAAGGTCAATGATATCTCATAAGGAAGCTTGTTTAATCAAGCTGTAAGAACCAAAAATATCCAGTGTAATGATTGTGGTATAATTATTATCACGGAGCAAATAAACCAAGTAGTGTAATATTATGTAGTAGAAACACTGATGTAGATTTTATGTGTAGATAATATATTACTGATAGGGTGATGCCGGTTGCTTTATTAAAATATATAACACGCTCATTTCCTACGAACCTCGCCACCTACGGTGTAGGCACATTTTAGGAGTCACCTCCTAGGAACTTCAGTACATTGCGTTGTATCGTTGCGTAGTCACTTCACGCCCCGTCATTATACCAACAAAAATACTAGTACTTAGTATTTCTTATACAACCATATTATACAATAGTACCTACTTGCCAACCCGTGTAATTCTCATCATTGTAATGAATGGACTACACCGCAGAAAAACAACAGACACACAATAGAAATACTTACTCATACATTGTAATACTTAGGGAAGTTTGGTGTTGGCAGTAATAATTATTGTTATAGTAATTGCTTCCTTTAATTGCAATTGTTCGATGTTTACAACTTCCACAATGCGCAAAATATTTTTTTTTTACTTTAAGTATTTTTAAACTTAACGTTTCAGTAGAAATATTTGGAAATTTTATAAACTGTAGGACGTATCAAATGAATTTGAATTTTTTTCAAAATAATTAATGTACCTGAGTTAATTGTGATTAAGTAAATACCTTGCTGATAATGTGAGATTATCTTTTATTCAAATAGTATTAAACTTTTTTTATAAATCGATTTATTTACGAGAACAAGTAATTTAAAACAGTATACACATTATCTGCACAAAATCCTCCAAATAATGAGACGCTGGTTTTTTTGTAGATATTATATTCAAGAACATTATTTTTAAATTTATTTTGATAAAAAAATGTATGTGTGTATAAAAGGAAAATGTTGATTGTTTGGTTATCAATTGGAGTGTAAAAATAATCATATTTTTGGCATGTTTACTACATTTATTTGATATGAAATGTCGTTTACGAGTACATTTCACGTCAGTAGAAAAACGTGCGTAGGAAATGGCTCGGTATGAAAGTGGAGATATTTTCAGTAGGTAGTTAGGTAGTAATATGATTCCGAGTGGAGTGTTGAGTATTTAGGTTGGTAGGCATAACTCGTTAAATATTATTTGCATATCGTCTTTAAGTACGTACAATATTTTCTTCTTATCGCATATTTTTATTGGGGAAAATCGTTTACAACGTCAAAGCAACTGAGAAACGTTTCCATCATAAGGAATATTACGCCAGCAACATTACCAACTTGTTTACGATGAAATATTATTTGACGCGGCACACAATTTAGGGGGTGAAAGAAAAAAATATATATATTCCCTTTCGCATATTAAGGGGGTTAGGAATATAATATGGGAGGGTGTGTATCTCGCATCAACCCCGAACACGTAGGAAAAAAGTATATGTTCCCAAGTCAAAATGGAAGTCATTTTCCTGTATAATGTGTACTCTGTGCACCCACCCTGTTTTTTATGCGAGCATTGAGAATATCTCCGTGTAGGTGACTTCACATTATGTTGAACGGGATTCACCCTAACCACCTCCTTCATATTCTTCTATATCTTATTATTATTATTATATTCGGCGCATATGGGTGCACACACACATACCTTACCACCCACACAACCACCCAACTACCTACTACTTACTAAATTTAACATGCACACACACTCAAATTTCAACAAACTGCATTACATTCTCTGAGGTTAAATTTACTCAGGAATATTCTATGCATGCTTCTGCATTAATATTTCTAACGCTGTATATCGACAAACCTCATCTATGTACTATTTTCATATTCTTATTAAATTTTTTCACATACGTAAATAAAAATTTGAATTTTGAAAAATATAGTAAGTTTACTAACTCATGTATAATAGATATTTATTTACGTACCGAAATATGGGGTTCGTAAAATTATCATAGGACACGTTAGTGATATATTTGAATGTAATCAATATAAGTAGTTTACATTAAATTTGATTCTGATAACTGAAAGCTGTCATCGAAAAATCCTGTTTTTATTTTATCTGGCATTAAATTTTATGAAAGAATAAATACTATTGTTTTATTTTCACAGGACATCCACTCCTTCACGAGTGATTAAAATGTAATTAGTCTAGAAATATTATACCTAATTGACATTCAGATGAAAATTATAGATAGAATGTAAAGATGAAACAGTAATATTTTTCAGTCTAGGTACATATAAAATAATATCGCTTACAAAGAAAAAATAATAATCATTATCAAGACATAGTCAATCCTCCCTTTGTCAGGCTTTATGTCTATGGTAGGCACATGATATAAATCTTGGTATGTAGGTACAATTGATAACAGATGATATACTCTATCTTGCTTCTTATAATACATTATTATTTACTTTCATTCGTATCATTTTGATTTGGGGCTATCATTAGGAAGAGGCTAAATGCTATTACTAGCTACCTATTATAATATACTGCGGGTAAGATGAACCTAATGAAGGATATTATTATTATTGTTATATCTTTGTATGTTGTTGATGGTTTCATTCCAGCACGGATCGTTTTGCAAGTATTAATTTTTAAATTGGAATACGAGTATTTTGTATATTATTCATAAATAAGTGGAAATATATCATGTTTCTTTTATTTCCAAGTTTATGTTTACCTATTTTTTTTAAAACCTTCCACGCTGAAATACTTGTGTAGCGTTATTTTTATGTTCTTTTTTCGTTTATTTATTCATTCTTTACTGTACATTGATTGCAAACAATTACATAAAAGGTTCACATTCAGATAAGATACAATCAATATACAGAGGGCGAGTTTATCGCAAAGGCGTGATCTCTTCCAACTAACCCAAAATGTTATGTTGATCTATCTCTTGGATAAAAATTATGTAATCAATATTAGATACTCACTCCATATCTTTTTCATTGGGTACTTATATTTACCAACATGTATAATTTTTTTTATTGATGATAAATATTTTTTACTATCTATTCTCAACCAGACATTTAGAGTTATATAAAAATATAAATATTCCAGTGTAAGCTTCAAAGCTTGATCCAAAGTTAAATATTTATATCTACAAATGTACCTACATGATATTCGCGATGTGCCAATTTACTGTTGACAAAATAAGTATTGAGTTTTGATAACTATATATTAATAAACGTACACATATGGGTTGGATGCAAGAAATCGCGCCTATGCGATAAACTCGCCCTCTGTATATTGATTATATGATTGCATTTGATTTAAATGTATTTTCGTATTAACTTGCTTGTGTACAGTGTATCAATGTACATTAAAGAATAAATAGAATAAATGAATGTCCTATTTAAATCAATCGCTTTTGAGCGCAAGCTAATCAAAATTATCTTCAGTAAAATTAGATATGTAATTCGCACAGCATACCTACGTATAATTAACTTCGATTTAGGTACAAAAGCAAAAAACTTTTGATGTTAAATCAGTTCTATTTTGCTATATGTCACAATATCAATTCAATCCAAGTATTACTTTATAGCAATATTATAATTACAAATAATAATTTATATCTAAAAGTCTAGCCATGGAATGGATGGTGGTAAATATCACAAAAGTTTTCAGTCGCGTTACATTAGGGAGGGAAATTGATTATCTATATATTTATTCAAAATATTTTATTCACAATTGTTTGTTTACACATATAAGTATATATATATGTGGTGGAAAATGTTATCTACTACTACTACTATACCATCACGGCATATCCCACAAGTGGGGTAGCCAGCAGATCAGCTGCATGTAAGAAACATGCAAACTGTCCTCTTCGTGCCAATATAAAATCAAGACATTCAGGATGGGTGGCAAACCTCATCGCTGAATTTAAGATGTAAAATGTCTTAATTTTTTCGAACACCTGCCTTTTACAGGACACTCGAAAACTTACGCAGAAGAGTGGGAGACCAATTCTTTACCGGGTGCTCCACGGGATAGAATAAACCAGGCAAGAATTGCCTTTAACAAAAAATCTAAAATGGAGATCTATATTCGAAAAATCTTTTATCGGATTACTCCGTGTACATGGATTATTACCCAAAGGGGCATATTTCCGACGTTTAGGCTGAACACGGTCAGCCATAATCATGGATTAATATTTAAGACATAAATGGAGGATGTCTTAAATATTAATCCATGATTATGGCTGACCGTGTTCAGCCGAAACGTCGGAAATATGCCCCTTTGGGTAATAATCCATGTACACGGAGTAATCCGATAAAAGATTTTTCGAATATATATATATAGTAACATATATAGTATAAAATATAGTATAAAAGTAAAAAGTATATATATATAGTATAAAAGTAACCTATTTTATTTAAATTATTATGCACTATGTTTCTTCCAACTAAAGTTGTTTTAATTAATTATCTTCAAGTTATATAAATCTGCCACCCATCCTGAATGTCTTGATTTTTTATTGGCACGGATAGTGGTCTGTTGGTTACATATGCCGTGATGGTATAGTAGTAGTATAAATCTATGTAGATACATCATCGGTAGAATCATTTTTTTTTTCACCTTCTTAATTATTTCAGTTAACAAAACTTATATCATTTTTATATTATGATTATATTCAATCAGCTAATTTTTGTCTTAAGAATACTTTCATAATATTTAAGTTACTACTACTACTACTATACCATCACGGCATATCCCACAAGTGAGGTAGCCAGAAGATCAGCTGCATGTAAGAAACATGCAAACTGTCCTCTTCGTGCCAATATAAAATCAAGACATTCAGGATGGGTGGCAAACCTCATCGCTGAATTTAAGATGTAAAATGTCTTAATTTTTTCGTACACCTGCCTTTTACAGGACACTCGAAAACTTACGCAGATGAGTGGGAGACCAATTCTTTACCGGGTGCTCCACGGGATAAGTTCCATATATTTAAGTTCCATACGGAAAATCCTTAAACAACTTACTTTACCTATATAACACAAGAGAAATGCTGTAAATACATATAAACTGACAGGTTTGAATACTTTTACTTGGAAAGGAGAGTTTTTTTATCGAAATATTTAAATATGCTCTAGTAAATAATACTAGTAATAATGATAATAATGTTATGAACGATGACATTTTGAAATAGAGATTCAATACTTTGACGGGTTGACATCTATGGCTAAATTATCCCGAAGCATAGAAAACATTATATTT
Source organism: Athripsodes cinereus (assembly GCA_947579605.1). Lineage (NCBI taxonomy): Eukaryota > Metazoa > Arthropoda > Insecta > Trichoptera > Leptoceridae > Athripsodes > Athripsodes cinereus. The sequence goes on from OX388314.1 coordinate 14,623,111, forward strand.
TATTAGACATGCTGGAAGTATCTACATACCCACTATTGTTATGTTGGTTGTCTGTATGGATATATAGAGATAGGTATATATTTAGCTTCCTGTGTTCTGTCATACGTCCTCTATGACAAGTCATGTACGAAATTACCACAAAATGGAGGGAAAACGGAAAGCTACCGGGGATAAAAGCTAGTGGCGATGAAAAGCGTAATGAATAAACTTAACGAAATGTAAACTAACCGCAATTAATGTAGTATGTGTTTCCAGTGCTATTTTTTTATATTGTGTTAGGTAACCTTAAGAAAAACTTCAGATTATGACTCAAGAATGTGGCGAACTAAATACGTTCCACCTTAAAATATGAACTCACAAAATTTGAGATATGTAAGATGTAGTAATTGCTCATAGATTAAATCAAGTGTATTATTTGAAAGTGTTATTATCTATTTGTAACGAATTTTCAGTAATAATATGAGTCTCAATTGATATTATATATTTATTCACTGTATCGATATTTCGGTAGTTGAATTCCACAATCAAATTATAAACAAATATTTTTTCCACTATATTAATTTTTATTGAGAGAGACATCTTTTGTGTTTCAATGACATTTTCAATCTAGTTTGAGGTTGACAACGTCATTGAAAGACGAAAGACGTATCTCTCAATAAAAATCAATTAATTGGAAAATAAATATGTTTTTAATTTCATAAGTAGAGTATTACATGTAGGTGATTCAATATTTTAAATATTTATCCACCATTTCTATGAAGTTCATTATGCTCGCAAATCGTTGATATTGTAGACGTAGGTATTATAACAAATACATAGAATGTGAGCCGAGAAAAATGCCACGGAAGTCATCAAGGCTCATCCAATCTTTTATGTTTTACGTCTCTTTATATCTAAATAATACTACCTACTTATTCCTTCCTACTTATACATTATATGAAAGTTCTTCTACTACCTATTTCAAAATATTGGAGTTTCATAATAGACATCAAATTCTGAGTGTTCCTACCACTGACTTTAATATAATAAAGTCTAAAGTACACATCCTGGATCCTATAATGTCATCACTATATTCATATTATTTTCTTCTATTGATGAGTATACATAGACCACTCCTTTACATATCTACATTAACTCCCTATCTTGACCAGAATGAACCTAATCACTACTAGCCACCCGTTGTACGTCATCAGACCATCTTGCCTGTGGTTTGCCAACACATGTCTTTCCCGTTTTAGGCTGCCGTTCCAAAAACTTCTTAATTTATTTAAAGGTACCAATTCTGGTTATGTAAGCAGCTCAACCCTATAAAAGTCTGTTAATTCTCTGTAAAAACGCATAATACTATGCTACAAAATGAAGAAAAATATTATAAATAAAATTACGTATCTACAGTCAATATTACCTAAAATAGATACCTTTATATTACTGTATTACAAATACTTTTGTACAGAAGTTTGTTTTGTCTCTAAATAAGTAAAAAAAAAATACTTAGAGAGTATAAGATTCATGCTTGGCGTCCTATGATTAAAATGTAGGTGGATGGTTGTTAATATTTCCTTTGTAACGGTCCCTAGTAATATTTTCCTCTATTCTGACAAAAAGGTGTATACTTAAAGAAAATAAAAAGATATAATAATGTGAAATATTAAATGGACTTTCCACGAAGGTTTTGCCGATAAATATGTAAAACATAGAGTTCATTATATTTTTTTTAACTTTTGAGGTCTTGTGGTGTTTCAACTTCGAAAACAATAGACCTCAAAGGCTTCCGATCTTAAAGGTATAGTAGGTTTTCAGTCAACTCTGAAATTAAACTCATTCATATCCTGGTTCGCGAAAAGTTTTTTTTTATCTGGAAAAACTTGAAAGCGTTACATAATTTTTGATTCAAAGAATACTGGAAAAATATCTGACCATAATTAAATTCAAAGAACAAATTTAAAAGATTATGTAATTTGAAACAAGTGTTTCTTTCTAATATAGATTATTAATTCCGAGAGAGATGTCTTTCGCCTTATCAGGTCATTATCATGTCAACAGATTGATAATGACCTGATAAGTCGAAAGACGTCTCTCTCGGAATCAATAATCTATAGTAGAAAGAAACACTTGTTTCAAATGACATAATTATGGAATTCTACTACGTGTGCACCGACACAATTAATAAATTTAATAGAATCAAATCCTGAATCTGTGAATATAGACGTTAAAGGATAACAGAAATTCGGTTTGAGAGAATCGAATCATTTTCAGTTCTTTAATCAAAACAATTACAAAAATATGATTTATTGAAATGAAAGGGTTGCTCAGCACTACGAGTATATCGATATCTTAACGACTTGGCAAGTGATGTGGCTCAATGTATATGATTCTTGAAGCGGTGTTTTGTTTAACACGTACATAACAATAGCGAAAGAAATATGTATAGTATAAAAATAAATCACAAGAAATAAGAGCGAGATCAGCCGACCGTGGTGTGAAAAAGGTGGTAAAAGGAAAATATTTCATTGCGAAACTAAAATGGCCGCCAGGAATATTGTAAAGAAATATTTAATATACCTATACCAATTACTTTTACATAGTGGTGTTAATGTGTGTCTATCAACAACTTAATGAATATTTAGAAATATATTGTAATACCTAATTATGTCTAACATATTCACAACAATTCATCAATTCATTTACAATATTTTTTCTTTGTAATACCCTGAATATTTTAGATAAACTCACTTTTCGAATTGTGTCTTACCCTGTTTAAATTTTATCTCTTTGGCGTGCTTTTGCCAATGTTTTATATATTTACTGACTTATTTTGACACACCATAATTGACTCATTATATTGACCTTTTTTTATTAATTCTTATTATTCTATTATTATTTTGATCTTGACTTATGAATTTACAATGTACCTGTGTGATTGTGTATGATTGTTTTTTTGTTGGTGTTGTTGTAGTCTGTCATACTTTTTTTGTTAACATGTAAAAGGCTCACGCCGTGTATGATTTTAAATAAATAAATAAAGTATGGAGATTAGCCTGTAGGTCTCAACTTAGAGTGATTTATGCCAACGGAATTACCTCTTTCATTGATTTTCTAACAATCAATAACAAACAAATGAATAGAGAATTTGGAATAAGCCTACCAGGATATTAGAAATTTGAAGTTAACTTAGTACAAGTGTCTTATACTCACGTATCCATCAGAATGGCATTCATTATGCAATTATTCACATTGAATATTTTTATGTGCATGATAGTATTTCGTCTAGGAAGGTAATAAAGCGTCTGGTTGGCACATTGTTTTTCTATCTATCATACAATATAGAACTAACTGCATGCAATAAAAATATAAGTGGTTCTCTTAGTACCATACAATGCTTACAATACTTGAGAAAACATAAAGTTGACTCTATTCACATGGGACAATAAATAACATGTTTGTTTCGGCACGACGTGGTTACACAATTCGGTATTCCCCAAACGTCTACACTATCCGAGTGGCCGGTGGGTCCTACAACGTATTATACCTACAAGTTGACATAGTAAATGTAGATAGGCATATTGTTTCAGTATCAAGTAAATAAAATTGAGTGAGATTGAGGCGAATACACAAGTATACGACTGGTACAAGGGAGTGGTGGGTGGCAAGAGTAGGTATAGGTACAGAGTATATATATGTACATTATAACCTACTGAAGAACATTTTAACAATATTTTCCGATATCCCTGAAGCGGATTAAATATTCAAATGGATTTGAACATATTACCATCACAATTTCCAGAACCTTTCCCGGTACACTGACATTTTTCATTCTATCTAAGACATATTGGAAATCAATCCTTATAAGCAATTCAATCGGGTCTACTTAAATATTGACAATTTTTCACTTGTGAAAGATATAATAACAACTTAAAAGATCGATATTGTAGAAGAAAAAAAATAGCAAATTGTTGATGTATCCTTTTTATTTTTTCTAAAATTTAATATGAAATCCTTCTACTTGTGCACCAAATAATATGAATAATTGTTTTGTATTTATTAATTACTCAATTATTTTCTTAAAGTTACACATAGTTCTGCACAGTTCGTAGGTTTTATTTATTTTTTTATTTAAGTAGTTAGGTAGGTACCTACTTCAAGTTTTTAAATAATTCAAATGATCGATAGCTGAAAATTAATACAAATTTAATTTCAATCAAAGTCAACTTTAAATAACATAAATTAATATTTAAGCTAAATTTGAGTCAGGGTTCAATTTTCGTTGCAATAACACCATGTTAGAAGATTCACAACGTATGTATATTGTGTTTATTATGAAGATGGATTCTTTGTATTTATATTACTTATGTAAAATAAGTGAATTTCTGATGCTGTTCATTGGAGGACTGATCGAATTTGCGCACCCGCTCCCTGGCTAAATATATTATTTTCTATCCAACCGACAATCTAAAGGATAACTCCATTTTCCGATAAAAAGACGCTTGTGTTCGCCTCGCGCATATCCAATATTGAACATTGAAATTTTCTTCCAATATTCACCAATAATCATATTTTATAGACGAACCAATTTCCAGGTATCAGCATATTTTTTCCGTTTGTTAAAAGGTTTTTTTTCTTGTAATGAATTTGGAGTCACAGACTAACATATAACTTTTTAATTTTTTTATATTATTCATAAAATTCTATCGAATTTGCCTCGTGTAAGCTGGTGAATTATGACAAAAGTGGATTTCATAACAATTAAGAGTAATATGTTGTAATTGAATTTATGTTGCCTCTTCTGTTGTATACAAATAGAACTAAAAATGTACTTATTTAAGGTACTGTTCATAGTCTTAGACTGAAAACATAAAGTTTTTGGTGGTGCAGACTTCAATATTTATAGGTTTATTTATAAGTTTTCATGAGCAAGAATCTTTTATTTTTTCATCAGTTCACATCCATCTAATGCCAAATAAAAGCCTCTTCATTTGCACATTTGTTTTTCTCCGTTGGTGTGCATCACCTTGAACCTGTGATTCTCTCACCGTGAAATATTATGGATAAAATTTATAATTTATATTGACTAATCTCTACCTTATTTAGTCTTCAAAATCTGAAACGTTTCTGTATTTTATACACATGTTCGAATGTTGGTATACAGTACAGGTAAATTAGATGAACGAGTATGTACTATAATACTTTATATGGAAATCTGAACTGAAAGAAACTCCACAAAATTAGATTGAAAAGAAACCAGTTGGTAGGTAAGTTAGAAAGTACCTTCACTGAATAATATGAAACCTTATGTTGGAGGAATAATGTTAGAGATTTCCAAGAACGAACTTTGATTAAATGAAAAATAGGAGTATTATAATGTGAATAAGTATTTTTGTTATTACTTTCTCATTCCTTTAATTTGCGGAATGGTTTTTCAGCAGGTAGGCAATCATATCGCTGTGAAATGAGAAATCCTTTGTTGGAAATATTTTTCATGGGGAAAATTGAGATTTACATAATTGGATTCATGTTTAAAAGATTTATAATTCCTATACTACCTACTACAAATCGAAAGATGTTTTACCTTACATCTATTAATAATAAAATCTAGTTCATTATACCTATTATACAAACTGCTTATTTCTTAATAAAGCCTTAGAATGAATAAATGTTCGTGTTCTAGAATTATATTGAATAGCGTCTACTTCAAAATGTAAGCACTTATTTATTATATTGAGCTTTATGAAAGATTTATTATATCAGTTTTCATATTAAGGTACATAATTAAATTAAAGAGGTATTAAATAGATATTCAAAACATAATACTCAAACCACTATGTATAAGAAATATGTAGTCGAGTAGTCAATGTTTAATTATATAACACTCTGAATAAAATAGATCTGGCTAATAACCCCTTCCTTTAATCTAAGGGAAATGTCTATAAAGTATACTGGACTATAAAATACAATTATCATTTCAAAAATATATTTTTTTTTCATATAATATATTAGTTGAAACAAAAATATGATCAAAAATTAAAACCTGTCATATAATGGGACTAAAAAAAATAACAATAATATAATTTAATTGGTAGAATTGACTATTCTTGCTTCGAGCAGTAAACGAATAAAAACTATATTTTTTTCGTTTTTATATCCCCTAATTAACCGTAATTATAGTAAATTATACCCAAAATAGTTTTTTATTATTAATATATAGTAATAATAACATTTTATTTTATTTCTATTTGTGACGTTGACGTGGGTAAAATTTTACTATAACCGCATTAAAATAATATTATGAACAATGAACTTATTGTGGTGATTAATTTATTCTACTGTAGATTAACTAAGCTTTTTTCGAAGGAATAAAACTTGATAACGAATTGTGTTCACAATAATATAAACATTACTCTCAACCATTCCATAATGACCACTGAATCCAACGTGTCCATTTTTGCTGTGTTGAAAACTGCTATGTACTCGTATATAGGTTCATAGATCGAAAAAGCTGTCGATTATTTTCATAGTAAAATAAATAATTCAATAACTATTCATAAAAATTAGAAGATGTTGAACATTTGCGCAGATAGACTGTTAAAAGGAGGCAGAGAGTTTTTAATTCTTACATAATCAAAAAATATCTTAGATCTCTGTGGGGAGTTTGTAAAACTTTGATTAGCTCTAATACCTAATGTGTATGTAGGTATTTATAAATGTACGTTATACGAATTAATATTAAAGTTCTGGTGAATCTAAAAAGTTCTTGCGAGTATTTAGAATTATCGATGTACGTAAGTAAAGCCCAGGTTTGTATTGGAAACTTACATAAACGGTATAATTGAATCATAAATCTTTTAAGCACGCACGCACACTAACCTCCAAAGAACGTAATAAAAAACTTTATTTCTTTACAATTTTAGCTTTATCTTGATGTAGATTGGGACCGTATTAAAGTGCTAGTTTGGAAATTTACAAACGAATTACCGAACAATATTTCCAAGTGATTCAAATTAGATTAAACATTATACATAAATTGCACCAATTAACAAGTTTTCTTACTTTATTAGACGAGTTCCGGGCGTAAATATAAATATGTATAAACTATACCTATATTTTATATATACCACAAGTTAATCGAGATAACGTCCAATATATTTGTAATCTTACGTATATATTATTTGTGGGTAATTGTTTGTGGTATTCTATAAAAATAGTAATTCTGGAACGCGTAAGATGATTCTTAGAAATTTATTATATATGCCATCTTCGTCTTTATCGCGATGTGAATAATTGATATATTGTTTTGGAAGCTGTTTCCTATTGTAATGCCGAAGATCAGCTACTCTTCCATTTCTTTGGTGGTCTTTCTCGGGACCGTGAACTGAATGGTGTCTCCTTTGCAGCGATGTGGGCGTTTTATTAACAGAATTATTTTATCACGAGAATATGTTTTATAAAACTATTTATTTATTCTGATAAAACTTACGAATCTTTTACGAATTATACTTATGTATATGTACCAATGTAGCAATCCATATATTAATAAATTGCTATTTATCGAAACTGCGAGACGACGGCCAAAGTGATAAATAATCCATCAAAAAACATTTAAAGTTGATTTAAAATAAAAATATATATTTTGAAATGTGTCTGCCGCCAAAAGAACTTACATTGTTTTTTGTTTAAATTAACTGTATCTGTTCTTTGTTGGAGACTCAGGAGTCTATTTATTATTAGCATGTATATTAATGTATATTATGTATATTAATGTAAAAATATATTTACACACATGGAACAGCGATCGAGTCTTCAACACTAGTTGCAAGTATTAATTAACCACTTTTTGAACATAAAAGTTATGTAGGTACACCAATAGGGCTATTGTAAATAGGTAGACACTATATATTATACACCTAAAAGGCTGTGTTCGTTTAAAGGTAAGCTTACAATAAACATGATGTTATTACATATTAAATATTATCTAGCTGGATGTTACAAGATGCACAAAAAACACGTAGCATCGATAAAGCAGGTGTCATTTTTGACGATCGGTTGAATGCATGAATACCAATTACTTGTTAAAATACACTACGTGATAGAATGTATGAGACCCATTTATGTGCTTGTGGATAGTAAGAAAATTATTATTATTATTTATACTCACATGAACTTATTTATATTACTGCATTCATATTAGTTAGTACAATGAAATGATAGACAACGGTTGCAGTAAAATTTTCTACACAGTTATACGTGTACTCTAAAAAAAGATCTATTTATCTTTAGGCTACCGATGAACTCGTTTTCATTACAATATTATAATGGACAGTTCATAGAAAATTTGCGATGTGAATATGTCAAGAAACCAACAGAAGTATGAATTCACTTCTTTCCATCTTTCTGTGACGATGTTAAAGTTTTCATAGGTTTAATTTATATGTTTTCTGTCAATAGTGACAACATAATAATATTCACTCTATTGCACTTGAAAAAAAAATATATGTAACATAAAAATATAATTCTATGCGTGTCTCTAGTTTTTACGCCCGAATATTTTTTAATATCATCCAAAGAACGTCGTGTATTTTTCTTACAATATGCAGTGGTATATAGACGTAAGTATATACAAATAATATGTCATATCTTCAAAAAGATTCGACTTAAAAAATAATAACTGTGTCGTATAATTTTGCCATACACTGTACTTACTACTAAAATGTGTTACTTCTTGTTTACGACGACGGACGTCTTTTCATGGGACGACCATATTATTTTTCACATAGCTTTTATATTGTCATTATTTTTGTGCCATATTATGCAGATACGGACATAAAATTTACAACGCGAATCCAAAAAGAATAATATCCATTTGTATAACGAAAACATCTCCCATAAAAGTGTTCGCCGTAGTAATAAAATAGTTCTTAATAGATTCATCGACTATAAAATACGTTCACCCTTCTGACTATCTAGATAGGTATGTACCTACCTACCTATGATAATTATTATGCAGCAATGTTGTTCTCTAAAAAAAACTTTAAATCGTTTTTTAACGAATTGATATAACATCCATTTAGTTTTTAGAAAGAGTTAATAATATGAAAATTAATAAACTCATGAGATTTAGTAATCTTGAATTTTCTTTTGTGAATAATTGGCGGAGAGACTTGCATGTAATTTTTATTTTATACAAATGATATGCTTGTATTCCATTGACTTGTGAAAATTGTGGCGGTATCAAATACTTATTTATTAATTTATTTATTTTATTCTTCACTATTTTATTGGTAACATTATTTCAAATCAATACAAAGTATCGTAAAAATATCAGTTATTCAATGTACAGAGGGCAAGTTTATCGCTAGAATGCGATGTCTTCTAACTAACCCGGTAATAAAATTTACTAATCTATACCTACGGTTATATTAAAACAGAATTCGTTTGATTTATGTTATTATGTATATACCTACTAATGTAATCGAGGGCCGTTTTAATAAAATCAGAAAAAATGTATCTTATCAATCACGTTGCTATTTACTTCCTTTAGAAAACTTTTCACGTGTACAAAAAATCTTCTCTGTGCCATAAAAATGTAGCTATCCAGGATAGACGGCTTGACTTATAATACTAAATTTGAAGAGAGTCTACTTCTAAACGTAAAGTTTGTATTTTATTGATTCTGATATAGTGTTGATGAATAATTTATACTCGCAGTAAGATTTGCTAATGATAATTTCAAAATACCCAACTTTTTACGACTATTTTGTTGGCAGCCGTCATCAGGATCAATGATCATGTTAAAGAAAAACTGTCAAGATCATTGTCCGATTCATTGCTGTCATTAAGATTATACCGCCGCGTTTATTTGCTTGACCCAAAACTTTAAAGAGCTAATAAATATTCAGAACTCATGTTTATGATCATCAAAGGTGAGAACATGGACGGGTAGTTGGCTGCAATAAAGTTTTTAGTGTTGACGATAACAAAAAATATATAAAACAACATAAAAATGTAACCCTAGATTGATATCTGTAGTGGTGTACGAGTAGTGTTGTAATGTTATTCCAACAAAATTTAGGTGAAACTTGTCATATAAATTTATTTACCTTGTACATATATTTTATGCTGATGACTCGATTTGGAGAAAAATATATTTAATAAATAAAGTTCACCGTTTATTTATGAATTATGATAAATATATTTAGTTTAGTTTTGATTTGGTTTGATATCATCGAAAGGATTTATTGGCACATTAAAAATCTTTGCGATTAATTTATTGACATGAGCGTCGCTAATTTACAGATTTAATTTCTTTTTCATATGAAATAGGCACCTATTTCAAATTTAATTCACAGTTTATTCAATTACCGATAATAGATGGTCAGCTCATCAGGAATTGGTTGCAGAAGTTTTGTTTTTATATACACCTGAACTTGTGTTTCTTTTGCAATATTTTGGTGACTCTATGTGCTGCACCCAATAAAATAATTTTATAGATATAAATAGTAAGTGTATTTGTAGTATAATGATATAATTATTGTATGTACGTATGTGTATGTAAACACGTCTACAAGGCTTCTCGTGAAACTTGGTGTAACACTATTTTTTGTTCTTATGTAGCCATTTATTTATTTATTCTTTTTGCACATCATTATATATGTAACAGTGTTAACAAAACAATATAAAATTAAAAAAAATTAGGACGATAAGCAGTGGCGAGATTATCACTATAAAGTGATTTCTTCCATCTAACCACGACATTTATATTTTTGTAAGAAAATAAATAAATTGATGAGTTAAGTTAGATTTCAAATAAAATAAATTGATGAGTTAAGTTAGATTTCAGCTACCACGAAAGAAGTGAAATTAGGCAGGTATATGAATGAAGATAAAAATGATAGAACCTTGTGAAAAATAAAATTAACCATCGAAAGTTCATTTGATGAGACTTATTCATTTTACACAACTTATTGATAATTCTCATGTTTAACAACTTTACAAAGACGTCAGAGAATTAATTTATAAACACGAGTAGGTATATAATATAAATAAATAAAAGGAACAGAATGATTCAGTGAATTTTTATTTTTATTACGGCAATTATTAAATTAACATATCATGTTATTATTATGTTTTTATGAGACCTCGAATTAAGTGAATTAGTATGGTTAGTAATTGTGTGTTTTTTTTTTGCTGTTGTTGTTGATGGAATCGTTTATTAATTTCGCAATAATTCATAATAATAATTGTACTTTGCGTAACGATTAATTTAAGCAAGGGGTTGTTAACATTTTATTTAAAAAATATCTCCTTATTAAATGAACACATCACAATCAATGATAACCTTTTTTTCTGGTCCAGAAACTATAATGGCGCGTTTTTCCTTCAATATTTTTGTTGTTGTTTTTTTCAAATATTCATTCAAAATTAATTGATGAAGTTTATAGATATATATGTAGTAAGCTCTCTCATATTAATACATAATATCTATCATTTATACCATCTAGGCGGTACAACAAGTCATTGAGATTAATATATGATAAATTTGTAATATTGTCTTAAAAGAAAAAATAAATACTGCTTTTGGTTAAGCGTTTATGAATAATTTAATGTAAGTACCTTGGCACATATGTTTTGTATACAATATGGTACACTGAATTCTAAATGTGTATATGTAATAATTATTTAATATTTTCTACTTTCTACTAAAAATAATATTTATATTTTATTTGTATACAAATTTAATAATTTGGATTATAATGATTACCATTAATATTGATATCATTATACACCGCGTGGGACTTCTTCTTCTACAGAGTATGCCATAATCTATTAATTGTGTCGGTGCACACGTAGTAGAATTCCATAATAATGCAATTTGAAACAAGTGTTCCTTTCTACTATTGTTTTTTAATTCGCAGAGAGACGTCTTTCGACTTATGAGGTCATTATCAATCTGAATTGTTTACAACTATTCATCTTTATATAAATATTTATATAAACAGATGAATAGTTGTAAACAATTCAGATTGATAATGACCTCATAAGTCGAAAGACGTCTCTCTGCGAATTAAAAAACAATAGTAGAAAGGAACACTTGTTTCAAATTGCATTATTATGCCATAATCATTATAATGTTGATAAATATCTAGATTGTGTTGAATACATCTGACCTTTTGACTAAAGCAGAGTTTTTCATTTTAATATTATCTCGGAGGGATCTAAGCATTTGTTTATTACCTCAATGCATATTTTTAAATACTTAATTTCTTTGTTGATAACAACCACCATACAATGTTGATTACTTCTATCGTAAATTTTCCTCAGCTTTGACACAAATGACTCCATACCTTCATTAACTGCCACAACCGACTTATATGTAGTATGTTAATTTTAATTTCTTAATCCATACTCAAGATAAATTTATAACGTTATGGTTTTAAATAGTCAGGCAAGAGTAGTAAAAGAACTTCACCCAAGTATGGAAGTGTAAGTACACAATAAAATGTTGAAGAAAGTAAATAATTATGTTCTAAAATGGAAAATAAAAAATTTCCTTACAATTTCTACTTCACACCTCGTTCTTTTTCAACTTCTTCCAACACAATATTAAATAATAAAATAACAAACAAACATTAAATTAAGTAATATGAAATGGCATTTGAAGCAGCGAATGGCATATCTTTATAAAAAGTCACTTTTATTCCACACTTTTCCTATACGTAAATATATTATTCCTTTCAACGATGGCTATGGGATTGCGTGGGTGGTTTGGGGAGGGAAAGGAGGCAATGGGGTGGGTGATGGCGGTAGATGCAAGCATGTCAGCTTTAGGGTTGGATAATGAGATAGAAAGAGATGAGAAAGTGGAAAAAATCTGCCGCATGTATGTGTAGGAGAGGGAGAGGTATATGGGTTTAAAGGGAAGTAGGGGGCGAAGAATGAGCCGCGTATAAATCCACCCCATTTTAAGTCCCATTCGTGGGGATGTTCGGTAGAACAGGCTTTGATAATAATATAGAGAAGTACTAACGTATAGAGGGAATGATGTGAAACTAGTAGGCGATGCTACAATATAAGATATACTTACTTACAATATCCACATACACATACTTACCTATCTCCCAACCTAGTATATTGATTCAAGAAATGTTTTGAAGCAAACAATGAATTGGTAAAATGCAAATAGCTTGTATCAGTTTTATTGATTGAAATAAAATACAACGATACAAACAAACTAACTATGAAGAAGGAGATAGGATCTACACATACACTTAGGTAGTTACTTACTAACTCTCTTCTATTAAGTAGGTATATACATATGTAGGTGCTTATACTATAATTCTACATATTATAATGTATCTCCCTAATTCTATAAAATAGTCTCGCATATTATAAATAACTCTGATTACATCTAATCTTTAATTAAATTTAAATGTTTTGACATGCTAGAGCTAGATGTAGACATGGTAGAAAAACGTTAGAAGGATAAAATAACTTCATGTTAGTTAATAATTTAGTAGGTGCCTACTCTAAGTTAGTTTTTTGTTAAAGTTAATTTAGAATCATCATAAATATGAGTGAGTATTTTGTATCGATTTTAGATAACACTCTTAAAAAATATGTTTCCATACATATCAAAAGTGTATCCGTAATCTATTAAATAAATTTCGTTTAATTTGTTTGAGGAAATAATTTACAAAGAATCTTATTAATCTATTTAAGCCGTGTTTACAAATTCCAAAAGACGTTCGTTTCGATGAGGTATTTAGTAAGTAAGAGCAACCCTCTTTAAATTGTTTTAATAAAGGGATGATTAGCATTGTCACCACTAACCTTGATAATTTCTCTAAGCCAGGGTGTGTTTACACAGTAACGGTGGTACTGCATTGGATGGAGATTATAGGTACCAAGATACACTTTAGAATAGTAATTCAGGATACCCTGACACCTTGTTACAAGGCTGTCTGTTTTAATTCCTCCCCGTCGTTCACAGATTTTTAACGGGGAACTTGAACAACAGAAAAATAATGATTGTAGCATATGTACATGTATACGCCAATCCAACTACATATAATATAAATCTACCCATTTATAAATATTTCAGCACCTATATTTACATTCTATTTATTCAGAGACTTTTGATTAAGTTTCTTACTTTTTATTCAAAACTTTTATTTATTTATTTATTTATTTATTCATTATATACTGTACATTGATAAAAAACAATTACATAAAAGGTATACATTCAAATTAAATACAATCAATATACAGAGGGCGAGTTTATCGCAAAGGCGCGATCTCTTCCAACTAACCCAAAAACTTTTGTTTTTATTCCATTCCGGTTTACCTTCTATAATTAAAAAAAAAATCCAGGTGATGTGTCTGCTGATAGATGGACTGAGATCGTCATGGACTGAAAGACTGAACGTAAAAGCGCGAGTAGGTCCCAGATATGGTCCAATAACATTTAGAAAGTGATGGGCCTCCACTAGTCGAAAGTCGCGTCCTACAGAGAACTGTGGAAGTCCAAGACTGGACTGTGGTCTTTATTCAATACTGGATCTATAAAGATGGCTGAAGGTAAGGTAAGATAAGTACAACATGTTAAAATAAAATATGTAGAACACAACCATCATTTTTGTTTGAATACATTAGCAAAAACTCTCAGATGAAACTTTAATCAATGGGTACCTTTGTTTCGTAGGAAGGATTCTATGTAGTTTCGATACAAAAATTTAATTGTAATTGAAAATTCGTATTTATCGCTTGATTTGACACGATAGCACTTGCGGAACTTCCCCTGTGAGAATAATCTTTAAGAAATACCCAACATTAATAATAATAATAATAATGACTCGGTATAATCGACTCTCCCCTACTTGCTTCATTGTTGTTTATTTTGGGTGTAAATGAAGGTATCTTCGGCGTCAATTAGATGAGTAAATTGAATACTTTTTACGCCGACATTCCCTATTAATTATATATCAAACAAAATAAATGACTCAGTGACACACTTCTTAGCAATGTGCTTACTATTTTAAAATCCGTAGTGTCATTAACACAAGGGGATAGACGTAAATACATAATATTTCAAGTTTTTTGTAAATTTTATCATCAATATTGGGTACTTATTGTTACTATACTATACCCTCACGCCGTGTCCCAGGTGGGGTAGGCAGAGAGAACGGAATGCCATGTTGATCTATCCTTACATACTTCTTTCGCTTCCTCTACATTCATCCAGTTTCTCATACATGCACGCCGATTCCTCTTATTTATTGTTAATTTATGATAAATAAATGGTATAACTTGTACTAGTATTACGTTACTGCGAAGTGAGTGAAAACAACATTATATAATGTGTTCTCGTGTAACATAACCAGAACTCTGAAACTATTCTTAAGCATTTAGTTTTTCTACTTATCTCATAGGTATTTTAAGGCAAAAAGATGATTACTCGTATTTACGTTTTGATTTTCATGAAATAATTTAACGACTTCTGAACTTAAATATAAGTCTTTTATACTCGTATATACATAAGTTAAGTAAATAAATAATATAACATAAATTTTCCTTTATAAAGCAATTTTATTAATGTCTAACTTGTAGGCATACGAAAACCCACAATATACGTATTAAATTAAATCGTGCTACAATAATAAGACGATATAAATCTCTATTGTATAACTTAATATATTGTATTGGACTTGGTAGAAGCAAAATAATAAAAATATATTAGAAATACTCTAGCCCATGATACCTACTATAATTTGTTTGTTATTTGAGCACTTTGTATGTAAGCAGCTAAGTAGGTACATAGATATAGATGGTTAGGGCTATAATAATATATTAAATGTAGGTGTATAATACTGTATATTTCTTGTACTCACATTATAATATTATAGAAGTATGGAGATAAAGGCAGACAGATATCCATCACAGAAACAAAGCAGAGGGCCTGATATAAATGAATTCTTTGTCATACAACATGTCTTTGACAATAAATATACAAATGAAACCCACATTGATACTACAATTTCAGAGGCGACTCCTTTCGAATATATTTGGAACAAAAAATGTTTGCCTCTATTAAAAAGATAAAATCATTGGATGAATTGTTTTTATCTATTTTGAACGAAGCCTTACGAAAAATGGAAAGTATACTGTTGTCAAAGTACAACATGAAAATAAATAAAGAAAAAACAAAATGTATGGTCGTTGGAAAAGAGGAAGCGACTGCGAACATTGCCTTAAATGGAGTGAGCATCAAACAAGTAAGTGAATTCGTGTACCTGGGCAGCAGAATAAGCCAGGATGGACGCTCCAAAGCAGAAATTGTAAGCAGAATAAACCAAGCAAGGATTGCCTTCAACAAAAAATCGAAGATATTGGAATCCCCAAATATCGACTTAAGCGTAAGGAAGAACCTTACTAAAGCCTTTGTATGGAGCATTCTGCTTTATGGTTGCGAGACATGGACCATCAGCAAGAGTGAAAGCGGACGGTTGGCGGCCTTTGAAATGTGGTGCTACAGACGCATGCTTAAGATCCATTGGTCGGAGCACGTCGAAAACGAAGAAGTATTAACCAGGGTAGGCGAAAAAAGACAACTTCTTAAGAGAATCAGCCAATAACGAGCTAACTGGATTGGCCACAACATCAGGCACCCAGGACTACTCATCGCCATTGCGAAGGGTAAGACCGAGGGGACAAATGGCAGAGGCCGACCAAGAGATGCGTATATGGACCAACTGAAGAGGGACATGAACTGTGGCTCATACGTAGAGCTGAAAAGACTGGCTGAGAATAGGGAGGAATGGAGAAGAAAGTCAAAACTCGTTGCAAACCAATCCAGTGGATTGTAACTCATTATATATATATATATTTATTCATCCATCTTTTAACTTCGTTTTTTTTTTGCAGGATGAGCAGAGAGGACAGATTACCATGAAGTATATTGAAAGATGATGATGTTCTTCCGGGTTTACCGTGTCTCGTTGGTCTCCCTCCTTCGACATTATGACTCTATCAGCAGAGTTGAAACGTCAAGACTAAAGGAGAGACCAACTAGATACGATTGACTCGAAAGAACATCATTATCTTTAAATATAGTATATTGTTTCATACCGCCTTCCTTTTCTCTTTATTTATAAAATTCACTATGCAAATGGTTTATTTTGTTTGATTATGGTTTGTCTTTGAAGTTTATTCGTTAGACATTTTTTGACATTATTTTGCCGCCAAAAAACGTTTTAAATTTCGAAATATCTGCTGTTCCAGAAAGAAATGTTTGCAATAGACTTGTGAAATAACTTAATGTTAAGGTAGGTATCAGATGAAATTTTCAGAATTGTTTTTACTTTATTTCCAGGCAACAACAGTACATCTTATGACACCTCTGGTCACACAACATGCGGCGCAACAATTTCTTATTCGAATGAGTTCGGCTTGGGCGCAGAAAAAAGTGAAATAAAAATAAGAAGAAAAAAGAAGAAGAAAACAAAATAAAGATGTACGAGAGAAATAATAATGGATAGAAGCTGGAGAGAGAAGGCTTTGGGTTCAGTGTACCATCACTCCATGTATAATGCCTTGGACACTGCGTCGATTTCTATACTATCAACCCTCAATATAATTGAAAACAAATATAAAAAAAGTTTTTCATGCGTTTTTACTCACCTTCATTACTTTATTTCTTAATGGACAAAATGATTGCTCGTGAAGCAGCATATCAGAATAAATAAATCAATATTGTAAGAGATAAATAAAATTAAAAGAAAATGAAAAAAAGAGCTATAAAGCATACATTAGAATCGATGTGGGTGAAAACATTGGCATTAACTAAGCTCTCAATTAAGTTTTTGATTCCATGATGTGTATTTGTGTGAGTTGGTATTATTTTCTTTTTACTCTATCTCATGTTTAAACATGGAAAATGCTTGCACCGTAAGCAAATGCAAAAAGAAATAGTGAAAAATTAAGAATTCTTTTATTCTCATTTTAACTCTCAACATTAGTTTTTTTTTAAATTTTTTGAAAATGTATGTTTAGCTTTTTAAAATTTAAGATCTGAGAATTTCTTATTTTAATAATTTTAAGTTGGTTAACTCTTTTCATACAAAATGGGAATCAAATAATGAATTGAAAACATTTAATTTAATTTAAAATTTAAAATTGTTATTCATTCTGATTAAGTTGGAATTAACCTGCCATTATTTTTCCACTTTAATAATAGATGAAATATTTTATTATCGGCGCAGTATCTTAAGTGTACATCGAGAGGAACACTAAGGATAAGTGGGGAAAGGAGGAGAGGCGGCGACCGGGGACGGCTCAGGGATTTGTTCGGAATAGAAATTGGTTTCTTGCAGGAACGGGATTATTTCTTCTTATTCTTCCCCATACACACACACACATACACATACGAACTTATTATTATTCAGTAGGTAGATACCTTTTATATGTATAATATGTATTACTTTCTACTAGTCATATTAAACCCCCCCCCTCACATTACACACATATACAAACATACGTGTGCATATACATACATACCTAGACCTACATAATATTAACTACCATTTCACTATCTCTCTTTCCACACTAGGGTTTCAGATGCCTTCTTCTTTCTACATATATATCGCCTACTTGTGTTTTATTTATTTTTACTGTTGGAGGAGACTCCAATTTACTCAGTGTAATTTCATTTGAATCGCACATGTGTGACAAAAGAACTTATGCATCTTGAAAACCAAAATGTGGTTATTATTATTTTTCGTTAAGGAAAGTATCAATCCTTTTGAAAATAAATTAAATATTAAATGTTTTCCTCTTTCAGGTTTCTGAACCAGTCTTATCGCAATATTAGAGCAATATATTAACTACTAGCCATATAACGGAATACCTTCTAGGTATACTGTATTTAAAACAGCTGTAAAAAAATTGACACGTAAACTATTATTCTCTCTCTCTCATCCATATCGACTAAGATTTTTATCACTTAAAACATTCTCTGACAATTTTACATATAATGATCGCACACATACTAGACCAAGATATCATTTTAGAAATTTAAATTTCAATATGTCTATAATGGTACACAATACTGTATACTATTTACTACTACCATCACGGCATATTTCATAAGTGGGGCAGCCAGTAGACCAACTGCACGTTATAGATATGCCGATTGTCCTCTCGATGCCTAAAGAAGACATTTAGGATACATGGCATGCCAGATGTTAATCGTCTCGTAGAGAGATCTTACGAACATCTGTTTTTTACAGGACACTCGAAAACTTACAGAAAAGAGTGTAAAACCTATTCGTTATCGAGGATTTCACGGGGTACACATTCTCTCTTAATAATATTTTTTATCTTCCTAGTATTTTCAGGGAAAACACAAAAAGAGAAAGATTTGCCTGTGTATTATCCGTTGAAATTAGAATCGAAAACGTATTTTTTTTTTTTTTTTTTTTTTTTTTTTAATTAATTAATTCTATTCACGGCCTGGGCCTTTTACATATAAATATTAACATAGGTAATTATAATAATGTACACAAACAGTATTGACACACACAACACATAAAATGGACAATAAAATAAGAACCACAAATGAATAAAAATTTAAACATAGGTACATTGGGAAAACGAACGGATTTTTTTTTTTTTTTTAGATTTTATATGTCAACTTGATAATATCTTTTACATAGTCTGCATGAAATATTCTTAACAAAACAAATGAGATGTCAAAAAATACAAGTAATTTAAATAGATGTCAAAAATTAAAAGTAAAAAGTCAAAGGTATGTAATATTATTAGACCACCTGAGGAATGTCAGTCAATAAAGAAAAGTCAAGAACGAGATATAAAATAATTTAAAGTGGTCGATATGTTGAAATGTTAAAAGGTTAAGATATATAATAAGCTATTTAGTGTCAATTCATAAGGGTAAAAACAATATACCGAACAAAGATATAAAACATCGCGGAATTCTGATATTGAAAATTCAATAAATAATCCATAGACAAACAACAAACCACAACTGCCCAATGTCAATTTATACACTTAAATATGTTATAACTTCACGTTTGAATTTGAGGAAATTGTCAATAAAAATATCCGTGTTATCCCCGACCAAGTTTCCCAGTCTATGAAGTCTATTCATAGGAGAGTGGAAGGTGTAATTATTTTTAGTGTTAAACTCTCGAAATAACACAGATTGTCTAGTACTTCTGGTCGGAACATTAAATTGGATCATTTCGATCAGTTCTGGAGAGTCGATTGCACCATTCAGAAGTTTGTGCAGGAAGCAAAGATCAAACATAATTCTTCGACTCTCCAAACTGAGGAGACCGAGCTCATGCATTAGAACGGGGTAGTCAATATCTTCGACAGGTATCCCTAACTTGAAATTCACAAGCCTCAAGAACTTTCTCTGTATTCTCTCCACTGCCTTGATATGTATAGCATAATTTGGTGACCATATTGTAGTGTTATATTCCAGTAAAGGTCTTACAAGTGAAACAAAGATCAGTCTATAAGACTGGATAAATTGGAGGTCGGTTGTCAGTCTAAAAATAAAGCCAAGTGTTCTCATTGATCTACCGACAATTTCCTCGATATGTAGGTTATAAGTTAGATCTTCAGAGAAGGTAATGCCTAGATCCTTCAAACTAGCGACGGAGTCAAGTGTTTCACTATCTATCGAGTAATTGTATGTAATTTTAGTTTTAGTTTTATGAAATCTGATGACCTGGCATTTAGCTATGTTGAGATGAAGTTTGTTCTGTATACACCAGTCATTCAGAGAATCTAAATTATTTTGCAAAATTATACAGTCATCAGTACTCTTTATAGATTTATATAACTTAAGATCATCCGCGAACAGTAACACCTCTATTTCTCCGAAGATCTCAACTATGTCATTTATAAATAGATTAAATAGAATTGGCCCCAAGTGCGATCCCTGCGGTACACCACTATATGCATATATTGTATCTGAGACACAATCGCCTACCTTTACTTTGAGAGTCCTTTTTGTGAGATAGCTCTCAATCCAATGAAAGAAAACTCCGTCGACTCCGTATCCACGTAGTTTATTTAGCAGCAAGTCATGAGACACCTTGTCGAATGCTTTGGAGAAGTCTGTGTATACAGAGTCGACTTGTCCTCGTTTAGAAAGTGTACTAAGGATGAAATTCTCATAAATCAAAAGATTAGTTAATGTAGATTTTTTTGGAATAAATCCGTGTTGTAAAGTGGTTATAATATTGTTGATGGGTTGTCTGATTTTTTTTATAATAATGGACTCAAAAAGTTTTGGAATGGCTGATAATATGCATATAGGTCTATAATTAATAACATGACTATTATCACCTTTTTTGAAAATTGGCTTCACATAACCTTGCTTCCAGATGTCAGGAAAAATACCTGCTCTTAATGAGAGGGAAAACAGGATTTGTAAATGAGTGGCAAATAAATCAACACATTTCTTTAAGAGAATGTTGGGAATTCCATCTGGACCAACTGTTGTTGAAGTGTCCAAGTCTAGGATCGCACATTTGACCTCGTCAACAGTAATTATTATGCTGGGCAAGTTGATAATCTTATTAGTAAAAAAATCTGAGTCAGTATGAGTGGAAGGAACGTCGTAAACGCTCTGAAAAAAAGAAGCAAACAGATTTGCTGCGCTTTGAGCGCATTCAGAGTATTGATTGTTATAGACTACTTTTGATGGAATTTCGACTCGATCCTCTCTCAAATCATTAACGAACCTCCACAGACCCCGAGTATCCCTAGGTAACCTGCTTTCTATAACCTCCATGTGTTGAGAAAAACAT
Source organism: Athripsodes cinereus (assembly GCA_947579605.1). NCBI lineage: Eukaryota > Metazoa > Arthropoda > Insecta > Trichoptera > Leptoceridae > Athripsodes > Athripsodes cinereus. Next base: position 14,644,941 of record OX388314.1, read on the forward strand.
TTCTTGGACAAAATAGTACATTGACTTCGTAAGTCGGAAAAGTGGTTGTAATCATCAATGTCCGATGTTTCCTTGTATTTTCTATGTGCAATTTTCTTTTTTATTGTAAGATGCTTAAGTTCTGGGGTGAACCATTTTGGATAAGATGAAGATTTTACTAATTTTTCAGGCACAAAGGTATCGATAAGAGTTCTAATATTATCGTTAAAGAGTTCGACAGCAGTATTAATATTAGTTTCGTTTTGCAAAAAACTGAAATCCGTATTTAGTAAGAAGTTTGTAATACCAGGATAATCAGCGTCGTGGAAGTTCCTTATGAAGATTGGTTTGTTGTTTTCACAAAAAGGTTGCGATGTAATAGCAATGTCGAGAGGCGGATGGTAAGCATCAATCGGCAGTAAGACCGAAGAGGACTCATTCACCGTAGTGACACCGGAGTCAGACGTGAAAACCAGATCAAGGATCCTTCCATGGCTATTTTTAATATTATTCGCCTGAAGAAGGCCATAATAATTTGCCATGTCAACCATCTCTGCAGCTTTCTCATTGTTAATGTTGTTGGAAATTTGTAAATCAGCTGGAAAGAGGTCGCTGTTGATCCCATCGACGGTTTTCCAGTTACAATCGGGCAAATTAAAGTCTCCAGTCAAAATAAGTTTTGATTTTTTATGCTTTGATCTTATCATCTCAATCTCCTCGTGATAATTTTTGTAAAGGGTTAAGTCAGAACCTGGTGGAAAATATACACACCCAAAGATGACAGATTCATGAGGGCTTTTAACCATGACAAATAATTGTTCAATGTTTTTATTTCTAGTGGCTAATTTGCTGCTGGAAATTTTCTTCGAGACTGCGACTAAAACCCCACCACCCCTCGACTTGCTACTAGTATTAGAGCTTCTATCACATCTATAAATATTGTAATAATGTGAAAAACCCAATTCCGAGTCACGGATGCTAGTCACGGATTTTACAATAGTTACTAATCTTCTTGATAGAAGACAAAGAAAAGAACTTACGTGCGATATTATTAAAATAAAATTTAAAAAAAAATAAACATTTAACAATAAAATAAACAAGAAAAACAGTAAATATTCCCAACTTGTCAGTGTCTGGAGGACATTTGAATACAATGAATACGGAGAAAACGGGTCGAAGTCTCAATAAGGAGTAATTTGTCGAGAACTACTTTTCACTTGAGATTTATTGTTTCAATAGTTGACGATATATCGACGATCCACTAGAAGCTTATTGCTTTTTCAATTGTATTTATATAGGAGATCGTAAAGATATCATTTCGTGTGGAAAGAGAGGAATACGTTAAGAGGAAATAATAATGTGCATAGTTTAATATAAGAATACTTCTTTTTTACGTTGATGAAATGATGTTTTAGGAATTTTATTCACGTCAGACTGTTACCAATCGAACAAAACATAAACACTTTTTTTATATTCTATAGGTACAAATAATTTATTGTGAAACCTTGGAAAATAAAACAAATTGAAAATTGACAATTGCATAAGATGATATACTTATGACATTTGAAAATTGTTTTCGTATTTTTACTCATGCATCTATTTTGGAAGTTAACAAATGTTCCAAGCAAGATTTTTACTTTAACCAACTCAATCCAATGCCCAATTATCAAAGGATTAACCTAAAGTAATTTACACAATCTCGATCATGAGGAAAGGTTACAAAAATACATTATGGGTGATTTCTTTCAAATAAATGTTTCTAGAAAATAGTTGAGACTTTCCATGCCTCACCAAATATAGTGTTTTATGATGTCTACATATGGAAGCTTTCATAAAAAAGCGTCGCTTCGGTCGTGACGTATTATTTAGGTGGGTATGTAACAAAATAAAAATAATAAATAATAACATGTATAAAAACGTAAACACCATAAGAAGATTTACATAAACCAATTTCCATTTTCTTTCTTACACCACCATCCATAATATAATTTAGTATACTCATGTCATATCCACGGAATATTATTATACGTGTACCTCTGAAAAAAATTCAATTTACTTTCTCTTTTTTTTTCTTACACATTTTCTTTCACATTTGGGATGGGGAAGCAAACTTGTATTATAGGGAAATGCGATGAAATATTACATGTTCATATTTCCCCCCCCAATCCTAGGTATCTACCAGACCGCCATTTTCCTTATACCTATTTAATTCCTCTTCTTCTTCTTTGTTTGTGTCTTCTTATAATATGCCAACTGAACCTCCTTATGGGGTTACAGGGAGGACCTACTCGCTATATGTGGTTTCTCTTGGGAAACGGCTTTTTAAATTGAACATAATAAATACGAATGTGTGTACTTTGCAACGGAAGGACAATTTTCTTAAATAAACAAGTGTTATTTTATATCGTCTACTTTTTCCGTGCAGGAAAATTTATAAAAGCTACACTTATTACGCCTAAGCAGTTTTCTACTTCGAACGTGTAGACGAAATTTAGATTTTAATCCAATACTTTAAACAACATATACCTATCAATAGAATAATACATACACTAAAGATTTATAGTATCCATATCAATTAGACAACATTGACATACCTATTATTATAGAATTACACTTCCATACAAATAAATAAGGAAAATTTTGAAATGCGCCATGTTTTATAATCACCTAAATATGTGTGTACATTTTATTATTACTAAGAGAATAGCAAAACACCATCATGATAATTTCCACAAGTGAGATTGCTAGAACAAATTGCATGTAAAGATACAGGTTTTCCTATACGCGCCAATAAAATTAAGTCGTTCATAATGGATATCATACCTTATCATTGAATTTTATGTAATAAACGACTCGATGGATATATTATGATTCATTATATTAAATAAATGTTATTGATATACCTATGTTTTTTATATACATGTGTAGATGTAAGATAATTCTGATATTGAAAAAATATTTCAAAATAATTTTACTCATTCAGTGTAAAAGAGAATAATATCATCTTCATAATAAAACAATACCTGAGAGTAGCGTGATTTTGATCGATTGACACATCAAGTGCCGATGTTAAGAAAGTAAATAATAATAAAATTACTTTTATGTATTAGAGTTAATTATGCAGATAGCTATCAACCTAAAAAAAGAAAATATATATTTATGTGATCAGATATTTTTTTAATACGAATTCCTTCGATGGTAGAGAGAGAGAGAGAGAAAGAGAGAGTATGGATGTTTCCAATGTTCTTTCATCCACAAGGTTTTCGATAGCCTGGAAAATCTTAGTAGTTCCGAAAACGTTATAACTAAATAAAGTTATTTTAGTGGAAAATACAAACTGTCTTTTATTTTTAATTTAATAAGGAATAGATGATTCAATTAGTCGAAAGACTGCGTGGTGGGGAATGGAAATATAGGTATTTTTATGAATTGATGGTCCCTTTTTGCATAACTTGACTCAACATTTATGCTAGAAAAATTGATGTAGGTAGAAAAATGACGAGTGAGAAGAGATTAATAATCTTTCACGCTCAGATTTTCCACTTTGAGTTAGTCACCGTATCTAGATATTCCAATCCCTGCGTCTGTCTTGGCATAATGACTGATGATGAGTGACGGCTGACAATATTGTCATCTATCAAGACGTAGTGCTATGTAGGTAGGTACGTATAATGATTATTATCCCTTGCATTTGATGACACTCTGAACACCCTGTCGTATTAAATATCATTCGATTTTGCATTTTATCTTAATAAATACAAGTAAGTATATACGCATTAAAAAGTAGGTGTTATTTTTACTTAGTCTGCCTGCAAACAATTTATCAAAAACACTCTTGCTTTGTATGTAGTAAAGACACCCTAACTTTCTTACAATTCATATTGGTAGGTACCTATAAGTATTAGGCATTTAACTTCTTGTGGTCTGTAGGACCTTCAATCAAAAGTTATGTATTTATCTATACCGTTACAGCGTCTTTCACAAATGGGGTAACCAACGGACCAGCTACATATTATGAACATCCAGGTTACCCTCTACGTGCTAATAAAAAAATGACATTCAGAATGCATTTCATACCTTGTCGCTGAATTGAGGATATTAAATGTTTTATTTGAGAAATTTCGAGTTCCAACTCTCCCGCTGTCGACTTACTCAACCTTCACAACACAAGCATATTTCCTACTGTGGGGGTGTTTGAGGTGCATTTAAGTTTATTTTTAGCCCAAATTTGTCTTTAGAAATATAGCGATGATGAGTGGCATTAATTATGAGTGTCTTTTTTATATGTTACAATGGATAAGACCCGTATGTTCATTACATGCGGTTTAATTCTCTGGCCACCCCATTTGTTCACGCGGCACTTTAATGTAGTCTCCCATATTATATGCACTCCTATTAAATATAAAAATATTCGATAATAAATTTTAAAAAATCCGATATTCTCCCGATCAGACTTTCACTTCAGAACAACGAATAAATTAAACATTCATAAAGAACGGCGAAATTATGCAAAAATAATATTATAATCCTTTGTGGGAACGCAAAATTCTCAATTCTACCTTGAAGGAAAAAATAAATAAATGCAAGTAAAAATATAAATACACGGGCAAACACCTTTGTACAAAAAAAAAATTCTGCATAAGATGGTGAACTTTGTATGCAAAAATCACAAATTCCCATTCATACCCGTGTCAAATTGCGATATTGGATTTGGTTTTTTGGATAAACACGCATTATCATTCAAAGTGATGCGCACAAATGCAAAAATATTCAACTCAGTATGTATATTTAGTGATAATATTATGTAAAATTATTTAAGTATTAATAATATGTAGGTAACTCAGGGACTGTACCTGACTGCATTTCTGTAGATATTATTTTATAGGTACATAGGTACATTACTTCAGTACTACATTATACACACGCCAGGGGTGCAAGACACAATGGTAGCCCGTTCTTCTTTATTATTATGTAAACAAATTTTTGAGACAAACGTAAATAAATTTTTAAGACAAATTTTATAGACAATATAACATTTTTGGTTTGCATTTAAATCAAGTAAATATTTCATGTTACCTACAAAGCTTCCACTGAAAAACCCATCAGCAGGGCTACTCTTGACAAAACTAAACTCGATCTTAATCTAGTCTTGATCTTGATCATACGACGCACGAAGTGACTATTGGCCAAAAATACACTCAAACCGATCGCGCGTTAGCGGTAGCCCGGTGTTTTTGTCCACAGTCCCTTCGTGCGTCGTATGATCAAGATCAAGACTAGAATAAGATCGTGTTTAGTTTTGTCAAGAGTAACCCTGCTGTGGGAAATATCATAATTATATAAAAATATATCTGTGTTTAGCACCTGAGTATTAAAAATGATTCACTATTATAATAATAATAATAATAAATAAATTAGACAATTTGTTTAGCGCCGTTTTGCGATACAAATCACCGCAGGGCGCATTTAAAGTTTTTTTTATCACTCAATTTTGATATATTTTATAATTTCGATTCAAACTAAACATTAATAGATATATTTTACCACTATTATTTACTACACTGTAATAAAGATTTTTTTATAGAATATTAAAAAAATATCAGATTTTTTAAAAACTAATTGCTTTCATTCACCAACAGTGTGAGATCCCTGCAGCCGTCCACAGTATGCAAATTACGCAAGTGCATGTCGTTTATGGAGAGAAGTTTAAAAATGGCAAAGGCGTCTTATGAGCAAACATTGCGCACCGCACACAAAAGGTGAAAAGATAGATAATAATTCTGTAGTTATATTATTAGTATGTATTATTATAATACAGAGATAACAAAGATAATGTGAGAAAACTTCTCTATTGTTGATGGTGTGAGAAAGTCTAGTATACATAGACAACAAACTACAATACCTAGTAAGTGTACTGTGCCATACAGTGCACTTAATGTATTCACGTTATTGTTTACAAACGTCATAGAAGAGATACCGATGTATGTACATTTATTCAAAATGCTTTCAGATAAAAAAAAAATACAGCTGCGCAGTACCAATCTTGGTATGCAAATTAATGCCTTCGTTTTGGGAATTTTTAGTGTAGCCTAAATTGACACATAACTTCATGAATAATATCTACCTACTTATTTTAAAATCTAAGAAAAAAAGTGCATTATATCGTCAAAAATATAAACATTTCGCTAATGTGAATAAGGATTTATATTGGGTATTTTTCTTGCAATTTGTTTTATTTTCTTTCCTGGATGAGCTCTGATAAATGTCGAAGAACTGCTAATTGAAATGCCTAATGATTTTAAGAATCAATATAAAATGTAATGTATCGGCTAAAATGTGGAAGGTGTTGAATATTAATGACAAATTAATGTTATATGTAATGTTGAATATTAATGACAAATTAATGTAACTAATTAATTTGAATGCATAAATACTGCGAATATCTATTTTTTGAAATACATTTTGTGGACATAACCGTATGAATATTTTTTTTAATTTTATTTATTCAGTAAGGATCAGACAGTTGAAACAATTAGTATAGACATTAAAAGACAACAATAGACAAACCAATTAAGATCCTTTTTTTACCAATCTAATAAACATAAATTTGAGACTTAAAATGATAAAAGACATATAAATGTAAAAAATTTGAAAATATAAATATGTGTAAAATGTTAAAATGTAAAAGTGTAAAAAATGTAAACAAATGTAAAAAATTATAAAAATGTATAATAAAATGTTTAAAATGCAAAAAATTGTAAAAATGCAAAAAATGTAAAAAAGTATAAAATGCAAAATGTATAAAACTTGAAAAATGTAAAAAGCAAATAAATGCAAAAAATATAAAAATACACAACCCACCAAAGTCCACTAAACCAATCCCCAAAAGTATGCGAAATTTATGACGAGAGAAAGAGATAAGTTCGTTATTTCAATAGGAATTAATCGATTTATAAATGTAGGTACCTAGTAGGTACAGACAAGTTTGATGACTAATACATATACATATAGTCTCGAACTAATTACTAGTTGCATTATGGAAGTTCCGTGGAGTACCCGGCGAAGAATAGATATCTCACTCTTTTCCAGTTTTTTTTTTCTTGAGTGTTAAAAAGGTGAGAAAAGAAAATTTATATTTTAATTAAAACGATGAGGTTTGCTACCCGTCCTGAATGTCTTAATTTTTTGTCGACACGGAGAAGATAGCTCGCTTGTTTATCACATGCAACTGGTCTGCTGGTTACCCCCCTTGGAGTTTTCCGTGATGGCATAGTAGTTAAAACATTAATCAAAGATTTTTTTTGAAAATTGTTAAATGTTTATAGCAGTTTCATCTACAAAAAATAAGTTTCTGATGAATTCTAAGAAAATATGATCCAAACATCTTTCTATTATAGATTGATGCTCTAAACTAATTTCATTCCTTCCATTAAAGTTTTTTTCTCAATCTTGGTATTCAACGAATCTAATGCATGTAATAAACAGGCAAGTCGTCCTATCCGTAACAATAAAAGTTAAGACATTCAGGATGGGTATCATAAATTATCTCTGAATGTGCGGATAAATAGGAGTTTATGACTCTTGAGATATCTGGGCGGAGGTGGATCTCTCTTCACTGAATTGTAGATGTATTCAATCTAACATTTAAATCATTATAATAAATACAAAAACTTGAAATAACATAAAATATGTTTTATATAACACACCTATTTGGAAAGTCTTGAAGAAAATATTTATATTCTCAAGCAATAAATAAATTGACAAGCAGCAAAATAAAACTCGTATAAAAACAGCATTGAGGAGGCATTGAAATAAATAATAAATTTAGGTTCATAAATAGATATAGGTACCTACTTAACTATCAATAAACAGCAATAAATAATCACGGATTCATTACAATAATAATAAGATTTTATAGGCGACAATTATTACAAAAATATCATTTATCACCTTATTGTTCATATCGAAAATATTATTGAAATAATAAAAAGATACAATACAAAATAAACGTTGTTCAGATCAAAATGTATGTCACACTATTCGTAACATAAACATGACCATATTATTTCAGATATATACAACTATAATAAATATTATGAATTGATTGCACAACTCTTCAATATTTTTATTATTCATAAAATTATTTTGCACCTTATAAATATTCATTGAAATATTACAACAAATATTTATTGAATTCCCATCTATTTATTGAATACATCACCTTCTAATGAAAGGGTTTGGATGTAATTTGCATATTGGGTATTGTACCTAGATAGCAGTGTAGAGAATGTATGGGTAGGTAAAATATTTTATTTTTACATAATACATATAATCGTCATGCTTAATGTATGAATCAAATATTATTTATGATCATAATATTATGTGTCAATATCATTTATAATATTCGATAATGGCATATCGATTTACTTTATTTTGAATTCGTACCACGGTACGTTGGTATTACGTAGATGGGTAAGTTCACATATCCATCACAAATTGGATTTTGAACATTTTCTTATCTACTACTTCTACTATAGGTACCATTATGATACCCCCACAAGTGGGGTAGTGAACAAACATGTGATAAACATGCAAGCTGTCCTCTTCGTGCCAACAAAAAATTAAGACATTCAGATGGGTGGTAAGCCCATCACCTGGCATTTACTGAACACTCAAAACTTAAATGAGTGGTAGATGAATTCTTTGTCGGGAGCTCCACGAAACTAACAAAATATTCGTCACCTAGAACAATTTGTTTAGAGAAATGTAATAGTCGATGTCGATACCTATAGGTACAATATAAAAAAAGACAATATCAATCCTCTTTTATATACTCATCGTTTATTTTTTATTGTACCTACAGTATATTTTAATACAAATGAAAAAAAAAAGAAAATAAAATGTATAAAAAAATATATATATATTTTCACATTATTTTTTATATTTATAGGTACCTACGCAGGAAAAAATAAGTGAGGTGAATCCAGCAAGTCCACGAAAGAGAAAAGTAGAAAATCATAATTATTTAGGTATGTGTCCAAACGTGCAACCAAAATGGGCGACAAAAAAGAAAGTTTTTTGGTACGTGAGAAGTGAATAAATAAATAAATATGTATTTCCAATCGGTTGTAGGTATTGTTATACAAGTAGGTATATTATTTAATCTTCAACGTGTATATATTAATTTGTTTCCCTGTTGGTTTCTTATCTCGGCATCTTTTGATCAAATGCTTAGAACCAAATACTATATCATCTACATCTTGCATATTATAAAGGTATCATAGGTATTACATCTTACTTTGTACCATCCTCAGTAATGAATATAAGCGTTATTGTTGAACATATAAAACATTTAGAATGTCTGAATGTGATTTTTATTATTTTATAAATTCAGAGTGAAAAATTGATTGACTATTATTTTTGAATTATTCACAAATTTGTACCTCATGTAAATATTCATAGTCCATTAGATAAAAATAATATTGGTAAATAATTATAAACCTACCTAAAAACTTTATAAACATCGCAAGGGAACTGATGTGATCATAATATGTAGGTAGGTATATATGCTAATGCACTTACTTAATCTCTGAAAATTTAGAGGAAATAAATGCTAACCAAGTTTTATATATTATTGATTAATATATTTTTTTTATATATTTTGATTTCTCATAGGTATATACGTTTGGAACTGAGAGGGTCAATATTCCCCTCAAGGATCTCAAAAAGAGTAGGCAAATAGCCAAAATTTGTTTAAAGCATGGATTTTTTTTAATAAAATTGTATAAATTGAGACTTAGAAACAGAAAAATTTACATAATATAATAGTCGCCAGATTAATTATAAAGTTTGTTTTAAAATTCATTAACAATAACGAGGAGATTATGAAACATCTGAAATATCTATATCAAATTGAAAAGCTGGCAACTTGTATAGATTTTGCGTGTACCTTTACCAAATCGTGAAAACTAATACTAAAAAAGTTCGCACGTTTAATATTAATTGTAACAACATAATTTGCTAAACTGCTGCCCCCCGTCTCAGAGAAAATTCTGGGTACGCCCGAAGCTATAATAACTAAGCTTGTTTCTTTTTATGTTACGTAGTTGAAGCGTTTCTCTTATATGATTGGTAAGCAGTAAATAGGTGTATCCATGGTTATCTAATAACTTATAGGGACATGAATATAACATTTACTCAAGCGTTAAGATACCAGTATGTAATTGTTCTTTTTTAATTGCTAACATGACAGACCTAGCAGGTATTATTCCGTCTAAGTGGCAGTGGTTTGAATAAATTCTATGAAATTTATCAATGGCAAGTGTCTTGACACTCGTTGCCTTTACTATCAAAGGCGAGACTCGGTTTGAAATAAAATACAGTTATTTAAAAAAAACTCAAGGAGAATCTTCTAAGAATTTACTTTGAAATATGCCCGTGTATTTATGATACCATATTGCGACCACCGAGGCATCGCATATCCTGAAATGGATGAAAGTAAGCTCACAATAGTATGATAGCAACAAGAAACTCTATATAATCCGAATACTTAAAATATTATTATAAGTAACACGAAGATAGTCAAAATTATTATTTGAAGAATATTATTATCTGATGAAAAGAATTACAGAATAAGGTGAACTAATCATCTATGAAATTTGATACATGAAAAATCCCAAAGTAGATAATAAATGGATAATTGAATTTACGTTATCTTCAATAAAATCTAGCACATATTTGCAAGTGTTTGACTATTTTAGCTTTTTTTAAAAAAAACTTGTCGTTCAAGACTAGTTTTTTTCCATCTACCAATAATCGTGGGCGTCTATCTCTATTTTCAGCTGTTTTGAGCGATAGTCATTAAATGTCATTTTATTATCGCACACTTTCCAATAATCCGGCTGCGTCTGGTTGTCAAACAAATAAGATTTGAGAGTCGCTCACGACAAGACGTAAAAGTGATTTTTTTTTTTGTATTTGTCAAAAAATGTTTATGTATGACAATAATAAAATACAAATTTAGTTGTACCTACTTACAATAAATTACTTGGTTTGATTCCCTCATCACTAAAAAAGAACAGTTTGTTCCTCACGCTCAAGCGCTCTCTTCCGATCTTATCTGATGGTTTAATGGCTCGTTCATGGAATGATATGAAATATTATGTGCGGACACAAACAGGCATAAGAATAAATGTTATATAGAGATAATCATACTAGCTTCGTACAATAATAAAATCCAACAACAAGCAGTGGAATAGGACAAATATAATGGAGAATTTCCTCTAGTATCTACAGCAAGGCGGGTACGTACGGTTCTTTATAGTGGAAAATGAGGCAAAAAACTTCCATATGAGTTGTTGCATGCATTAATAATGATAATACATAAGTACGTATATAAAGCCTCTCCCATTATTCCTCACAATTAATTCTTTTTTATCTTATTAATATTTCTCCCTACAATTTACTTATGTTCTCAGTTACTCTCATACGTAATTATTCACATTATATAGTAAGGTAGGTTCCTATAATAGGTATAATGTTTAGCATTTTATTATGTAGTATGTAACTAACTATAATACACATTGCATGGAAGCAGCCATCATTATTTGAAACTATGTGGAAATACCTATGTACAACAAATTTGTGCACATTTTTATTTATAATAGATGGCGGAACTATAAAGCTTATATTATCTAGACTAGATACATTTTTTTTAAATTTATTTTGACTCTTTTTACATTCTTTTTCAGCCATTTGGATCTATTTTTGGACATAAACTTTTTAATGTTAAATTTAATATAAGTATAAATCTTTTTTTTTTTTTTAATATTATACCTAAATAAATAATACTAAAAATTATCGTTTAATTAAATCAACGTCACAACTATCGTGAACGAAATTCCTGAAACAGTAAATACGAAAAATACGTTTCAAACTTATATCATTCAATGATTCAATTGTATTAAAAATTGGTTGATATTCATACTATTTTCTCAGAACGTAGCGCAAATAAATTATACAAATATTATAAAAATAAAACCAAATACCCAGGTATTTTTCTTGTAAATAATAATGTAATATACAACATCCAACGGTCGAGTTATGTATAATACTCGTACTAACTAACTCTTGGCCTGACAGAGGTTGGTGGTGGGTTATTAAAATTATGATAAAGAACATTAAATATTTTCTAAGATGATGTATAATGACATTCTCAAAAGATACCTCCTAAGCCGTATGGCAATTTAATATGCAATGCAATTTAATACCAGACAACATAATATTGTTAATAATTTGTCATTGTTATGAATTTATACGCGAGACTAATTTCAAATTAATTGTTGTTAATAAATCTTATTGCCGCGAACTCTCTCTCTCTCTCCGACCGGCGACTCATCTCCACTCGACCTGAAGACCTTTGTGTAGGCATGTCATAGTGTTGGCTATTTCAATAATAATTACAATCACTGCCAGACCAGAAGCGGCTGATGGGCTAAACTAATGGGGGCGGGGTGGACTTATAAAAAACTACTATCATTTAGGAATAACGGATTTCCATTATTAATCCTCATCCAGGATAACGAAAAGAGGTTCACTGCATTGTTTAAAGTATAGTCTACATTTTTGAAGAAGAAGATAATTCACTGACCTCCCAGCTAACGCAGAAGTCTGAGGACTTCCATTTATACGATTTTATACGATAAAAAATCTTGTCCACACCAAAGGTGTTATAATGGGTAACTTCTTCAAATAGTTTTTATAATTTGCTGTATATACATTCAATTTTTGCGCGTTTTAACTTGCTGACTATTTGATTGTTTTTCTGTTGGACGTTTTTGGTTCATATAATTTCAATTTTTTAAATTTAATTTCTTGGCCAAATTTTTTATTTTGCCATTTTTACATTAGTTGATGGTATAATATTATTTAATTGTACTGTTGTTTTGTATCTAATTAATTGTTCCGTGTCTTTTTTAAAAAAAATAATACTTTTTATATACATGTATTGTAAATATACCTACTAATTTTTTTTTACATGTAAAAGGCTTCGGTCGTGAATATCTGATTAAATGTCCTTGGAAGCTGAGAAAGATATACTCATTGAATTTATAAATATAAAGGGGGTGCGTAGCATCAACGCTCTTAAAGAGTATCCGCCGCTGTTCCAGGCCTCTGGTTAAACACTCACGTATTATCACGTAGATAGTATTTCATTGAAACTTACGACGATTGTACAATATTTGTAATTATTATTAGGAAGTTTCACCATACTTTATGATGGTGAAATATGAGCATTCTACATAATATTATTAATAGGTACTGTACATATTATAAATTATAAGTTACACAGGTGCTTGTAAATTTTGGATATAACGGAGCTTTAATATAAAAAAGACTGCGTTTAATATTTTTTTATCATATCATTGAAAAATAATACAGCAATTCTTCCCATTAAATTGGATTACGGTGGAAATCTCGATTTGTAATATTTATTATGGTTATTTTTTATTATTTTGCCCTAGGTAGGTACTTCAGAAATATTTAACATGTGAACCAATTATTCAAGTGCATCACCATCATAGAATCATTAATATACCAAACCCTTATTTGGCAGCCATCTCACCTACGAGTATTTAGAACGATTTCATCGCCATAATAAATAAATAGCCACTTATCACTATATTCAATGTCGATAAAATAGAACGTTTTTAAAACTTTCACTTTATTTCTTCACTATTCTTGCTTAGAATAAAGACATGAAATCATAATTTTCGAATTAATTTATGAACAATGACTTCAAACTGTGTCTTTGTAGGTGTTCCTATATCTCTTTTCTCCTTTCATGGTCCATTACAAAAACTTTGGCGTTAATATTTGTTAATTTCACAATCAAAACAAATTTCTTTATACTCTATCCCAATATATGACCTTTATAAATCCTCCCAATAGTGAAATAATAATTAGTTGACAGTATCACTTTGATGTTTATACAATTTCCTAATACAACAATGATAATAAAAGATTCGATTTATATTCAATAATAAATAATATTGCCTTATGTTTGATTTGGGGGGATGTAAAGGTATCGATATTTATTATCACGCAGGTAAAAAAATTAAAGAGAAGTTCAACCTTTTATTCGTATAAATTTTTAGAATGTAAATAATCTAGCAGGGTATGGTTGAAAGAGATACTGATAAGAGTGCTATACTTACGTGTATTTGTTCATACCAAAACGCCATTTTTTCATATGTGGGATAACTGGAAGACTAACTGCATGTAAAAAAATAAACAAGTCTTCCTCTTCGTGTCAATAAAGGTTGAGCCATGCGTTTCTATAGTTGACCTAGCAAATTTACTATTTTATATTTTTTTGCTCAATACCTAATTTTATGTCCCTGTCTTTAGATGTTCTTCCACTTTCGTATGAAGGTAAATTTGAAAAGGACAAAAAAATGTTAAACATAAGCATTGAAAAAAAAGTATCATTGAAAATATAACATTAATCTGATACTGTTTAAACTTGGGTTTAGTAAATTTGGGCACCCTAGATACCTACAGTGTCAGGTAATTCTATATTTTGGTTGTAATAATATATTCTATAAACTATAGTTATAATTTTATAATCGGTTGCTTTTTAAAAGGTTATCGATACCTGAACTAGGTGTGATATTTTAATGGGGTTAAATATAATATGAATAAATATTATTAAGCGTATCGAATCAAGTGCAAATATTCAAGTGACTTTTTATAAAAACTGTCATATCACTAGATGAATAATTGCGGTCTGTACCTTTTTGAATAAATACGAGTAGGTATGTTATTAAATCACAATTCGCTTCTGATACCAACATTTATATAATAACAACACTATATTAACACTCAATATTCAGTGGAGACTCTAGAGTAAAAATTACTCTTTGTCACACAATTTTCGAGTGTCTTATATATTGCAAGTACCTATTGGTAAAATTTCACCCATTTCTAAGTTACGTAAATTTGATATATGAAACTGCCATATAATGAAAGGAAAAGGCAACTATTATTTTTAAGATAATTTTCATCATAAGTTCGGCTGTCTCTATTTTTCTTGGAAGAAAAAACGATTTGTCAAAATATTCAATACCCACATATTATTGCGTCTCTGACTACTCCAGTCGTGCGAGACAACAAGATTCAATATTTAACCCTCCAAGATTCCTTTTAGGAGTACCTACCCAGAGATTTCTATTCTTATACACCTCTTTCATATTGTCACATTCCAACAATAATTATCTTTTACAAACGAAATAATATTTAATATTCAATCGGAATAATTTTGAAATGAAAGAATGTTTTTAAACAATAAATGGAGTTCATATATTTTATAAAGAGTTAAAATAATAATATTGTTGCATATTATATGAAAATACTCACCCATCGATTCTAACTGAGATAAATCAGGACCGCCACTGGGCAATATTTGCATATGGACTTGCCGTGTAATTACCCTCATTGTTATTTTCACTTCAATTGTAATTACATTTAAGGCGCAACTTAAATAATAGAAAACAATTCTGTAAATTACGTATGTATTATTTTAAAATCATTTAGTTAGTAGGTTTTATTTATGGTTTTTGAGTACCATTCGCTTTATATATTTTTTGCAAGGAAATTCTAATGATGTTTGTAGTAGATATACATCATTATTGTCAGATGTTTATATTCGCGATTGTCTTCCAAAATGTTGACAAAATCCGTCAGCGATTCCAAATTTTATAAGATTTTTAAAATTCTGATTAGTTGAAGAAATCGCGTCTCTGTGATAAATTTGCCTTCTGTATATTAATTGCATTTAATATGACTGCATTTTTCTATAAAATTGCTTGTTATCAAAGTATAGTAAAGAACAAATATATAAATAAAAAATCTTATTATATCTCGTTGCCGAGTACCGACCTACATAAATGTATTTGATTGTACAAATTAATTATTGACTATGTCAACGTAATTGTGTACTTTGCATGAATAAAAATACTAAGTAGAAACATATTACATAATGCCTATAAAGATGTTACTAACGTCGACCCTGCGTCCCCTACTCTTAAGAGGTGTTCATCCCCACATTATTTTACCCACATAGGTGTGCAGTTTTCCGTTTTATTTTAATTCAAATTTTACAACATTACAATGTATTATATTATTATTATTAAGTATGAACAAAACATATGCAAAATACTTACATTCATAATAACAGAATATAAAATAAAAGAATATATATAATAAAATATGCAAAAACACACAGGTATAAATTTATATTAGTTATGCAGATTTAAATTGCATAAGTTTATTCCATATTCTATTATTTTTATTTCGTTACTATTATTATTATTTGATATTCGTGAGTCAACCGGTTTTAAGAACAATACTGTTTTTTATATTTTTAAATTTCGAATGCATCAGCTGTCAAACGTTCGTTCGTTGGCATTTTATTTACAGTTTATCAGAATTATAAAAAAAACAAGGTGTTTTTGTACAATAAGCATTGAGTACAATGTGAAATATTGTTGTAATTTGAAAAAAAAGGACAGCCATCAGAAAAATGTTTACTTATTTTTGAGTAATTAAAAAATAATAATTTACACAAGTTTTTTGTTGAGAAATATCATCTCGATAATAGTGAACTGTGTTTAAACGATATCAAATGGTCAAGAGCACAAAATTTCATCAAAAAAAGTTTAAGCGATGTAATAATATGCACCTAGATTCTGATATCAAACATCAAGACAAACGTTATACATTTACTTATTCACCTATTACTTCCCTTTGAGAATCAAACAATGTAATTATACTGTAAAAAAATTCCACATTTTTATTTACCAATCACCATCCTCATCATTTCATTACCTAGATATAACATTATACATATTGAATCTACATTCAGTGCAGCACTATGTAAAAAGTTTTGAAAAAATACATTTTTGTATGAAACGACAGAAGTTTCATCCCACAAGGCATGCTGTTGAATATTCTTCATAAAATTATGATGACAAAAAATTATTCATATAACAGTACAAGATACAATGTAGTATTAAAATATAGGTACAGAGGTTATTACAAGCAGTTGAGTAGGATAGGATAGGCTATAGATAGCTATGCACTGTACTGTAGAGATATTATGTAGGTAAGTATGTAGTATTAGATTCTGGTGTAAAACAAATCTACAAAAGTGTATCTACATCGAAAAAAGTGTGCAGTATGAAATTTTGAAAAAGTGTGCTTTTTTACGCATAAATAATCTATTAGGAATGATCTGTTAACAAAGTTACGTCAATAAATATCCCTCGACATTTATTAAGAGGGAGACCAAAGAATACCTGGATGGCACAATGCAATAGAATCCTGCGGAGAAATGGCCTGGATGAAGATGATGTAAGAAACAGAAGAATGTCTAACCTCAGAAGGAGAAGAGCCGGCCCCAACAGCCTTCAGCGGCAATAAGTTGGGACAGTGCCAGGAAGAAGAATAAGAATCTATTCGGAATGATATATGCTGCTATGTTTTGAATATTGAGGTATACCTAAGGTCAAGTGTAAACATTTGACGCATTCTCTGTATTATCTTATTAAAACATTCTACATAAACCTGAGGTTCTTCAAAATAAAATATTGATATTTAAATTATGGAAACAAACCTCCACCATTCGTGCTATTATGTGTCAATTAATTCACATGTTATCACGTTATTCAAAAAATGTTGATACTATTGTCACAGGAAACTGAAAATATGTATTTAGAAAGAGGATCATCTGGACCATGAAGAATATCTATGTTCTGGTTATTTTAAGCTCCTAAATATGTAGTATTATTTTAGCGATGTTCCATAGTATCTGGCGTAGCATCCCTATAGAAACGTTGCTGGTACAATATGCAACACCTAATATGCAAATGATCTCGTTAATTCATGATACAGAGTTCACAAAGGTGGATACAGTACCTACCTATACATATATACCTACCATCTCATCTTCTATTACTACCGTACTACTGAACTAGGTAGGTACGTAGCTCATATTATTATTATTATTTTCATGCATTATTATTTGTCACGTAGACCTTATACACAAACAACACAAACGGGATGAAAGCGGAACCGTGCATTTTTTAATTTAGTTAGCTTACCTATATTATAATATGTACCTACATACATACTCTTGCATAAATAATAGTGTAGTTAAATAGATGAACATTGAAAAACCCACCGACCACCCAGATAGTGCAGAAGTATGAGGACTCATCCGATTCTAATTTAATTAGTTAAATATAAAATAAATCAAATGTTTTTGTGTTAACACTTTGGAAATACATTATAATTAAAATGAATTTAAAAACACTGTATAATTTCCAAATTAAATTTATTCACCTCAAACGTTTTCGCCAAGGCTTCTACTTGGCATCATCAGGAGGACTCCTGATGATGCCAAGTAGAAGCCTTGGCGAAAACGTTTGAGGTGAATAAATTTAATTTGGAAATTATACAGTGTTTTTAAATTCATTTTAATTAAATATAAAATATTAATTTGCAGTGTTTACTTAGATACTATCATGAAAAAATGATATATTGGTAAGGTACTATGAAATGTTAAATTTTTAATCGAAGTATTCCAAGATCAACTTCTGTCAATTCAAGTCGAAATCAAAATCTCATGCAACAAGCATATTAAATCATGATACACGCCAGTATTTGACGCAGATACACAAGTACCTACCTATAATGCTATTTGATAGAAATCAATAATAAAAAATATGTAAAACGTTCTCATCAATTGAATGAGTACAAGAAGTATGTATAGATAGATATTCAAAAAGAAAGGGTTAATTTGTGGGAGATAGGAGGGCAAAAGAAACTATAAAAAATGGAGTGATGACATTGTCCAAAGAATCAGAGAGCGATGATTTTATATTATTCTTCGAGACCAAAAGAGCTGAATTTTGAAGAGCTCAAAGAGAACCAACGCGTGGTGAGTAGATAAGTTTATTGAGAATATTCTATAAGTTTTTGTCTACCCATAGAATAGGTACGTAGGCATGTATCTATGTATGTAGATATTGTTTTGGCAAATGCTCATATTGCTCATACATCAGTTCCCTTCACCCTTCGTGATATTTCATTCTGGTTCCAGTTGGTTTATTTTACTTCTCCCCTTACCATCTTTAGTACAATACATATTATTACTATATCTAGGTATATACATATCCAGTCAACATCTTAGATCATTATACTTAGTATATATTATATATATACCTACCAAGCAACCCATAGTAAACAAACTTGCATTGCATCATATTATTTTGAAAACAATACTTTCATTGAAAAATGTAAATATAAATTTATATTTTCGAATGAGTTATTAACTATTCGATTTATTGGTTGAGTTTATTTATTTATTTATACATAAATCCACGGCGCGAGCCTTTTACATGTTAAAATGTTAAACAAAAACAAAACATAATTCTCATTTCCAACACAGTTGGAACAGAACAACAACTGGCGAAGAACAAATACAATCAGAAATCAAACTATAACAATCATAAAATTAGTCGAAACAAAACAATTAGAAAAGTCTAAACATTGTGGTGAAAGTGTAAATGTCAACAAAGTTTATTTTGTAAAACTCCATATTAATTTATAGAAATAAACAAACTGTTTTAAGTTTTACTGTAGGTATTTATTAATATCTAATGGTGACCTGGTTTCGACTTACAAAGTCATTGTCAAACGAAGTGTGTTTGACAATGACTATGTAAGTCGAAACCACTTTAAAACCTCTAAGCCTATTTATTAACTATCATTAATAAATACAGTAAAACTTAAAACAGATGTGTTTCTATAAATTAACTATTCGATTGCTGTGAATTTTACGTGACAATGTTCATAGGTTACTTACTTTTTTGTTTATCAACAAATTCAGAACCCTTTATGTTCCATCCAGTACTAATTTTAGATATTTTTTTAAACAATAATCTAATCTAGGTATATTAAAGTGGCTCTTTAGTATCTTGATATTAGCGTTTAGGAAAAGTATAATTTTTTAAAACATTATTTTACATACCTACATCATACCTACCACATGCTTTCACTTTAACTATATGAAATACGAATTATTTTAAATCTTGATATTTGCCTTTAGAAAAAGCATAAATTTTGAAAACATTATTTTGCATACATCATAATTACTACACACATTCACTCTAACTATATGAAGTATGAATAATTACAAACCACTTGTAAAACGAGTAAGTATCTGCGATGGGTGCGTATTATTCAGTACCAACTAAGGTCATTAAGTCAAATAAACTTCAAAACTTGATTTAAAGGTAGTTCAATAGTATGTATATTATAATAATAATAATAAGGTATGCATATTTCTCTGATAAATACACCGAAAGTATTTTCATTGCTTATGTATGCAAAAAAAACCTTTTCATATCGTTGTATCCCTTGTATGAGATACTGACCTCCTAAAACTTTGCGATTTAGATGGGTAGGTGCATTTTTAATAATGTTAATATATTTCGTGAAATCAATTGGTGGATAAGACTGAATTTTATTTTAAAAATATGTGACTATGAATATGTTAATATTAATTATAATAGGGAAGACGTAGATAGGTACGTTGTCACTAATACTATTAATTTATTTAATTTCCTGGTAAGGGAACTTGAATATAATTTCCCCAAATATCGAGAGTTGAAATGACTTTTCATTAAAAAAATGTAACACTATGTAGCGAAATGCATTCGACTTAAATCATACATGTAATCGCTAAAATCAAATTATAATAATATCCTAATGATTTTTCGTGTACATATTTTTTTGCATACCTATAATTGTTTTGGTAGTTTTATTATTTCAAATAGTTGTTGTTCCCTGGAGTTCCCAGCAAAAACTGGGATTCAAAAGTTTTTAAATATCCTGTAAAAGGCAGCTATTCATAAAACATCACCAATTAGACATTGAACACTTTCAGATCGGCAATGAGATATACCACCCCTCCGGAATACCATATTTTTTATTAGAATGACCGACATTTTTAAAAGGTAATTACGTGCGGGCAGTCTACAGGCTACTGAAATACCCGGGTGTGTGGAGGGTCATTTTAATATTGGCTACCTTATTTGTAGAAGATAACGACGTCGTATATAAATATATTTATAACTATTTGTCTTCTGATAGTAGGTACCTACCCACCTGCTCAATGTTTTTCGTATCAAAGAGTTAAGAAGGTGACGTTTACGGTAGATTAATCATTCATCCAATATTTGAGAAATCCAGAGAGGCATAGATACTGGGGCGTAAGTGAATGAATGGGAAGAGAAGACGGGAATGTGTATGTGTATGTATATATTATGAAAGAGGGAGAGATAGAAAGAAGTGAGAGGTGGGTATAAAAAGTGTGCGGGGGTGTACGTAGTTTGGGGAAATGTGTATAGTGAAAATATATTTTAGGACGTCGTGAAAAATCAATACTCTGCGTCGGTTTTTGTTTTGCAGAGGGGTGTTGTTAGTAGTATTGGTAGGTACTAGTAGTAGTAAAGTATAGTAATAGTACCTACATACCACATATACCTACTATGGGAGTGCAGGAACATACATACACACAAACATACACAGAGTAATATTATTACGTATGTCTGCGCTGCCTAGGCACACCTGTACTAGGCACAACAGAAGAGCATGTCTAGTATTAGCAATAAACTTCATATCAACATCCTGCATATTAACTTAAAACATTCATACATACCAACCTGAAAAAATATTATTTTGTATGCTCGTAATAGTAACATTGCTATACAAAACAAGTAGATTTCAATAACAAAAATATGCGTGACTTTGAGATGAAAATAATTAGGTGTACACATTCTGGTTTAGCAACTGCAGTTAATTTCAACCATAACATTTCCTATTCACTGTTCTTCCTTCCTCAAGTCAAAATGTCAACTGCTATGTATAAACATAATTAATCCTTGTATTGCTTCTATTAAAATATTAATTTTATCGTTCTCTTATAATAGTAATGAGTATACATGTCTCTCCGTAGTATATAAAGATGAAAATATATTCAAGATAAAAAGCATTCAAAATCGCTGAATTACAATAACATTTATTTACTTGCATGTTAAAAACAAAATGTTTAGAAAACAATTTGACAGAAAAACAAGCTTCAGGTACAAAATCTATGAAAGTGATAAAAATGTCAAACGTCTTATTCGTATATTTTTTATGAATATCTGCCTTTTGCAGGCCACTTAAGAACGTACAAAAGAGAATGAGAGATCTATTATTTATCGGGGACTCCACTGAATGTGACTTGAAAATCATACTGAAAATATTTCACACAATAAATGTGAAACGGTGAAAATATTCCTTGGCCAAAGGCTGTTATGGTCTCAGTGTAGGGTGACATTTTTAGAATAAAAATAGGATAGTAAATAAAAAAAAAAAGTTTTATGTTGTAAATATTCCTGTATGCTGAAAACAGGTGCCAATATCGTTGCAGAAATTTCATAGTGAACATAATTATATAAATAATTAAAAGACTGGAATTAAAAATACTTGATTACAGCAGACATAATAAGTTGCTATTATTGTATGCAACTGTTATATTTAATTAAGATGTAAATATAGAAATGATAATTACTTGAGATGACTAATTGGACATGTCGACAGTTCAGTTGTTACATTCAGTATGAACAGATTGTAAACTTGTCTTTTAAACATTATGTAGGCACACCACTTGTTAGTAGTAATTATTACATCTAATTGATCATCAATACATGTATCGGGATCTTGGACACAGTACACAGTACTTGGACACAGGGGACGGTACATGATGTTTGTCGTTGATAGGTGATATCTTAACCAATACATATTGGACATTAAATATCGTATCTTCCATGTTTTCCTACAGAGCATGATCATTTTAAACCATAAGATATTGTATTTTTTTTTTGATAACACTGCCGGTTTCTGGAGTCGCAACTTAATGGGTTAGAGACCAATGATAGGAAAAAAAGTGTATAGAAATTTGAGACAAGATGGAGTGGCGATATGAAGAAAATAGGGATATCCAGCTGGAAGACATTGACAAAAGATAGAAATAAATGATGTGTTATTGAAAAGACCTATATAAAGCAATGGATGGACACGGGCTGAAGGAGAAATCAGAAAATGTAAACGCCAAAACAGTGGGTATATTCCCAAAAGGAAAATAAAATTGGGCCATAAAGTGAAATGGTACCTCTTTGTACGATCAATTACTTATAAATATCAGCCTGCTTTCAACCTGTTTTCACTTGTAAACATTAACGTAAATAGTAGTGATAAAAATACGAGATGATACCTCCCAACATTTTATAGTAATATTTACTATACACAACCCAAGAGTTTATTACTGGACTAATGATTGTCATGTTTTTCATTACGTGCTGTAGATGGACCGCTTCTCCAATTTTCAAACTCTTGGCCTTAATCTCTTCCAATATCCCGTACTTCTTCTTGAAAACTTTGGCTATGCCATTAGTAAATTTTGCATTCTGAGCCAAGCAATGAGCCAAAACATAATCCTCTGGAGTGTCAAAAAGATCTTGCTCAACTTCGATAGTGACACCATGATGAATTCTTCGTTGAGGCGTCTTCATAAACTCTTCAAAACTCTTCTCTTTACTTATAGGTACTATTATTATTATGGACATGGTATTACCTGTAATGTATATACATAGGTATTTTGTACCTACATATGAAGTACCTTCTTGTTATTATGATATGGAAGTAATATGAGACATATTTTCTTTGATAAATTTACCTTAACATCTTACCAGGTGTAATTAGCGATGAGATGACACAGTTAATGGTGCCAACTGCCAATAGAGCATCGATATTATTTTACTTTATTTTTTTATTTATTTTATGAATTTTTAAATGAAGATGAATCTAAATTTAAAATAAAACCAAAGAAACCATCACAGTAAGCAATATGCTTGTGACGTGAAGGTGGAGTGGGTCGGCATCAGGTGGAATCGAACTCAGGACTCTCGATGGATAGTCCATCACGCTATCAACCATCTCAAAGTCTATGAACGATAAATAAAATAAGCAAATAGATATTAAAGTGAGAATATGGATTGAAATAGAATGCAATCTTCTTCTATGATAACAGGTTACCGATTCGTTGTGTTTCATAAAGATCCTTTTTGTGATGCTAAAATAAAGGCTATAATCGAAAAAGAGGAGTGAAAGCAACAATGAATATTGGATTGATAAAAAAAGACTACATAATTTTAAAGTGAAATGTGGTCATCTGAAGACTAATTGGTTATTATTATTGAAATATTACAGGTGCACGAATGGGTGCATTTTGAAGATCGCATTAAATAGCTAGTGTATTTTCATTGAATAATATGGGCCTGGAATATAACCAGTTTTTCAAATAGGGAAGCCGCCCTAGAAGAAGCTGGCAAGGGCAGGTGTCAAACTTGTGTATTGAAAGGCTTGGTTTGGAGTAGCCAGAGGTCCTGGACGCAGCGGTGGACAGGGATCTCTGGAGGAGGTACCTAGGCGCAATGGGCCCCCGACCTAACTAGGACAAGGGGAAGAAGATGTATGTATGTATTTTCATTGAAAAATATGAGTGTATGAAAAACAAAATTACTCCAGAAGTTATTTTTTTGTGTTTCCATTTTCTCTCATATTAGTATCGATTATTGAATCATATGAACATCCATGACTAAAAAAAAATTGTCTAAGGGTCACCAAATTTGATGATAATTTGACTAAGTAAGAATTCAATGGTTCACATAAATTTTTATCAAGTCACATCTCTAATGTAAGGATATTTATTAAATGTATATTAGGTAGTATGGTTAAGGTCTACACAGCAGTTTGTGGTTATTTTTAATTAATTAAGTGTGCCTTTAAGCTGTATCCAGATTCATAAATAAAATTGAACATGCTAATTATAATATCTGCAGGAAGGTAAGTAAGTATGATTTAATTATATCAAAATGAATGGTATAAATGAAATCAAACTGCTGTGCGAACTATGACGTGGACCATCAGCAAGAGTGAAAGCGGACGGTTGGCGGCCTTTGAGATGTGGTGCTACAGACGCATGCTGAAGATCCATTGGTCGGAACACGTCGAAAACGAAGAAGGCGAAAAAAGGCAACTTCTTAAGAGAATTAGCCAACAACGAGCTTACTGGATTGGCCACAACATCAGGCACCCAGGACTACTCATCGCCATCGCGGAGGGTATGACAGAGGGCACAAATGGCAGAGGCCGACCAAGAGTATATATTGATTGTATTTAATTTGAATGTATACCTTTTATGTAATTGTTTTTTATCAATGTACAGTAAAGAATGAATAAATAAATAAATAAATAAATAAAGAGTTGCGTTTATAGACCAACTGAAGAGGGACATGAACTGTGGCTCATACGTAGAACTGAAGAGACTGGCTGAGAATAGGGAGGAATGGAGAAGAAAATCCAAACTCGTTGCAGACCAATCCAATGGATTGTAACTCAATATACCTATATATGTGACAGTTGCGAGACTATTATATGCATTACATAATTAGAATATGCATTATCTTTTATTTGTTTTTTTTTTTTTAAATTGCTGTAGATTTCGGCAAATCTTCAATACAATCGATAATCAATAATAGAAAATACATAGTATAAATACTTTATATTAAAGAGGTACCTACCTAAGTTTAAAATAAATTATCATTTTTAATTAGGCAAGTAATATTATAGAATAAAAAATAATTATTTATGGTATACTTTATCGCTGTGTTGTACATGTTTTACTAACACCTGAGTTTTAAGAATACACGAAAACAAAGTAGGTACCTACAAACAAGGGAATGGGAAGGTCATTTCTTTGCCAGGGACTCCATTAATGTTCAAATCAAATTGATTAAAATATTTATCAAGGATAAATAAAATTATATCAAAAATCTGAAGATGAAAGCTTACTTACGTAGGTACAATCATCAAAACAATTATACCTTCAAAATCTAATTATACAAATAAATTTACGTAATGTGGATACATATCCATTTAAAGATTTACCTACCTATATTGCAAAATTTATAACTTTTTTTTCAACTCCATGATGATTTGGGTAAATTGGAAGAATTTGCGCCTCTGTATACTGCTTGTCTTTAATTTTATTGTTTTTTCTATGTAAATTTGTTTACAATCAATATTTTGTCTTTAACAATACATTCTTAATATTAAACATTATAATAATTATATAATATTTAACATATATTTGCATGTATGTAAGACGGAGTTACACATTTTTATTCTCAATTATCGATATGGACGCACGCATGTTCATAATATTTTTTAAATAATAATTATAATAAACAAAATATGCAGGCATAATTTTAAACAATTTCTACCACCAGAAGGAAGATTCACTTCAAACAGGTTTGTACGCACTAATTAATGTCATTTTTACAAAATAATATACGTCAATTTAAAAATAAAAAATACGTTGAAACCGGATACCGATCGCTTAATAGTAATAATTATATTTATTGGGAATAAACACAAATGAAAAATAAAATTACGAATATTATTATACTCGCATATCCATTTATAGTGTAATTAAATTAATTTGTAAAAGTTTATGTTAATTTTACATACGTTTCCAATTTGTTTTCGGATGAAATAATTCTCCATGATAAAGTTGTAAATATTTTTTAGAGATGTAGTGTGTAGGTAATATACCGATTGTTGTTCATATTGTACAAAAAATCAAGTTGTTTATTGTTGAAATTATCTTTATTTTCGTGATTACTTAAAACCTCTAGGCTACTAGACTGTTGCGAGAAGATAAAACATACGATTAATAATTTGTTTGATCTATTTACTTAAGTACCTACCTACTTAATAATTAATTCGTATTTACCATATTGTGAATCAAGAATATTAGAAGAAGAGTTATTGAGAGAAGAGTTATTGAATGATCTTAGGCTTTCACGGCCGGTGTCACTAATAAGATCTATGACCCAAATCTATGGGTCATAGATTGCCCTATAGACCACAGCCACTTATCCTGGAAAATAACTTTCTTATTATTGAAGAGTAATTGAGTTACTGAGGAAGAGTTTTAAGAGAATATTGCACTCATCTTTTTACTTATCCAATATTCTCAATACATT
Source organism: Athripsodes cinereus (assembly GCA_947579605.1). Taxonomy (NCBI): domain Eukaryota; kingdom Metazoa; phylum Arthropoda; class Insecta; order Trichoptera; family Leptoceridae; genus Athripsodes; species Athripsodes cinereus. Next base: position 14,672,138 of record OX388314.1, read on the forward strand.
GGCAGGTTTTATGCTAATGCAAACCACTTCAATATAACGGGTAACTTAATAGTACATATCTATGAGCTAAATCACTCGCAAACGAGTGGATGGCCTTGAGAAAAATAGAATAGTACATATCTACTTAAGTTACATGAAAAACTATTGGATAATTGTGACATGCCTATCTAAAGAAACTCAACTGGAGCATATATATTTATATTATTACGGTATCTAGTAGACTAACTGCATGTGATAATATGCAGGTCATCCTATCCGTGACAATATAAAAATAATATAGGTGGGAAATTTGGGACGGATGTCATACCTCGTCACTGAATTGAAGATATGAAATTTTTTATTCGTAATTGAGAATATTATTCAGCGAAAACCTCATCTGTACAATCAATACATATAATGGTTGTGCAGGTAAGGTTAAGTAAATCTGTTGAGTAATATTCTAAATATTTTCACTCATGTACATAGATGTAAAAAATAGTAAAATGCACATACTTAGTTTTACACTCTTATTTGTAATGTTTTATGAATTCCTGTCTTTCACAGGTTAATCGAAAGTTACAGAAAAGAATGAGGGTCGTATTACTTACCAGGAACTTCACGGAATGGATATATTGATCATTACTAAGATAATAATTGATCTATAAATAATATTGCATACACATACTAAACGCTATATTACTGGGTTGATTGATGGAATGAATTAAGTCTGATAGATTTTTAATTGAGATAGGCGACATTAATGAAGTAAATAACTATATGGAGTCTAATATTTAATTTCCAACTTCCGAACTATGTAATATGTGCTTCTGAAGAAAACATCAACACATTAGGAACTCTAGTATGGTCTATATTAGGTATGTAGGATACATACGTATAATGATACAAAATATTATAACTAATATATTATAATGTAGATATACGAGTTCTCAATCAAAACGACTATAATTTAGTTATATTGTGTATAAGATGAGGAGGCTTCAGACGACTTCGACCTGAATGAGACACATTAATTTTAATGACGCAAAATTATAATGCATTTCGATCTTGATTGCACCAACAGCGGTCAGCACTCCTCAAATGTGGGAAAGACTCATATTATCTTAATGATCAACCTTTAAAAACAAATGTTTTGTTGATGTATGATTTTATTTCAAAGTAACTTTATGCCATATTTTAAGTGTAGTTGATAATATTGAACAGAGAGAAAAAGTTGTGTTGTCTATAAATTTGACTCGCATGACTATTACAATCAGATGGTCCACTGGCTACCCCTCTTGTGAGAGATGCCGTTGTGGGATGTATGGAAAAATAATACTTTCTTACTAGTCGATATGTTTTTGACAGAAGCAAAATTGGTTGAAATCTTCATAGTAAGTAATGTCATCACCCCACAAATGAGGAGACCAAATAATTCGTATCCAAATTTTTGTTGCTATTAAAATAACATTCAGAATAGTCGATTATCACAGAGCCTAATTGTAAATATTAATCGAATCATTTGCAAAAGTTTAAATAAACGTAATTACCGTTATAATGTTTTCTGTTAGTCCAACATATTAAACTTATCCTACTAGACAAACAAGGTCATTAGAATAATTTCTTATCTAGTTAAGTTGCCAATTGGTATATGTCACACAAATTCAAATAGATCGCAAACTAAAGGAATGCACGTAAAATAATTTATTAGGTATTTTAAATAATAATCCTAGTTATACCTGGCTAGTTACATTTGCATAAAGCAATGCAAATAAAGTTATTAGCTCTTATCGAGAAATGAAGACATTCTATTAATTATTAATACATACATGAACCTGATCTAAATTACATTCATTTTATGAAGACTATCTACTATACCAGAACTGGTAGTCAACAGTAGATATTTCGATTTATTTCATCTTGACTTTGAATCGTGAATTTGAAACTTTGTTCAAGCGGTTAAAAATTTAAAGTCACATTCTTAATAAAATATAACTTACCTAACTTACCTTACGCTCGGGCTTTTTCTAACGACTAGTACACTTATATTAAATAAATACTCTTTTCTTGAACTTCCACAATTTCTCTTGGATACAACTCTTTTCCAGTTCAAGCCCGTCACTCTCTTAATGTCATGTTATCGGCCCATCTTGTCTGTGGCCTATCCACGCTTCTGCGTCCTGTTTTAGGTAGAAAACAAATATTTGGATATGAATAAGACCAAGGAAACAGATGTAGCTCTGAGAATCGTAGAACAAAAATGAAACTTAACTCCCGTGACATGCATATGTTGGACTGGAGGACAATGTCACACTAAAAGGCAGCAATTTCATGAAACTTCATAATGACTTAACAAACTTTACCAAATGTATATCACTCTGTAGGTATATTATGCGAGAATTAAATGCTTTTTTTACATGAACGATAGTAAATATGGTATAGATAATAACATTTTACCATAACGAACTTATGAATTTTTTATCATCGGTTATAACTCCATTCGTCCTTATTCTCAATAAAATCATAAAAATAATAGAGTGAAGTAAATTATTTTGCCCTCTCCATGTCTATTATGTCTCCTCAAGGAAGCTTGTCTCTTCTTTATTTTTCTAAAAGGATGTGAAGGATTAAAAAATAATAATATGTTCCTCTATATTCTGATAATCAAAATACTTTTATTTCTCTAATATTAAATAAGTACAATTCGTCTCTGGGTTTTTATTCTTTTTTTGTTTCTACTCGAGGAATTAAACGAACGCGTAAATAAAATCGTTAAATAAATGGGAATATAATTGAAAACATTTCAATTCCTTGTTCAGTCTCCTTTAGTTCTATCCAATTAAAATACTTGTAAGTAGTGTACATTGTGTTCCAATGGTCTTTGAAGAATTGTTATTACTATCTTCAATACATTATTATATACTCTTATGTAGGTATCTACTTTGGTACATTCTTTCCCTTATTATTGCTGCATTGCCAGAAAAAAAACATCAGAACATAATGAGAAATTCCGCAGATACTTTGTTAAGCCTAAAGACAGTCATTGTATTTCGCAATATATTAATGAAATAATTTAACAAGCATCTAGAATTCTTGAAAAAGGATACCTATTTCCTTTCTTTCTAAATACCGCTTTTTCATATTTATCATAGTATTTCCTTTAATAATTGGGAAATACATCATTTGCAATTGCCTGGCACAAACTGCTCAAAATTATATTAATTCAATTCATATAGTTTCCACTATAGTTCACATAACTAGGTACCCCATTTTGAAGAGCTTATGAAAAAAATTAGTAGTAGGACCTGTGTAGAGTTAGTTTAAGTGTATTTGATATACATATTTACTAGGGCATACTAAGCACACAGGTCAAAAATTGGACTGATTTTAAATGAACCTGTATACACAGTCATGTGATTAAGAAAATAAAATATCTATAAATATAATTTAAAATACGTTGAAAATTCATAAAAACTTAATCACATTGCTTCAGACTTAATCTCATCGCTCAACCCCTTGTTGATTAGTTGATGAAATTATACGTACCTAGAGGTAATTTTGCACCATACGCCTACTAGATGAGTAAATAGATATGTTTATATTTTAATGATTATATTATCACAGCATATTATTGAGAATATAAAATGAGATTAAAATTATAATTATCATTATTACAACTATCTGTATAATGAAATCAATAAACATGCTAGTATATTAACGTTCTCTAGATTTTATACAAAGATTATAAAGCATTTAAATTCATCAAGATGTTCTATACTTAGTGGTTTATCATTTTATTTAAGTGAAGATATTAAGTGTGTGTGTGTGTGTGAGGGTGTGTGTGTGTGTGTGTGAGGGTGTGTGTGTGTGTGTGTCTGTTGTTGGAACAGTATACTTTGTTCAACGTTATTTCCTCTTCTAGGTTTATTCTACATATATTATATACATACATCTAATAGTAATGATAGTAACTCATACTAACTAATATAATTTTGTCATCTCGGACTTATCTTTGTGGAACCGGCAGAGAGTCTATTAAAACTAGTGTTTATTTTGCACATGGCATAAATGGTAATGAAAGTTCATATTATTAGGTATGAATGTAGAAGATAAGTAACATACCGCTACTTTTTACACCACTATCTTTACTTATTAATAGACCCCCGCCTACGGTCAATATTATTACGCATATTGGCTTATTATCCATAGCAGTGGCGGGACTAGACTTTTCACATCGGTCATACTTTGCACAAATGTACTAATAAATCACTCGCCAATGAGCGGATGGCCATGTGAATAATACAATATTATACAAAAATACAGATTATGTAAAATTGCATCATGTACATACGTATTTTTTCGAGATACTTAAAAATTAGCTCAGATTTTAAGCGACATATTAGAAATATTCAGAAATTTTTGTGCTGATAAATTGGAACGTTTTACAAAAACTTAAATGTTTAAGTAAACTGATCAATATTTTAAAGGTGCCTAAGTGTATTTTTTATTATAACATATCTTAATAGTCAAATTAATCTATTCATACTAACTAATTTGTGTTTTATTTACTATTTAAGAACTAAATGTACTTACCTACATTATAATGTCTCATGCACAAGACATGCCGATAAACTCCCCTTTCACGACACAAGCTTTTAGCTTACTGTGAAAAGTGTATAAGGCTGTATTTGGGTTTATAACAAATACCCAGTTAAATCTTTAAAAAATCATTAATAATTTTATAGTTATTTATATTATAACATCGATATGAGTACAAAATTTCAGCTCAATCAGACATCAAAAAGTGAATTAAAATTGAACACAAAGTTGAATACGGTTTCCTGTAAAAAAATAATAAATTATCTATTTTTAGACACATATCAAAACTTCACAATCGTAGCACAATAATATTTATTTTGATTTTATTTTTATTTGGTGTATGAGGTTGTATTTGGGTTTATAACATAGGGCATGCGTTACATATTTGCATGTATGGAAGGTACGCCGCTGATCCATAAGTATGTAGGTATGTATCAAAATATTATAGAAATGTCGATTAACAAAAATGTTAAATAGTGCCCCGTTGAGTGTAAACACTGAGAAAAAATATAAAATTATGTTAATAATATTCGGTAGTTACACGTTACCTTTGAAGAAATTTCAATATTTTGCGACAAGAATAATATTTTTTTAATATAAGTATCTGTGGGAGGGAAATATATTTACATAAAACTTTAAATTCCGAATTTAAATGTCGTTTTTTTAGTGAAATGACCGCTAAATTATTGTAACTTTTATGTACCTACCTATTTGTGTGAGTCACCAATAACTTTTTTACTGGGTCTGTAGTCAAAACACATTTTAGCGCCACGTTTTCGTTCGAATATAGACGACGTAGCGAGAAAGTGTCAATTTTTTTTTTGTTCCATTATCGTAGTAAAAATATACGATTAGCGAAAACCTAACGCTAAAATGTCTTTTGACAACGGGCCCTGGACACATACAAAATAGCAGCTTTAGATACCACGAAGAATAGCAGAAATGAATAATAAAAGAAGTTGACGATGAGGAGTTATTCATAGGTATACATACGCCCGCAGATTACTCTTACTCAGTACATAACCGTCCTGAGAATTTGATCTACGTGTTCAAACCATGTGATTGTCGGTCGTTCACACTTTCTTGCAGCTCATCTTTTAGAAGATAAACTTTTTTCGTTATCCTTTGACAATTTACACAGATCGAGCTAGTTTTAAATTAATTATACAATGCACTACAAACATATACATGTAACACCCAGACCCAGGACAATTTCAAAAAGGTCATTCTTTATTTTGCCCAAGCCGGGAATCGAACCCGGGACCTCGTGACTCAAAGCCAAGAGCGTTACTTCTGCGCTACACCCGCGCTACGTCCTCTCCGTGTCAACAAGAAAAAATCAAGACATTCAATATGGGTGGCAAACCTCATCGCTGAATCAAATATGGAAATGGTCTTTATTTTTTCGAACAAGGCACTCAAAAACTAAGGAAAAGGGTAGGAGACCAATTACCGGGTGCTCTACGAAATAAAATATTACCTACATAATGCTAAGGTAAATACTTAGGTACTTACCTACAATTTTATAACACCTACATACATAGGTATTTATGTTGACGTCGTCCATTTTAGTTTAATAGGTATTATTAAATTACATGCTTTCAATTGTTAGATATTATATAAGCGAGTATATAGAGAATTAAATAATTCAGTAGTTTTATGTATAAGTACCTAGATATATTACACAGTATTACACTTATAAAGTCATTGCGCGTGAAATTCAAGATGGTTGTATAATGGACATCGTACATAAGAATACAACTTACATTTTATGGCTTCAACAAAGATAAGAACATTAGAATAAAAAAATAATAAGAACTAGGCATTACAGTGCTGTCTGTTGTAATAATAACAATATTATGACCTAATGAATTACGCATCTAAGTTATTGTAATTTTTTTTTTAATTAATTACAGTATTTATCAATGATAATATGATGATTAATAGAGTCTACTGCATGATTTGAACACATTATTTATATGAAAATGTGTAATTAAAGTACCTACGTATACCCTACGTACCTAGACCAACAGAAATTATAGATGTAACTATGTATCTATAAATTAATAATTACTTGAATAGTAGATCTTTATTTTTTTCATTATTGGTATAGGTACTTCACACCTTGACTAATCTATGGACAAAAATACGTAGGTACCTACTTCTTTATAGATACCTACTCTGACTTCATTTATCTGTGTTCCACATATTGTAAACAAGGAGTTTGCATAGTTACTATTGCACGCATGCGTTGTACATACCTACCTATAATTTTTCAAAAATAATGAAAATAGACCTAATGAGTAGCAAGCCTCATCGTTGCCTTATGCTTCAAAACGTTACAACTATGAGCTTACATTTTACCCCCGACCGCTAAGGAATGTAAAGAATGTATGTACAGTAAAGAATGGATAAATAAATAAATAAATAAATGTAAAAAACGGTAGGAACCTATGTACTCTGTAGGTAGGTACACGAAAAAAATCAAATATTAAACAATAAGGACTAAACACTTCCGTAGACAGCGGTATTCTTATTTAATTTCATGTCAAATGGACCGAAATTAAGTCAATTATGAAGATATATAGAATACATACCTATAATAATACAACAATAATATACATTATCATTAATCCAAATACCTACATTAATTTATTATCTTAAACAATTACGAAAAAATCTGAAATAAATTTGCAAGAACAAACAGAAAAAAACATTTATCATCTCATCCAGGTACCTACGCAGACAAAAAGTTTTGTTCATAACAGTATTAAGTAGGTATGTAAATTTCAAAAATCGATTTTCTCATTCCAAGGACAGAAAGGGTTAAGTATCAGCTGATTTTAATTGAACGTTAAAATTACTTATCATTTCATTCTAGACGAGGACACAAAATACAAAAGACAACATATCTGAACGTGAAAGATAATCGCTTAAAATGTGAATGAAATCGAAAATAATAATATGTAGGTACCTATTTACAACCCTAATTTAAATTAACTTGCAATTTTTTTTTCATATTAGGTACATGCATGATGTTGGAAAGAGATGACTATAGACAGATATTTACTCGCAGTATTTTTTTTATACTATTTTGTTGATGTTTTTTGTAGAGGAAGGTACTGACAAAATATAATATGTCTACAGCACTGTCGGTATAATGATAATATGTCGGTTTAATCAAATGAGGGGAGAGAGAATGAGATAGCGAATGCATTTTAAACATACAGTTAGTAAGCACGTCACATATTCGTAATGTCTGGAAGTACCTACATGTTTTTATTCAATATTAATTTCATAAATGATGCATTTTCTTAGTATGATGTGCTTACAACCAAATAAATAGAAAAAATAAATTACCGAGAGATATTGAGTAGGATTGGTAGGTAGGAAAAAGATATTTCAGATTCTGAAAGATGAGCACAAGGAAATACTGGATATCTACAGATTTGCGGGAAGATATTGCATCCAGGCAATACGCACACCTATTGTACCTACCCATATAATATTTTTTTTATTACAAAACAAAGAGTTTTATTTTAATTATGTAAATAAAACGTGATACAAGCAAATACAATTTATAGGTTACGAGAAGCACCTGGCAAATAATTGGTCGCCCATTCTTTTCCGTAAGTTTTCGATTGTCCTGCAAAGGGCAGGTGTTCGAAAATAAAGGATATTTTACATCTTTCAGCGATGAGGTTACCCCATTTGTGGGATATGCCGTGGTAGTATTGTAGTACCTAGAAGTAGTAATAGAATTTATAGTTAGCTATTTGAAAAGATTATCGAGTAGGTAATACCTATTAGGTAAATATTATTATTTTTTGTGAATTTATTTTATTTTGTATGCCTATGATATGTTTACAATTATCTATAATTTGTTTGTATCTATCCATGTGTAGGTATACATCATACCTAATGGCATTGTAATTTGTTTTCATTAACTATTTTAATGGGTTAATTGGAAGATATCGCACTTCTGCGATAAACTCGCCACATCGTAGGTACATTTCTTTATAATAAATGCCACGTTGTATTTCTATTCATATTTTGTACAATATTCTATGTATGAACTTTTTTATTTATTTCCTAAATCACTCGCAAATGAGTGGATGGTCTTGAGAAGAATGGAACAGAATAGAAGATATTTATTCTAGTTGAAATCTATAGTTGGAGTTGAATGTGAAAAATATAAAACTCAGGTGTATGTTATTCTTATATTAATCCAATTAGAATTGTTTTTCTTATTGGTAATCAAATAAATATTAATCTTAATGAATAATAAAATAAAGGATTTTTTTTAATTGCATTAGAATTTTTCAAAGGATCCTCTATCAATTCATATCTAAGGAAATGCTAGTCGTTGGTTGCAAAAATGACTGATAGAATACTTGAAGACTGCTAAAGGTGACCTAGGTACAGCAACGGTATGGGAAAACAATCATAAAAGGATTAGGAAAATTAATACATATACATACCTACCTACTTACTTCATGTTGGAACATGATTTTGCAATAATTATTTGAATACTTTGATATGTAGGCATGTACCTATATTATTTACTTCCATCGATAGAATGAGGATGTAAGTAGGTTCCCATAATTTAATAATAATACGTCTATGCTGTTTATATATATTATATAATATATTTCCAATAAATTAGTATTAAAGTCAGATATATATTATGTGCCATACAAAATCGCTTTTTAAGAATTTTTATTTTCTCCCTAAAGTTGAAAAATAAATGCGTGTTTTATAAAGCTCCCAAAATGAGATGTTGAATGTATCCAAGAAATTTAATGGAAAATTGGATAATTTTGGCTCAGAAGCACGTATTCCTGTTCCGAAAACATCGGCTGAATAACTTATTGCCCATTAAAGAACTTGTTACATAAAAAGTAGCTAATATAAAACGTATTTTGGTGGAAAACATTTTAATCTCATTATCATTTTTTATGGACACTTACCGACATCTATAGATTCTTAATAAAACCATTTAATTAAAATAAAAGTTGTAAAATAAAAACAAATTATATGCTAAATAATTATAAATTAAGAAAATAATATTTAGTATGTATTTCCAAAATTAATTGCATTGCAATATCATCCATTTCCATTATTACTCTCATTTTTAGTTAATAAAATTAATTCTTAATACACAGCTTGCAGAGTCATCTATAGATGAGTAGTATAAGCGTTGCAACAACTACTCAATTACAGTTTCTACAACAGATTTTTGTTTTACCTTCATCATATTTATTTTATAGAGAGGGGTGAGATATGAATATCAATGATTTCCAAAGTTTTTACTTTTTGAACATACATAATTAAATGGATTTATTTTTGTGAATGTTTAAATTCGACATTTATATTAGCTTTAATATCGCATTTTTCATATTTTACTAGATAACATTTTGTTTGAAATTCGGATTGATGTCCAGCTGTTTTTATGTTGTTGTTATTCTTTTTTTGCCTATTTTATTTTATATCGTATTCATTATCTCAAAAAAGTTGTTAAAAATTTAATGAAGTGTATAAAAATGTTGGAAGTATTTATAACGTGATAGGTATAATTTAAAGAGATTTTAAATATTTATTTGGTTCAAAATGGTAATTTGCCATCATATCATGGATTTTATTGTTTATATCCAAATATTTAATGTGGATATTTTTGTTTTTTTTTTTAATGTAAATCCATTTTTTTCTGTTACTGTGGATTATATTGTACAACTAATTTTTTTACGATAGTTAGAGTATGTATTATGTATAATATTCATGTGCTTTTTATGGTTAAATATGTTATTAATGGCTTTGAGCCGTATGCTGTTTTAAATAAATAAATAAATAAATAAATACCTAAATAAAATTAAATGGTCTGTAACTTATTCTCTTTCTTCTACCTGGCACTGTCCCAACTTACTGCCGCTGAAGGCTGTTGGGGTCGGCTATTCTCGTTCTTAGGTTGTTCTTCTGTTCCGTATGTTGTCTTCTCCGCAGGATCACATTCATGGCATTGTGTATGCATCCAGGTATTCTTTGGTCTCCTTCTTGACGGATGTCTGGTTTGTAATTAAAAAAAATATAATATAAATAGGAATCTAAAAGTGTTCCAAAAAACTGGACCAGAGTCATAAAGAGACGCATGCAATGAGTTGTACTCATCATCGGAAGTATACCTATACCTACTCAGCTCCTTGAGGAATTAGAGCAATTGATTCATTAATATAGGGGAATAAGTGTGCAAATGTTGACATCTCTGACAACCTATCTTTGGTTTTCTGAAGCCTAATCCTCTCTGCCAAGCCTGTTGTTGAATGAGGAGACATGGGATAGTTTTGTAGGGGCTGATGGGTTCACTAGATAGAAAGAAGGTACCTACCTACATACTAAGTATGAATACAATGTTTTAATTTAAAAATAATTTTAGTTTTCAGGTTCTAATTCGCTCGATTGCGGGTGCATTGCCATGAAATAAAACAAGTTTTCAGGTATTGATAAAGTTAGGAACACACCTTATCTATTGGCAAGTGTGTAGGTATAGGTTGAAATAACTTTATTTCTCGAATATTTCAGGAGTCCAAGGACTCCTATTTATCCGTTAAGGTGACAATTTATTAATATTTAAACTCTCTGTAGTCTAATACCACTATGCCAGTGTTGGCATGTAGGTATACCTGCATAGCAGTCACTTGCCTGCTATACCTACATGTAAAAAAGCACCGCTTGACCATAGAATCCAGAAAAACTAATTCGTATCAACCGCCAAACATTTCGTTGTTTAGCAAAAGATTCGTCCGTTGGTTTTCTAAATATGCAATATTAGTTAATCTTAAAGTGGGATATTACCCATTCTGGATACCTTATATTTTTTACCATTTAGTATTATAACGACTGTGTGACCAACTTGAAAAGTCTAGTCCTGCCACTGCTTTGTGGGTATGTAGTTAGGTAGGTACATGGCTATTATAGTAAGATAGGTACATGGCTATTACAGTAAGGTATCGCAATTAGGTATTCGCCTATTTTTTACCAGTAGCTCGGTAATATATTATATCTTGTTCGTATTATTATTATTATGTCAGTTATAGTTTATATTTCGATATATAATTAGGTATCTAACCAGTATGCAATTATATCAATATCTTTATGGGTATCTGATCTGATTTACAGATAAGTAGATACCTACCTAAACAATTCTATTGTTCGCTAACTAGTAAATGCCTACTCTTATAAATAAATTTCAGATACCTACCTACCTCTCTATCCATATTTATATCTATGTCTTTAATATTTGAATCCATTGATGTACAAACTCTAAAGATGCCCTTCTACTGTAATAAATTGAAGGCCAAATACACCAAAACTAAAGAATAACAAGTAGTCAGAGGTGTAACATAATATTTATCAAACTTTTCTGGAATTGTATTTTTACTATTCACTGTGTATGCTTGTCCGAAAGGACTTGTATTCACTGTGTATAAATAGAAGAGGTCAACAATTTAATTAATAATTTTCATAAAATATGATTGAATAAGAATGACCGACTAACATAGCATGACAGCTTCAAAACAAAATAAAATCAGGACCATTCCGTTACTATAGCAACCATTCATTGAGCCTTCTACTATTAGTCTATGTTTGTTATTTGTATTAAGAAAAATAATCTACAAACCATTAACAAGCAACCATCTAACAAACCTAATAATTGTATTTGAAGTAGATGCTTTGATAGCATTTTAACATACCTTCCCATAACACCTAGAATAAATGAAAAAAATAAAAAGATCCTAAGGACAATTCTCACAGAGCGAACTATTGTCTCAAAAAGATATAAATTTTCCTTTCTTGTCTAAAATAGTTAAAACTAATTCATAAAAAAATATTTTGATATTAATTGTAAGGCTTCTACTTGTTTGAAACATCATTGGAAATACGCCTCCTCTTCGATTTCCCTCCTATCTACACATATCATCATGACATCTCCCACATACAAATTTTCCTTTCTAAGCCAATAAGGAAGAGATCACACTTTTACGATATACTCACCCTCTGTATATTGATTGTATTTAATTTGAATCCATTTCTCAATAAAATTACAAGTATTGTGATCAATGTTCAGTAAAGAATGAATAAATAAATAAACAATAAACAAGACGAGTGGCATTTTCTCATCACTTTAATATTTCATGAATGTTTGTCCTCCATCTACGTCCACTTGCAGTTCGTTTTATATCTAAAGCAGCATTCACATTGCTTCACATTGGATGATGATCCATCAGAGTGTTAGGGTCAAACCTGTTCATCGAAAGTGAAAACATCTGTTCACACTTGTTCATCCTATCCTTTCACTGTCGAGTCAATACTCAGGTCATGTTGTCTGTAGTTTGACGTATTTTCGTAAAAAACATAAAATGAAAAAGAAATAAATGCGAAATAACAGCTATTAATTTTTTTAAAAAATTTATAAAATTCTCGACAACATGAAAATAAGAGAAATAATAGGAAAAAACTTGTCTATGGTCATTACACTGAAAGGACCTTTCATCAAAATTATGTCGGGTAGTAATCGCTTTCATCCGTCATCGCTAGTGATCACTATTGATGAAATGTCTTTTCAATTTGGAGGATCATCTGTAAGTGAACAAATGTGAACGCCCCTTAGCGGTTGACCATCGTAGTATCAATGTTTATATCTACTATTAGGTATGAATTTTGTTTGGGCATTAGATACCTGCTTTCTCAGAGCAACACCTAAGTCATACATAGTAGGTATGTTAGCTAATTGAGTCTAGACTGAAGATCATGACTTATGTAGAAATGCAATAAATACCTATCTACATACATATTAGATAATTCAATATTTGCATCTCATGTTATACAATTATGGAAATATATTATTATTCCTTTATATATTAATTACTAGCTGACCCGGCAAACGTTGCTTTACCAAATACATTATGCCATATACATAGGTACATTTGCCATATACTAATATCGCTATTAAAAAAATAGGGGTTGATGGTAGAAAGGTGAAAATTTAGGGCTGTATGTATTTTTTGATGTCTCACCATAAAAAAATAAAAAAATTTAGTCCAAAAATTAAAAAAATAAAATTCGGGGTGGATCACTCCTAACTTTTAGGGGTATGAAAAATAGATGTTGGCCGATTCTCAGACCTACCCGATAAGTACACAAAATTTCATCAACATCGGTCCAGCCATTTCGGAGGAGTACCTACACTGAGAAAAATACTCACAACGAATCATTGGTACGTACTATCAGATTAGGACCAGAGATAGTACAAAGGATTCGTTAATACGAATCTATAATATTAACTTTTCGCGAAACAAATCATTGGTAAATTTACCAAAAATATGTTTGCGTAAAGTTAATATTATACATAGATTCGTACAAATGAATCGTTTGTACTATCTCTGGTCCTAATCTGATAGTACGTACCAATGATTCGTTGTGAAATTTCGTTAGTATTTTTCTCAGTGTATGATAACAAACACCGTGACACGAGAATTTTATATACCTATTAGATTATTATTGGTGAAATCCAATTTGGAAAATGTACCTGCTGTAGATAAATCGTTTAATATCTAATGATTTCACCGACTTCTAGATAGGTAGGCACCTACCTCCTAATGCTAATTAACTTCTTAACAACGACTTGTGCAACACACATTGGTAGGTATCAACGCAGTGATTAATTATATTGTAAATATTGTACAAGTTCCTTGTAACTTATTATTATACACTTGGTAGACATTGACGTACCTACCCAGGCTCCCTAGACAAACCGCACTTGGCGATCGACTACTGACAAACTTTTCGACAATCTACCTACAATGTACCTCGTGTAGGTAATTATGCGTTATTGTTGTTGGTTATTGTCGAAAAGTTCGTTTGTAGTCGATCGGCAAGTGCGGTTTGTCTAGGGCATCTGGAGTCCCTACAATATCAAAAATAGTAGGTATCGAAGTAGATAAAAAATAGTACCAATTAAAATATGAAAGAAATTAATCGAAACCAGAGTTAGGTACCTCATGGCACAATCTAAATACGACTTCAATCTTGTCTAGATCTTAATCATAAGAAGTGTGAAGGGATTATGGTCAAAAATACCGTTCTACCGCGAGATTGATATGCACGTATTTTTTTACAGTAGTGACTTCACGTAAGACAATGTTAAGATCGTATCTGGGTTGTGTCAAGAGTAACCCTGCAGGCGAAATGAGATCTTAAATACTAAATTACTAACCCCCCTCCCTCCTATTTAAATATAAAATTAAATCTCGATAATAAAAATAATTAACTATTTTAGTATCATGATGTGGATTGTCTAAGATAAAATAATAAATACTAAAGAACAAGTAAGATGGTTGAGATGCTCTTCATAATTTTTACTCGCGATATGCCTAGCCGAATTTTTTAAGTTGTGATTCTTATATCATGAAGTAAGTCACAGTTCACAGTCCACCAACCGCGAATGTGAATGATCCTGACTTCATTTCAGTATTATAACTCAATGTAGTTGACCTCATATGGGTAAATAAGAAAATTGGAAAGGGATTTTCAATCTTTGTCATATTTTCATAATTGCTCGTTCTTTGAATAACATCAAATGAAGTTGTAACTGAAAAAAACGTTGTAATTGTCTCGCTTAGAAAATGTATTTGGTACGCCATTGTCTGCAGATATTAAATTGTAGTAGATAAATGAAGGTACAGTAATTATGTAAGTAGGTATGAGTAGGTACGTATAGGATTCTGTAATTAGATATGGTAATAGGTATATTAATAAATGTCTATGTATGTGTATTGATAAGTAATCTTTAACGTAAATAATAGTAATATTATGAATAATTCAACAACACCACTGTATCTAGATATAATATATCGATTGCAATGTAAAAACACAAATGATATTTCATTTTATGGAGATAATATTACCTACTATTTATTTATACAGCAAGAGAAAAATTTATAAATAATAAACATCTACCTATAGTCGATATCTTGCAATATCTAAGTAGGTATCTACTTTCAAACAAATCAATAGGCAAGTATCTATAACTGTGCGGATAATTGTTTTATGTGTATAATTGTGTATATCTGATAATGGTAGGTATCTGCCTATTTCAGATACACAGGAAGGCTTCTACTTTGTGTGTAGATAGAGGACACAAATTCAATGCAGAAAGGCATATTAATATGGGGCCTACGGTTCTTCGTTCCGGAGTACAAGGTATATTTTAAATTCCATTTTTTGAAAATTTTGTATTAATACTTTTTCTGCAATAATTTAGGAAATTTAAGTGGAACTACAAGACTGCACAGGACTACATACCTACCCAACGTTGACAACGTACGATAAATATTTGACTTCTATCTACCCACGAAAGGGGAGAACTTTTACAGTAGACACCCTGTATAGACTCGCGGTATTTCCATAAACAATAAAATAATTATACCTACCTCTCCAACGATCCGTTTAATTTTCATGATAATTTATATTGCCAATACTTTCCTTTTGTAGAAAATATATCTGCAATGTGTTGATTCATTATTATCTACTTTATATGTTGATACATTTTTACTTTATGAGATAGAAAAAGTTATTTATACTATTTAATATGAAAATATTCACTTTTACATTCTTCTTCTTTAGACACATATTAACGTTTCTTTCTTAGTAATATGGATTAAATTAATTTCTTTCACTCGAAGAACTGATAATCTTTCAAAATAATATTGAAAATTTTCCTATTTTCTTTTATTGATAAATTATTGCAGTGATTGAAGAGTCAAATATTGGAATGTATTGTCTGGTAATTGTTTGTTCGCATATATTATGTGAATCATTGTGAAACTGTTGTGTATGTGTGAACTTTGAATGACGCAAATGTAAAAATTGACATGTCACTCATTGTTGGTTTTACTTAATTTTATTTTGCTCAGTTATGTCTTTGGTTAGGACGCTATATGATGACGAAATTTTAATCAAATATTCAGAATAAAAAAAAATTCGTAAGTAAAAAAATAATTAAGAAAAATAGCTAAAAGTTTCCCGAGAATCTCACACGAATCCAATTAGGCGTCTCACTGATACACGATTCCAATATGTTTTTTTTTTTAAATATAAGGGTTGTATACAGAAATTTATAAAGATATGTATGTAAACATAATCCAAAATGCATAATTGATTTTATGGAGATATTTTGAAGGAGACCCACCGTCCACCCGAATACCAGAGAAGTCTGGAGACTTCCATTTACCCGAAATTCTGCACATAACTAATCTTGCCCACACTGAAGGTGCCATAGTGGGCATTCTGAAAAGCTGGCCGGCCAAAATGCCCTTGAGTATGAAATCTTTTGATTACACTTCTTCGAGACAAGTAAACACAGTAATAATATAGGTAGGTATACATAGAGAAATTTAAAACTTATAAAAATTAAAATTTAATTCTTAAAATATACGGAAATATTCAGAAATTATTTCTGTATGAGAATATGTAGGTATACATATTATGAATTGTTTGTGATGGCCCAACTATCCTATGTCCAGAAGATTTTATGTAAGTACCTACTTACCTACACTTTGTACGGTTTTACTATGTAGCTGGATGTAAATATCTACATGTGCATACTCAGCCAGAACAAATTAACGGTATAACTCGTAGGTATTTGAATAATTTATTTTATTCAGTAGGTAGGTACCTACTTATAAAATATTATATGAAACTAAATTATGTAAATTATTGAATCACAAAATAAAGTTTGTATTTCGTTTCTAAAAACTAAAGTCCTTGTTTAGGTATAGGTATATCTATAGATACAAAATTATCTCTTTTAGAATAAGAAATTAACGTATCTTATCAAGAATTGACGAATATAACTTAAAAACCAACTAGAAATAGCAGAACTATTTACATACTTTACAATTTTGTAACAAGATTTTTAATAATCAAAAAGCATATCCTGAAAATATTATATAACTAGCTGGCCCGGCGAACTTCGTACCGCCTAAGAATCAATGAACGATTTCATACATACATCTTCTTCCCCTTGTCCTAGTTCGGTCGGGGACCCATTGCCCCTAAGTATCTCCTCCAGAGATAACTGTCCACCGCTGCTTACATGACCTCTGGCCACTCCAAACCTAGCCTTTCAACACATGTTCGACACCTGCCCTATCTTCTGCCCTCTCCCACTGACTTTATGAATGATTAATATTATTAATCTCTTTACAAACTCCCGTAATTGTCAAAGTGTGTCATCGAAGGTATAGTGTAAAAAAATATAATTCATTTGGAACTTTCGCAGTTTAGCGGCCCCACCCGTTGTCGAATACTTTTTTCCATGTAAAAGTAATATTTTCGAAACTTGAGGAAATTGTTGCCATATGGTGAATTATTTTTTTGTCACCAAATTTTTGAAAAATTCTTTTATAGGAAAAAAAATCGCAACTATGAAACTTGAGCGGCCCCACCCGTTGTCGAGTAATATGTACGGAATTTTAGGAAATTAATTTTCGAAGTGGATTTTTTTTGCCGATAAATTAAAATAATTCTACATATGGCAACAATTTCCTCATGTTTCAAAAATATTACCTTTTCTATGGAAAAAAGTACTCGACAACGGGTGGGGCCGCTAAACTGCGAAAGTTACATTCATTTTTTTTACATAGACAATTCACACACATCGAGCTAGTCCCAAACTTAGATGAATCTTGATTATGGGTACTAACGCGACGATACACACATATACAATGCACTATATACAAATACATATATATGTAACACCCAGACCCAGGACAATTTGAAAAAGGTCATTCTTCCCTTTGCCCTGTCCGGGAATCGAACCCGGGACCTCGTGACTCAAAGGAAAGAGCTCCGCGCCACACCGGCCGACATGAACAATTTATGTTGAACAATTATACTTAACTCAGATTTGTTTATAAATTATCTGCAGTACGTAATATAATTATGTATGTAGGTACTAATTTTTTTTTCAGGTAGATTTTACCTATTCATTTAAAATTTATAAAAATTCTTTCCATGATTTTTTAAAAATTGAAATATCAGAACTACAGATGTTAAATTGTATGGATAACGATTCTAATTTGAGAATGTATAGAAAAATTATCATATAAATAGGCCAATCTATAAAAAAAACTTCATTGTTGATTTTGTATAATTCTCCATATTGCATTTTTTATTGAAATTAAAAATGTACGGCGTAAATAATTTTCTTCGTAATTTTTCTTCTCTGTCTCCAAATTTCACTACACAATCTTGCATCAGAACTACCTACATGAACACATTCTTATTTTCATCTTTAATAGCACAATTTTTGGTTCAATAATAATTTTCCATCTGCAAAAATAAAATACAATTTCAAATATAATCTGTGCACGTCCACATTTATGTGACAGAAGATCTATCTATACATAAATATTAGTCGAATAATTCGGTAGTTACATGGCAATAGGTTGTATCTCGCATTTTTTGCGTTTTCAAGTTTGTTCCATAAAATGCTCAAAATAGTGTAATATTTGATGTGGCAAAAGGATATGTCTCTTTATAGTCGGAATAAAGAGAGAAAAGACGTCACTTATTGACATGTAGAAAGATTGTTTTCATCAACATGGCAAAAAAAACTCAAATATTTTTAAACTGCAAGAAATTATTTAGTGAATGTTACATACATCTTGTAGAAGAAATTATTAAGAGAATGTTACATCTATCTTGTAGAAATAATAATTACCTTCATTTTGATATATAATGCTCGAAATTTGGCTGAAATATCTCTTTTGCAAACTTTGTTTTTGCTCTCCTGTAAAATTATGTTTTAGTGAGATACAACCTATTGCCATGTAACTACCGAATTATAGTAAACAAATATTAGTACACATTTCGTTCATATTAGTTATAGTAATTTGGTTCTTAATATAGCAGATCCTACGGATTATTTTAGCACAATGCAACAGGCGACGTGGGGGCGCTAATAGCGCCATAACTCTCCATATTGTTTTTATTTTTGAAATTAAAAATGTATGGCGTAAATAATTTTCTTCATATTGTTTCTTCCCGTGAATTTGTAAGATGTTTTAATAGCCTATAGTTTAATCCGGGCGGAGAAGAATCCAACAAATCAGAGATCATTCAAATCGGTACAGCCATTCTTGAGTTATAAGTGTTGTAACACACACGACTTCCTTTTATATATTAGATTTGTGTAAGAGAAAACTTGTTGTGATACAGTTACATCAGTCAGGTATGGTCAACAGAATCACAATCGACACCTACCATAGTATTCAACCCTTTAGAAATAAGTTATAATATTATTATTATGAATAAGGGTGACGTTGGATCACTTGGGGGGTTAGTAGTATACGTGAAGGGTCTCAAATTATTTTAGTTAGTTAGGTAGGTAGGTACCTACCATCACAAAATAAAAGTTTTTGTTTCTTTTATCGCTACCTAAAAATAAAAATAATAAAGAATACTTTACAAAACTCATTTCGGATGCGTGTTCATATTCAAATTAGTTTTTTTCTTAGCTTATTGTTTTTGGATATTTTATTGTAATATGAAATGTACCTTTACGAACATGTTGCAGATATAATGTTATGTGGGGATGAAAGTTTTCTATAGAGATTTTTATAATAATAGTTTGTCAGATAATATTTTTAATTTCAATTGGTGTCACAATTATTTTTTTCTAATAGCCCTATATTATTATTATTACTTTAAAATCTTTTTGTGATGATATTATTTCTATAACAACTGTATCGGGAACCGTGTGACAAAAATGTAATTTCATCTGTTTCAAACCGAATGAGGTCTTTTGTTTAGTTTTGTAATAAAATTATTACTTATATATTATTGAAATGATGTATGGAAATATAAAAAAAATATATATCATTCGGATTGTGTTATTATGAAAAGTTTATAAAAAATAAGCAGTTAGACTAGTTATTTATTACGAATGAATAAAAAAATGTATGTTGAGGGTAAGCAGTGCCTAACAGCTTTTTAGATTCAGTTGGATCTCTTGTAACTGAATCGTTTTTTTAGTATCCTGTTCTTCTATGGAGTTGAATATGAGGGTCAATATTGATTGAGTATTATTATGATTTTGAAATGAAATATCATGATACCACTACTGAATTAAGTCAAAAGAACAAAGAACAAATATTGTACAGTAGATCTAAATAAAATACAAGGATTTCTTCTTCTTCTTCTTTTGCTTCAGTTAGGACTATGTCCTGTGGTTCTCGGAGCCTGGTCCTGGGAGGTGGA
Source organism: Athripsodes cinereus (assembly GCA_947579605.1). Taxonomy (NCBI): domain Eukaryota; kingdom Metazoa; phylum Arthropoda; class Insecta; order Trichoptera; family Leptoceridae; genus Athripsodes; species Athripsodes cinereus. The sequence continues at coordinate 14,693,030 of OX388314.1, forward strand.
TGTCCAACTGTCCCTCCAGCGTTTAGGTGGTCTTCCTGGGGGTCTGTTTTCTGTCATGTGTTCATCTGCTGCAATTCTGACCACTCGATCTGAGCTCGCCCTCCCCACATGATCTCTCCAGAAACGTCTTCTCGTTCTGCCCCATCGCACAACATCTTGGACATTACAGATTCTTCTAATTTCTGAATTTCTTATTCTGTCACGAAGAGTTACACCTGCGATGGGTCGTAGAGTTTTCATTTCGGTGGTTCTAAGAAGGCTTTTTGTTCTGGTGGTGTCAGCTCTTGATTCTATGCCGTATGTCATGATCGGTCTTATGCAGGTCTTATAGATCCTTACTTTGCTCTCTCTTAGCATGTCTTTGTTTCTCCATACAGCACTCTTCAAGCACCCAGCCACGACGGCAGCCTTGTTTGCTTGTTCTCTTACATCGTCAAAGAGGTTATTGCTGCTGGAGATCTCGACACCCAGATACTTGAATCGCATCACTTGCTCTATGACTTTATTGTCGATTGTAAGTTTGCATCGCACTGGATGCCTCGAAGTGACCATGCTCTTTGTTTTGTCTACTGAGATTTTCATGTTGAATCTTTGAGAGGATAAATGGAATCTGTAAAGCATTCTTTGAAGATCATCTTCGGAATTAGCAATTAGGACAGCGTCGTCTGCGTAGCATATGATGTCAATATTTTTGTCTCCTATGGTGTATCCCAACCCCAGTGATTTGACATCTTCTATTATCTTGTACATACATACATACATACATACCATCACGCCGCTTCCCTCGCGGGGTAGGCAGAAAGGATCGAGCGCCACTTCCTTCTATCCTTGCATACATCTTTCGCTTCCGTCACTGTCATACAATTCCTCATGCATGCTCTCCTGTTCAATGTGCTCAACACGTGACCGTCCTGTAGGATTTGATTTAAATGGTCTTGCCATTTAATCCTCGGACGTCCGCGTCTCCGAGCACCATTCCTCTCAGCCAAATATATCTTCTTAGTCATTCTGTCCTCATTCATTCTTTCCACGTGCCCAAACCATCTTAACTTATTTACATTCATCTTTGTTATTACACCAACTTTCATTCCACATTCCTTTCGTATATCACTGTTACGCACACGATCTCTCAGACTCTTGCCACACATCCTTCTCAACGATCTCATTTCCACTGCATTTATGCCACTTTCATCCTTTTTTAACCATGTCCACGTCTCACTTGCATACATAAGTGTTGGCACTAAGATAGCAGAGTGCACCAACCTTTTAACTGTGGTGGATATGTTTCTATTTGCAATTATTGGTCGGATTGCACCATTTACCTTATTGCCAGCAACTTTTCTCCTTTCAATATCGCTTTCACACTTCCCATCTCTCGTGAACAAACTACCTAAGTACACACATTCGTCAACTTGCTCTAACACTTCGTTGTCAATCATCACCTGGCATACTGTTCTCTCACTTCCTCTTTCAAACACCATGATTTTTGTCTTTTTTGCATTCATTCTCAATCCATTAATCGCACAATTTTCATACACACACGTCATCATTCGCTGTAGATCACTTTCACTTTCAGCCATCAATACCAAATCATCGGCAAACATTAACGCTCTTACATTCATCCCATTCATATCAACACCTACATTCAGTTCTTTCAATGGACGAATACAATGATCAATGTATAGGTTAAAAAGCCATGGCGACATCACGCACCCTTGTTTTACTCCTTTTGTCAATGTGAACCATTCCGACAGGTTATTGTTCACTCTAACACACGCAGAACTTCCTGTATATAGGGACGCAATGGCGCGAATTAGCCGACTACCCACCCCACACATTGATAGTACTTGCCACATTTTCTCACGATCTACTCTATCATAAGCCTTTTCTAGATCAACAAACGCGCAGAAAAGCTTCTGGTGTTTCTCCAGGAGCTTCTCTGTCACCATTCGCAAGGAGAAGATCTGGTCCACACACCCTCTACCACTCTGAAAGGCACCTTGCACATCCCATACATTCGTCTCAGTCACTTTTCGAACTCTTTCAATCAATATTCTTGCATACAGTTTCCCCACCGAGCTCAGCAGACTAATAGCCCGATAACTCCCGCATTCTAGTCTTGACCCCTTTCCTTTGTATAGAGGGCATATCACAGCTTTTCGCCAGTCTTCTGGCGTGCAACCTTCCCTCCAACACTGGTTAAAGAGTGCATGACACCATTCGAGAGTCCTCAGCCCACTCAGACTGATGAATTCCGTAGAGATCATATCATACCCAACCGCTTTGCCATTCTTCGCCTTCTTCAATGCATTCTTAACCTCATCCATAGTTATTTCTTCATCCCTTGCTTCATTCGCATTTTCCCTTTCACTATTCTGGCTTGGATATTCGCCTCCACTTTCAAACAGCTCCTCAAAATATTCTTTCCATCTATTCACAACGTCAAGACCATTCATCAACATACATCCCTCTTTATTTCTAATCGCATTCATACTATTCATCTCATTGTTGCTTCTTTTACGCTTAACTTCTTTCCAAAACATTTTCATATTTTCTTTCACACTTTCCGACAATTTCTTACACTCTTCCTCGTCCAATAATTTCTTTTTTTCCTTTATCAGTACCTTAACTACTTTCTTACATCCCTTGTACATTTCTCTAGCACTCTCCTTTTTTTCTTGATCTAGATAACGTGAAGCTAACATATCCATCCATGCACTCTTCTTCTTCCTTACTGCGTCTTTTACCTCATCATCCCACCATGCATCACCTTTTTTCCGTCCGATCACAGTTTCTCCACAGATATCTTTTGCACAGTCCACTAGCACTTGTTTCATCACACTCCATCTCTCATCTACACTCAGTCCATTGCCTTCATTTGCATCAAATTTCATTCTCGTTTCTCTTTCATACTTTTCCCTGCACTCCTTGTCGTTCAACTTTTCGACTTTTATCCTCTTAGCTTTTTCAACTTTATGTGTTTTTGACCGCCAGCCAGAGAACAAGCATATTCTTGAAACCACAAGAAAATGGTCTGTTTCCAGCTCCGCGCCCCTATACACACGCGTGTCAATGGTGGCTTTCCGAAGATTTGAGTCAACACATACATAATCGATTAAAGATCTCTCACTCCCTCTCTCCCAAGTAAACAAATGGATATCTTTGTGCCCAAAAAACGTATTGGACACAAAGAGATCCCATTCCATGCATACCTCAAGCAGTCTTCTTCCATTATCATTCACTCTTGCGTCACCGTGATCACCTAACACGCTTTCATAGTCTCTTCTTCTCACTCCAACCCATCCATTAAAATCTCCAGCCAGTAAAATCCTTTCATTATCTTTCTTAGCTTCTACTATCTTTTTCACACTATCCCAAAACTCATCCTTCTCTTCTTCTCTAGCATCGTTTCCAGGTCCATGATAATATTGAACAAAAAAGGGCTCAAGCTGTCTCCTTGTCTGATGCCGAGGAGACAGCTTGAGCCCTTTTTTGTTCAATATTATCATAGACAAGGATTTATTCTACATAAATAAACTACAAGTTACCTACATTAACATATAAATTTAGAGAATTAAATTTTACATTATTAAAATTAATATTTAACTAGGAAAACGTCTAACCAAGAAAAACGTCTTTTCAGGATATTGTTTTGTCTTAAAATTCAAAGATTTGTTTTTATTTTCGTCATCTTAAATATGCATATATTTACCTATATATTTGTGTGTATATAATAGAAATATATTATATTTTTCATTTTACCTTAGTTGAAAGCAGGCTCTGGGCTAGAGTGAAAGACGCCCTGGACAAAATGATCTACAAAAAATTCACGTATTAGGTCTCAGTTTTGAGATTTTCACTTGCGAAATTTTTTTTTTCCTCCCCCTCCCATCACAATTTTCAATTTTATTTTGGAATTCAAAATATTACACGATTTTCCTAGTTTTGTTTAGTAATATTTTAGCAATTTGTCACAGGACGATTGCTCACCTTACTTTCTTTCTTACTTACTCACCACACCTTTCAAAAATTCTGTGCTCCCTGAAACTACTAAGGGCACTAGCCTTGGGCATATGCTCAGTCCGACCGTTAATATCCCGGGGTCTAGTTACAATCACAAACGTTGAGATGGATATCTTTGTTAACAATCTAAGTACCTACCTACCTTCCCTTATCAAGTAGCCATCAACACATGGATAAAAAAAATCTTTTGCATGTTATAATGTCGTGGAGTACCCGGCAAAGAATTGGTTTCCCACTCTTTTTCGTAATTTTCCGAGTGTTCTGTAAAAGAAAGGTGTTCAGCGATGAGGTTTGCCACCCATACTGAATGTATTATTTTTTTGTTGGCACAGAGAAGACGGACCGCATGTTTATTAGATACCTATAGCTGGTCTCTTGGCTACCCCACTTGTGGGATGTGCCGTGATGGTGTAGGTAAGTAGGATGTTATAACGTAGCAAGGTATTCGGTTGGATTAAGCTATTAAAACTTGCGTTTTTATTCCCTCTCTACTCGCATCTGGCTATAATTAATTATCAATAATACCTATAAAGACAGGTATAATTTAAGAAGTAGGTAGGTACCTAGTATCCGATGGAAGGAAGCTGTGTCCAGCACGTAATGTAATAATATGAATAATGACTAATAAATTACAGGTATGATAATAGACAGTTGTAATTCGCGCAGCACCTTTATTAAAGACTCGTACATACATAATATTATAAAACTTCTCTTTATACTTCAGAATAATATTATTATATTTATAGAACCTTAACTACAAGAGTCGATTAAATGTTTACTATGTAACGCTTACTTAAAACTATATATTAATGCGACCGATGTACCAACAAAGTACTAATAATATTATTCCAACATTGAATTGCAAATAATATCATGCATCGTAATTTAAACCTATTAATGTCTTCAATAAATAGTGAGTACCAAAGACATGATCCATTTGACACCGGCTGGTTGGTTGGTATCTTGGCTACGGCGACTGTGCCCCGAGATACACCTGACCATAATGTGAGCCAGCCGGATCGGAATAGGCTTACATCTATATCTACAGATAGTTAACTATACCATGTCTAAATGCCTATATTGAAAATTGAGTAAGAAAACATCGAACAATTTATGTAGTCAATTTAAATGTTTTCGAGATGCAACATGTTGCTACGTACTTTTGAAATATGTACGTGTACCTATTTGTTTGCTTACAATTGTTTAAAACTTAAAAATTATGTTTATTCTTGGGAGGTCAGTTATGTGGTAAATATCAACTTATGAAAATAAACTTCTGCAATTTGTATTTATTTCCATAAATTAATATGGTGTTTTGCAAAATAAACGTCAACTCAATCAATATATGGTAGGTAAATATCTCCTGAAATGGACACTTTATATGGTAGATAAATATCTCTCGAAATGGACACTTTATAATGTCACTTTTATATTAGGTAAACAATAATTATATTTATAAGATCCCCACATATTAAAATTTTCAGAAATTTTACACGAACAAGGTAAAATAACATTTTATTCCAGCATTATTAATCCACAGCTTAGACTAAAGAATCAAGCAGTGGGGATGTTCTGTTATTTTCTCACATATTCAACTGCTTCTAAAAAAATTCTACTCAGTAGTTAGTATACTTAAGTTCTTATAAATATTCATATCACAATCTTTCTAGCTCTGTCAGTAAGTTTACGATATTTACACATGTCCGAGAAAAAAATATGAAAAGAACGTCAGTTATTATGATTCAGAAGTGGTAAATATAATAAATATTTAATTGACTATTTATAATTCATAAAATAAATATTAATAAACTATTGAAAAGCTATAATATTATAAATAGTTATTAATTATTAATGTCCATAATATTAAATAAGTGATAATTATCTGTCAAGGAGATCAATGCTATGTTAATAATTTTATCGATAAAATGTCACTCTCTATCATCATAGTCTATGGTGTCATTTATTATTAATTATATGATTATTAAGTAGAAATAATTACTTTATATATTATGTGGAGTACACTGTCTTTTGCAGTATTTGTAGTAGTAGTTGAGGTACTTAAACACGAGTTTATAGTTATTATTTACACAAGAAACAGTGACAAACATGTCAGAATAATAGTGCCAAGTGCTTTTAAATTATAGTTTATTATTTAACATTACAAAGCTAATAGCAGGAGCTTATCATTAATTATTATTTATAATGCGGAGTATTAAGGAGATTATTTCTGACTATCTAAGGTCAAGTATTGCAATGCAACGAATAATTATTTTTCAATAAGACAATTATGACAAAATATTTTTTTATTGAAATTGCTTTAAGTTACAAACATATATTAACACTATGGAGTAACATAGGTATATTAACTATGGAGTAACACATATTAACTATGGAGTTTATCTTATGAAAATTCCTTACGCCTTGGCCTCCGTATCAACGCTGGTAAAACGGAGTACATAATTATGTAATAGTACATGTACGAGTACTCACACCCCACTAATGGTTGGTAATTCCCAAATATCTCAGGTTAGCAAATTCAGGTAGATACCTGGGAGCAACCATAACGACAGAGGGTGATCTCCGGTTGAAATTACCAATTCGCATAGAAGCTGCTAGCGGGGCTTTCAATAACATGAACAAAATTGGAAGCCATCTGGACTCAGCATCAGGACAAAATGTCGCTTGTTCAATGCGTGCATCATCCCAATCCTTCTATATGGCTGTGAGTCTTGGCACTTAACCAAGGCTCAGGAGCGGAAGTTACCAAGCTTTGAAAACAAGTGTCTTAGAAGGATTTTGGATATCAAATGGTATGAACATGTTACAAATGATGTTGTGCACCGGCGCACCCAGCAGAGACCTGTAATCTCCGTAATACAGGAGAGACGATGGTCCTGGCTGGGACATGTGTTGAGAATGCCCAATGATAGTTGGCCAAAAAGAGCACTGTTCTTCCGTCCGCAGGGGTTCCGTCGGCCCGGGCGTCCCTCTTTCACAATACACCGTTCCTATGACAACGATATCAGAGCGCAGGGAATGACGTGGAAAGAGGTGACGCAATTGGCGCAGAGACGCTCTGAATGGAGGAGGCTGGTTTCTGCCCTGTGCTCCCGAGAGGAGCGTTGAGGGCGAGATGATGATGATGATTATCTTTAAATTACAGTGCATTGATAATTTTTAGGTACCCATTGTATGCACTGAGTACAAAACAGGGTAAATAAATAAATCAATGCAAGTTTAAAATACACAACAAAGTTTATAACTATTAACAGGTTTTGAGAAGATTGCTTTTAGGTACATTCATTGAATAGGTTGACAAAACAAATAATAATCAACACCAACCTGTAAAGCGCAACTTGCTGCTGAAAACAAGAAACTAAATAAGTACATTAAGTATATTTATTATAGTGTCACATAGGTCATATAATTATGTATTACTTTATAGAAATTATCTACCTATTATTATTAAATGAGATAACTGAGAAAATAATACAGGTATCTTTGAAATGTTTAAATCATAATTCTAGGTGCCTATGATTAGGCGGATATAAAGAAAATGGGCAGATGCATGACAGTATTTTTTCTCAGAATAAAATTCGATAAATCCATTTTTATCTAGTTTAAAGTCCCGGGTACGATGCTTGGTCAAGGCAAAATGAAAAATTGTTTAAACTGTCTTGGGTTTGGGTGTAACATGTATTATGCCAGAGTGATCGCCAACGTTGGGGGAATATGGCAGGGCACCTACAGAAGAAGAAGATGTATATATGTGTTTTATGCAATATAGGTAGGTACTATAGGTAGGTATAAATGTATCGTCACGTGGTACCCATAGTACAAGATTCATATCTTTATTTGGGACTAACTCGATATAAGTAGGTATGTAAATTGTCCATATTTATATTATGTTAATTATCAGAAAATTAATTGTCTTGGAGACATAGCATGAGAAAACATTATTCACCGTTCAAAAATCTTTTTGCATAAAGTGCACCAAATAAAAAATAAATACACGAGGAAGAAGTTATGACAAAAATATATAAATGTAAAGAGCGTATACATTTAGACACAGATGTCTAATGTTTAATCTTTTTTGCACAGTTTGTAAGGGACATACTAGGAAAACATAAGACATGTGTGGTTCTTGATGCATGACTAAGTAGTTCAGTGACATTGTACCCTAAGATAAAGTTAAAAAATTAAAAGCTTGTATTGTAATTATTGGATGTCCTTGCCATTACACGTATTCAATACTCGGAAGATTCTGGAGTAAGCCTTTGTGTCGAATCTAAGAAATGTTAATCGCCTCATTATACTTTACAATTATTATTTGTTGAAAAAGAAAAAAATATAAATAAAACACGATCATGTAAATAAATAATTTACATTTCAAGAATGCCGAGATCCTTGAAGAGTAAGAAGAGAGACACGCTCCAGGGTCCAGTATACGGAACAGCTGCCATCCTATTATTTTTATAAAAGACAATAAATATCATTTCATCAACATATTTTTTTTGCTATTATGTATTCGCTTCGGCATTACTCGAATTATTATTGTTATTATTATTACGTGTACCTATTATAATAGTAGGTATGTATGTATATATTATTATTGACATAAAACTTTATACCTAATACATATTACTCTGTGTAATGTGTATATGTACAGAGAAGGTCAATTGTGAACATCTTGCGTTTTATACAGCACTAGTATTTACACTGGTACCGCTCAAACAATTGACACCGAATCGATTCAACTCTCAGAAATCGATAGCATTTTTAATTAAAATTATTGTATTTGTATCAAAAATAACAAGATACTTATATTCATCATCATCATCGTCCTCAACGCTCTTCCTACGACATTCCCTGCGCTCTAATATCATTGTCAAAGAAATGGTGTATTGTGAAAGAGAGACGCCCGGGCCGACGGAATCCTTGCGGACGGAAGAACGGTACTCTTTTTGGACAACTATTATTGGCCATTCTCAGAACATGACCCAGCCAGGACCATTGTCTCTCCTGTATCACGGGGATTACAGATCTCTGCTGGGTGCATCGGCGCACATCATTTGTGACATGTTCATATTATTTTACATCCAAAATCTTTTAGTAACATATTTTGAATAACACAAATTAACATTCCCGTTACGATTTAACATAATATCTTTAATGATAGTTACACTACTTTAATAGAATGTGTTCATTTATATACCTACACCGAGAAAAATACTCACAACGAATCATTGGTAAGTACTATCAGATTAGGTCCAGAGATAGTACAAACGATTGATTAGTACGAATCTATAATATTAACCTATCGCAAACAAGTCGTTGGTAAATTTACCAACAATTTGTTTGCGAAAAGTTAATATTATAGATTCGTACTAATGAATCGTTTTTACAATCTCTGGTCCTAATCTGATAGTAGGTACGTACCAATGATTTGTTGTGAAATTTCGTTAGTATTTTTCTCAGTGTATCTAGTAAATTTTAGAGATGGTCCCATGAAACTATAATATATTTGTCTATGAATAATTATTATTAATTTTTTCATCCAAAAACCATATCATTCAATGAGAATTCGTTGAGGACATAATCTTTTTAAGATATACACACATAATAATGTACATGTTTACAAGCGAACTCTAATATTTGTTACAAGTATAATTTTAGCTATAGGCAAAAGACTCAATATTATACAAAATTTGGCTTTCCAATTGTACTAGCCTATAAGTTGATAGGTTAGTACAAAGATCTATTTATTTATAGTATCTACATATTTAAACTTAAAACAAACCCAATTACTCTTGAAATACGCAATGAATTAATCATTAGGTAGGTAACTAGGTACTTATGTTACATCCAATGACAGATTAGGCAATTCGATAATCTAATAAATGAGCGAAAAATAATACACTCTATACAAAGTTTCATACTTAACGTGAAAAAAAAATGAATGCGGAAAGTGAATTATTATTTATTAGTACTGTTGTGTAATTTTTCAGGAATGTATATGAAATCATGATTGCCTTTTATATCTGCACTGTTTTTTGTGAGGTTAATGATAATTTCTCGAGTGAAACCGTGTTAAGAACTAGTAGATATGTGGATATAAATATTAAAATTGCGTAGATATATTATTTCAAAAATATATTCCCGTAAATAGTATAAAATCATATATTAAACTAATTTATTTATTTATTCGACGGTGATTTTGAATTTGAATTGAAATGAAAATGTCATTTGTAAATATCTTGTTGAAATTTACGAGCAAAGAGGTCAACAGACTTGGCGAGTAAAAATTTTTGCAGTCAAATTTATTGAAAAATGAATAAAGGGTCAAAGAAATGTTAGTAGGAAGTAAATGTTCGTTAGTTCGATACCTACTATTAATGACTGGACTGGCATAAGAACTCTGTCCCGACCAGTTCTAAAGGTGCTCTTTAGAACTGGCCAGGACAGGTAAATTTATTTTATTTTGAAGCAATAAAACATATTGTATAGTACGTATGATGTAATATAATAGATCTGATACGATATAAGAAGAAAAAGAAAAAAAAATCATTTTTTGATATAAGGAAAATAATGTTTCTATTTAAACGCACAATGGAAACAGCCAATAATTCTATTCTTTATTATAAACTATCTATTCTATTCCGCTGTCTCAGATATCCGTCGTTTTGTATGAATGCGAAGACGATATTTTGTGTTTTCACTCCTATAAGTTAACTTATATCTAATATAATATTATACATTATATCCACTTCAATTAGCTTAGTGAGTTTATATAAATATCGCATTTTTAAAACACAATCGAATTTAAAATTATGACAAAATGGTGTACTTACTAAGTACTATCTATAGATATATTTTCTCAAATGAAAACATTTACTTCGTATCATAATAAGCATTTTCTTGAATAGAGCAATAAATCTTTATATTTTTTCAAATGAAATCAGCTAATTAAAATTATGTTAAAAAAACTAAATACAGACAGTATTGTTTTCAAACGTAGTTAAACAATGGGTTTTGCAAAACAACAAAACACATAGGTAGTTTGTAATAATTATTTTTTTTGCAAGCGTAGACAATGTGCATAAAACGAAGTAATAATAATTTATAATAATGTGTGCAGTAATAATAATTATTATAATTAAAAAACATTATAACAAACAATAAAATACCGTTATTGTGAATTAAAAATAATATTAACTACAACCGCCACTGATTGTACGGTAGATGTGAAAAACCATTGGCACTTCATTTAAATATATGTAGGTATGTTATACTTTTTTATTATTATGTGTCCATGAATGCATTGTTGCATGCATGTGCCTTTTTCATTTGTTTGTTTTATATTGTATTTTTGTTTTTTTTTATGTCTGTTTTGTTTTTTGATTTTAATAACCGGGTTAGTTGGAAGACATCGCATTTTAGCGATAAACTCGCCCTCTGTACATTGAATTGTATAAATGATATTTTCTATGTAAATTTGTATTATTGTAAACAATGTACAGTGAAGAATAAAATAAATAAATAAATAAATTTTAATCCACTATCAAAATTTTAAGTAAAGAAAATAATAATAATAATCGGACTATTTGTATGTGGCGCCGTTTAATGATCAAGCTAAATGTCTTTAATTGCTGAAGGACATTTGATTTGTTCTAGGATAAAGATTCCTATAATACAATAAAATCATATTTAAATGTCAAATAGTGCTTTGAGGTTATAATTATGGTATGCATGTACAATTGTACATAGCAAACGTAGTCAAAGAGCTCGCTTGGAGGGAGCAGGAACCTGGCTTTATGGTTGAGTGCATAACTTGCTGGAGTGATCCATTATACCTACATATATACGAGTTCAAAGCTTTTACTCCATTCACTGCGTACAGCTGGGGACAGACTTGGTTCATGCCTTTCCATAATATGTTACGACACTTGATCCGACGCCTGGATATGGAGTTGGATTCAGCAAAAAAAGACTTGGTTTTTGCTTTTTATATGATTCAAGACCCAGCTCGTCGTCTGGTCTTTAAGACATCTTTTTGTTTTCAAATGCGGATAAATATGAGTTCTTTACTTCTTAAATACCCGGGTGTGTAGAGCACCCTTTCCATATCTTGTCTCATAGAATATGACGGAAGATTATTTAATTTTTCTGTATATTTTACGTAGCGTGAAAAAAGGTTCCGAATCTCTATAATAAAGGTTTTTCTAAGTAATTAATTCACATTCAATTAACGCTATAATTAAACAGTTATTAACAATGACTGCTCATTGGATGGATTCGACCAATAACAGCATTCGGATACAGGGAATACTAAAACATAGTATTTTGTGTAATATTTTATTAGTTGTTTATTAATTTCGTTTGGTTGTTTGGTACCCGCCCCAAAAATATTAATTATAATAAACTACATATTATCCTATATGCTTACATTAACTTCATTCGCTATAATATTGTAGATCGGAGTATTATTTTTATAATTAATTTATGATAGGTAATGTTTATAAAATACGATGGTTTAGATTGTTCGAATTATAAACTGTATTTGGCTGTGTATGTACTATTTTATGGTAATTTGATCGTCCATACATTTTATATACACAATTTTATTTCAAATATGTGTATATAATTCATATATGTGTATATAATTCAATAATTCAAACTTTAAACAGATAAAAATCATGATAGGTATTAGCCTCTTTCCAGTACCTGAATAAAAGAATATCTTCAATATTAGAATGGCTAAGAATTGTTATAATAGGTATGGAGGTTAATTGAAAGTATAGTTTAATATTGCAATTTAGACTGATAATATTGGATTAAAGACATATCTACATAATTAACTTAGATATCTATAACTTATTTCTTCGATCTTAGGTGTTAATTTTATTGATAAGATTTTGATAAATATGTAAATATTTTTTACAATACAAACATTCCAAATTATTTTCTTACTTGATTTTATTTTTCGCACATACATTAGGGTATATCTATGAGAAGGTGCTTTGCCATAGGTAATTATTATTTGTAATACGTACTAGCATTTACCAAAACTTTTGGACTATATTTCGTTTTTTAAATGTCCATAATTTTTTATCGGTACTTTTATTAAACACTTTAAAATGGCCGTTCTGAAACATAAATTTAACGAAATGGCTTATGTCTAGCCGTTGATTAGAGAAAATAAATTACTTATGCATTGTTTATATATCTACCTCATTCAAAAAGGTTACTAACTTTATATTATTCACGTTATGTATATAGAGTTAATTGTTAATTGAGGCTTGATGTTATACACGTGTAGGTACATATAACTAAGTTACTACCCACTTTATGCTGGCATGTTAAAATCATATTAAAATATTTTTTTAAATAAATAACTATTATACAAAATGCAAATGGGAGGGTACTTGACTACAAAATTAACCAATGAGGACGCCGTCTGAATTTTGGTTTATGTTCACATTATTATTATTTTATTTGCATGAAAAGTTAAAGGCAAAGATAAAGTTTGAGATACTCTCTCACGAACCTAAAATTATTCATAATATAATATTTTCTAGGCTTAGGCTGGTTATTATATTAGACTATTATATGCTATGCTATTCAGTATTATTTAATCATGGTGTCTTCCGCGAAGGAGTGGACAGCGGATTAACTGAATGCCATTAACTAAGGTATAGATCATCCATTCTATGTTATAAAATTAAAACATTCAGAATTGATGACACAGATTGAGGATTTCACTATCGATAACTGACCATAACATTTTCATATTTGCAATACTATCATTATATACTCAATCTTGATGTTAGTTTTTCTAGCTTCTTGTATTCAAAGATCAGTTAAACCATGGGAAAGACAATAACCAATATGTACTTTTATCCAGAACTTCTAATTACCAATAAATTATGAGAAACATATTATTATTTCGTATTTGCTAACAAGCCTACTGTAGTTATGTAAAAATGTAAAATTTATCTGATCATCATAGGAAAATTGTATCAGTTGATATTTGTGATAACATTTCTTTTGCAGTGAATAGAGATTCTTATATTGTGATAATAGAAGTCAAACCAACTATTATTACTCTTAGAACCGATAAATAGTCGTAACTAGTGTATGAAATTACTTATAAGATATTGATAATCACAAAAATTATTTACGCATCGGCGAGTATTGATGATTATTAGCAAACGTGTAAATTCGCTTATTTCCATGCGTATTAACTTATTAATTGGTATAACGATATTGTTTCGCACGCTTGCATTCCATAATGAATATGAAGAGATGCACGTACAAATACTTTTTTGATAAACCGCTTATAATTAATACAGAATATAATCAGATATTGCTTTTATAGATTTAAAATAATTTTGTTTCAACAATAATTTACAAATAAGATAGCGATATTTTTTCTACGTATTATGATAAAAACAAAACTATTCGTATAGGTATCTATTATCTCTTTTACACTTCAAATAACTTAGTGGTGAGTATTCACATAAAATACACCATAAAATGTAATTACCTGTAGTAAGAAAAATACTAAATAACCGTTTAAATAAGTATTAAATAGAGGTATTAACCTATCGTTCAATCACATGTATTTAATGCGATTTGAATGAAGATTTATGAACCTACTTAGTATTTTTCTGGTGAAACTACGAAAATGTTGTAGATATTATATTACTGTTGCCTTGTTTCGACAAGTTTTTATCGTATATGTAATTCTTTATGTAGATAGAACTCTGTTGTAGTAGGTAAGCGGATGAAATGTTTTGAGTTGTTATGTTTAATAATTACTAAACACAGTTTTGTTTATGAAAAACCTTTGTTAAAATTTCATACACGCCCAAAGTTAATTAAAGCTGTTAAAAAAGGTAAAGCAGTAATTTTATTTTTCCAGCTTTATACCCCAGATTTATTATTGAAAGAAAATGCAACTTAGTTTTTAGTGATTTCGGATTAACAATGTCCCATAATGAAATTGGATAAAAATATATATCTATATGTCACCTCAGGCTGTGGGTTAGATAGAGAGGACGGAACGCCAATGATAAAAATATTTATATATCATTCGATAAAATAATAATAAAATCAGTGTGATTAAATATAGGCTGCAATTATTTTAATACGATTTTTATCGCAAAAAATAATGTCGTTCGCAAAGTCTGTTCATTCCGATGAGACAGTTAAAAATGTTTCAAATGATCAGAATTGTCACACACATAATTTTTCATGCCAATGCAACAATGTTGCAAAGCTACAATCTGAGAATTTCAAACTTGGGGAAATAATTCAAATTGAATAAATACATTTTTATGCTCAGGATGTTCATGAAAATATAATAATTATGTCGTCTTACATGTAAGCTGACAATCGATTTTCTCGTAGAAAACATTTTATTGATTCGATCTTCCAAATAGTCAAGTCAACTTATAAAATGTGAATTCATGCAGGTATGTTCTTCCACATACACTAGTTGGATTGGGGGGCTACCGCGCCCCCAAATTATTCCAGAGACATCTATCCCTTGTTACTACAAAGACCTCTGACCAGTCTAGACCGTGCATTGTACACATGTTTTGCCAGCTTCCTCTAGTATATTCCACGTAAGAGAGCACTTTTAACTTTCGCTGTCCTGTGATGTACACTACGTTGACATTGCCCCTTATTGTGTGAATATCTTCGTAAATACGCTAATCCCATTTATGATATTTTAGCTAATCCTCCGTCATAAATTTGTTAATTGAATAAAAGAATCGCGAAATAAAAATATTTATTGGTTGCGACACAATAAAATATTTTGTAGTTGAATCCGGCGAAAATTTGTCGTATGCATATTTGTATTTATGGCGCGAAAATGTGTATAACATACTTTATTGAACATGATGAATAATCCTGGCGCTATGATCGACTCAAACTGTATTTTAGGTATGTAATTTTTAGTACAACATTTTGACACCGCGGCTCATCTTCGTTGTACTCCTGGCGACACATTAGCTGTGTGCGTGAGTCATTTCGTATCCTTGGTATGTTAGTGTTGTCTACAGAGTGATAATAAAGTATTTGTGATCCCTAATTCCGATAAATATTTATTTACTTTTAATGTTATTTAAATTTTAAACATGTAATCATAAATCAACATTTCACATATAAACACATTTTAGACAATACATATATTCCACTCCTTTTAAGCATCCTAATGCTTGTGTAAGGAATATTTTTTTATTTATTTATTTGTTATTTTATCAAAAATATTTCCATTATTGTTTTATTTTATTTTTTTGCTACATTGCGCTCATAGATAATATATTTTATGTTATTTTAAATTAAAATATTTTATTTCCATTTAGGTAGGCACTTACACAATAATTTTGATGTGCGAAACTTATGAATTATTTATGTACTTACTATACTATACTGTACTATACTATACCCTCACGCCGTGTCCCAAGTGGGGTAGGCAGAGAGAACGGAACGCCAAACAGATCTATCTTTACACACTTCCTTCGCTTCCTCCACATATGTACTTACTTGTTTATAATTTTGTTTTCTTACTTGTGTATGATAATGTTTAGTTAGGTACATCCATATTATTCTGTTGACTTTTAGAGATTGACATATTTATCATTAAGTGTAGGTATGCATAAGATCAATAATATTTACTAGGTTTTATTTACCTCTTGATTAATAACTTCGTATCTAAGCATTATGTATGTTCAAAAATGTTCACGGTTATATCGTATTATGTTTATTTTTAATTCTGTTATAAAAAATAATAATTTTAAGTACATGTACATTAAATACCGTATTTATTACATGTGATCATATTTCTAACTGATTGTGTAATTTAATAATAAATTTAATATTAATTTCATGTCGTATATATAAAATATTATATTTTATTTGAAACATCTTGTCGTTGTCGCAAATATTATCCGTTGAAGAACGCTGCGCAGTAGATCATTACGCACTGCACTCGTGTCGTCTCATTCTTTCATTAGTTTGCTGCTGTTCTAGATGCCGGATGGACGTGTGGATTGTTACTCAAATTTATGACGATCATTATTTTGCATGTTCCGATGTTTTTTTTCCATTTTTCAGTCCTTATAATATAATATTTGATACATATATTCACATTTATATGTAGATACAATCTTTATAATTGCTGGTAAAAGCAAAAAAATGTAAAATATTCCATTTTTATGACTAAAAAAACAAGTAATTCAATAATGTACACTGAGTGTACATCACCGGAGCGCGTGGATTTTTTTGCGGCCGTAAGGGAAAGGTTAAACCCCATCTGTATATACCGAAACGTACTTTCACCCAATATCATTGCATAGATATATTTATGTATTAAACTCTCTAAACATTTCTCATGATATAATACAATTCTATAAAAATAGAAAGAATTCAAATAAATATTGAGAACACGCGAATTTCGAGCCGTGGTTTCAGGATAAATGTGTTTTAAATTAGTGTCATAATTCATAGCTTACAATGTTATATCTTTGCAGACGACTCCCAGCAAAAAAACCCAAAGGAATCATTTTATTTTAAAGCATTTTATAAAATGTATTGAAAACAACACTGTTTATTTTTTACATTGATAATAATTATAGGTATAACTCGAGCGCTTTCAACCAGATGGCTTGTTTGCAAAAATAAATAATACTTATTGTTTTTTAATGCCCAATGATAGTTGGCCAAAAAGAGCACTGTTCTTCCGTCCGCAGGGGTTCCGTAGGCCCGGGCGTCCCTCTTTCACAATACACCGTTCCTATGACAACGATATCAGAGCGCAAGGAATGTCGTGGGAAGAGGTGACGCAATTGGCACAGAGACGCTCTGAATGGAGGAGGCTGGTTTCTGCCCTGTGCTCCCGAGAGGAGCGTTGAGGGCGATGATGATGATGATGATTGTTTTTTAATACATTTTTACCATTTTTAAATATGTGTCATCAAGATGTAAAACTACCAAGCCCTGAACAATAATTATCTTGCATTGCTAAATAAGTAGGTAACTACTCGTACCTATTTAAAGAAATACCCTTCACATAAAATGTCTCGAAATCATACATAATATATTGGTTGGTTTCTTAAACCGATCATCAATGAATTCATGAACTTTCTGATCTCCAATCCTGGACATTCTTAAAAAAGTGTTTCTTCGGATTTATGAATAAATTTAAAAATTTTATTGATTATTTTTGCCAATGTTATTTTTGCATTTCACAAAAACTAGCGAATTTTGTGATTTTGGTGGGGGCGTATCAATTTTTTAATCTATTGCGGGCTTAAAATCATTATAATTTGCATGAAATTAGAGTAAGTACGTAAATACGTAAGTGTATAATATGCAAGAAACGATATACAGAGAACCATATCATGCTAAAATATTCAAGGTTAACTTTTAAATTAAAACAACAACAAAAACTGCCTGATTTATGTTACTAGGGTTATTTTAAATTTTAAAAATCCTCAAAAATCGATGATAATAAAAAAATGTGTTCAGTGTTTAAATGCTAATCAACACGAATATCTTCAAAACATTAAGTATTTCATATTCCATTCAGTTCATTCTATTTCAGTCATAATAAAATGTGAAATCAGCAAAAATATTAATTTGTGTTGGAATTTGAAAAGTTATTGTACAAATGATGTTTGAATACATTATCTCAGAAGTTGAGCTTCACAACTAACTATTTGCCTATCCCAGAACATTAATAACATTTATTATATTTACAGAAAATTCATATATTTTTCAGGGACTTTTCAGGAGCAAATCTACATTTCGCTTCTGTAAATAAAACGTATTTTTGGATAGGTACATGTCAAGAGATTTCGATAACCATAATATGGAAACTTTTACACGCATTCTTTTTTTAAAAAAAGTTGTATTCCCTTCTCCCTTCCTCTTTCAATAATTATTTTTTAAATATTATTGTACTCTTTCATTGTTCAGAAATTAGATACTTTAATTGACGATGTATATAATTAACTGAATTATTGTATTATTCATTGTCAAAGCTGTGGTGTCTATTCAAATAAATAAATAAAAAAAGGCGCAAGGACATGAAGAAATGGCGCTCGATTCTTTCTGCCTACCCTGAAAGAGAAATGGCGAGGTGGGATGATGATAATTATAGTAGGGGTATTAATTTATGGCACGCGCTGTACCTTCTATAATATAATAATTTATGTGCTTACATAAAATTGACCAAGTACCTATATACAGAAGAAATAAATTGTTCGCATATTCGCGTGATGGTTAATAATAAGTACGATTAGTTAATTTCCATAAAACATAACTTTTTCACACGTCTCTAAGAAAATTTTACAGGTAATTTTGCAATAACGACTAGTTAATGTTAACTTAGGGTAATAACTCTTAAGTTGTAGGTATGTAACTAAAGTAGCATTAATTGTGGGACATTATCGTTAAAGTTAATCCTTTGGTTTTTCAATAGGTAATGAGTGTACCTATGTACAGAGCTGTACACTCATATATTTACAAATGGGTTAGCGTGATACTTTGGCGATAGCCGATTGTAGCAAAATGAAGTAAAGAAAGTAATTAGTTGGGATCAACTTTTTCATAAAACCTAACGCGTTGATTATACCTTTTTATGACCTATTTTCCATTATTTTCAAAAAGTCAAAGGTTAGAAGCAAATTCTTTACAAGTCTATGTAATAACTTTTAATATTTTTCATTTTTACAAATTTTATGTATGTACGTAGGAAAGCTTTAAAAATCACGATATATGACATCAAAAGCTTCAGTAGGAATCTGAAAGATGATAGGGAGTCGGTAGAATAAGATCACGTCATGTCTCGGAGTGGTTTGAAAACCAAAGCATCCTAGAAACAATCAATTGCGGTAATTGGTAAATTTAAAAAGATGCAAACTTGCTGCGTATTACTATACTACTGTTCGTATCCCATCACGGCATATTCTTAAAGTTATGTAGCCGGCAGATCAGCTGTACTTATTAAGCAAGTAATATTTTATTAAATCATTAAAACTTATTAAAAGCAATACTTATTATACTTATAATATTGACTCTTAAGATCCTAAATCACTCGCAAACGAGTAGATGTCCTTGAGAAGAATAGAATAGACTCTAAAGATAAACACTCGTAATATTTCTCATTATATTTATTCCGAACACATGGGATGAGTTATGACTTCAGACTTTCTGAACTTTCACATTATTCTATCATTCTTGAGGAGACATAAATTATGAAGTTTTTGTGTGTTTAACAATTTGATGGGTAATAATATAATAATAATAGAGTAATAACCACAACTGTAATGAGTTCTTAGAAATGAAAACTATCATCATAATAATATATTGTTAACCTAATGAAATAGCACCATAACGAATGACTAGGAAATTGTTATAGGTATTTTAATGGATTCGCTTTTGTGCAAAAGGTTGTGCAATTTTAATGTTAAATTCCATTGTTGAATGTTGAGACAGTTCATTGTAGTAATTTTATTGCCCGAATGATTACTTATTTTATGTGTAACCTACATTATTATGAGTAATTACTTACTTAAATAATTCCCATACGAAATAGATAATTTATTTTCGTTATTAATAGTATTTTGAAAATTAAATAAATTTATAAGCAATAAATAGTCATCAGTACCTTATGGTTTGCGTTTCAGGATAACTACTTTATATAAAATATATATGCAACATAATATATTGTGTGATCGACATTTAAAACTAAAATTGACATTTGCTTTGTTAATGTCACTGCCGTTTTTTTTAAAGAAAGTACAAATTCGTGCTTAGTGGTTTAGGTAGGTATAATAATATGTCAAGTACATACAACTATAAACTCATACCAAACTTACTTTTAATGTAATATTAAAATTACACATGGTATGTAAGTCTTGATATTTTTAAACAAACTTATTAATTTTACAAATATTTTACTTCCAAATTAGTCCGTCAATGCTAAAAAGAATTTTTTAAATATGGATAAGTTTATTGGCATTACACAAATATGTATATTACATTTAAACATTGAGATAACAGCTTTTCAAAGATTAAAAAAAATGGAAGTGAAGAACTGCAAATAACGCTCATATCTGAAATACTGAAATTAAAAAGCATTAGGTACGGCAAATAAAATTTTTACTCAATACTCTGTTACAATAATAAATAGATTAATTTATTATATTATCATTTCCCTCGTAAAATTCTGTGTTTCAATCGTAAGTCATCGTTGTATGATATAAACGACATTTGAAATAAATATACCTAAATCTAAACAACATTATATCGTCAACGGCCAAGAGACGCTTATATGAACCAACTGAAGAAAGACGTGAACTGTGGCACATACGTAGAACTGAAGACACTGGCTGAAAATAGGAAGGAATGGAGAAGAAAATCCAAGCTCGTTGCATACCAATCCAATGGATTGTATCTTATCGTATATATAATATCAAAATGTTCTCGTACCTATCTTATTGTTCTTCTTATTTGAATAAAGGCAAAGCACCCTCTTACGAGTGAACCATGGTTATCATCATCAATCTC
This sequence comes from Athripsodes cinereus, assembly GCA_947579605.1. NCBI lineage: Eukaryota > Metazoa > Arthropoda > Insecta > Trichoptera > Leptoceridae > Athripsodes > Athripsodes cinereus. The sequence goes on from OX388314.1 coordinate 14,714,636, forward strand.
TATTTTATAGTCAAACAAACGTACATAATATAATATACGCACCCAAGCACACATATATTCTCCAAACACCACCTGAAAAGATCTTCATTACATCCCTCATACAAAAACACATAATTAAATGTACCTACCACCTATTTCTTTAAAATAATTATAATTTGCATACAACAAGAGCAGATTCGTTATCCCAAGATATGTATCAACTGGAGTTAGGTTCATTCACAACCAAATAAACAATTGAATTCTATGCATATAATTATGTGTATCAAATAATATCATGTCGGAATGAAACTACATTATGTCACAAAAAGTTTTGGGTTAGTTACATGAAATCACGCCTTTCCGTTACACTCGCCCTCTGTATGTTGACTGTATTTCATATTAATGTTTCAGTGATGAGGTTTGCAACCCAACTTGAATGTCTTGTTTTTTTGTTGGCACAGGGAAGAAAGCCTGCATGTTTATTACGTGCAGCTGGTCTGCTGGCTATCCCACTTGTAGAACATACCGTGATGGTATAGTAAGTTTTTTGTAATCAATGTACAGTAAAGAATAAATAAATATTTTTCTCAACAAACTTATATTTTTGCAAATCACATGTTTGCTTACACGAAATTATTATCAAACAATGTTGTTGGTAATTGGACTAACAGTCCATATCACTTTTTTAGTTTTAGTTGGAAGACATCGCATTTTAGCGATAAACTCGCCCTCTGTACATTGAATTGTATAACTGATATTTTTATGATACCTACTTTGTTTTGATTTGAAATATTGTAATCAATATACAATGAAGAATAAAATAAATAAAAAAAAATCAAACATAAAAAGATCCTAACGAAGAGTACACCACTATGTTCATAAATAATTTTGAACAAAATATGATGTAGCGTAGTTTCGCTCCGACATGCACATTAACATGACTGCATCCAAGTACATGTAAATATCAAGTACCTACCTACATACCTATTTAGATCTAGCGTTCAATGTTTTAGACCATTCTCACCACTTACCCTCTTTAATTTTTATATCATACCGATAATAATTTATGCATAAGTTTTACCTTTCACCATAGATGCAAACCTGTTTTATTTAGGGATGACGATTGTCTACAACACCTAAGCTTATTTTTTTAACAAAACAATATACCTTTGTTCTTTGCTATATTTGCATAACGTAAGTAGACGATTTGGTACTTATTTGATATTTATTTTAAAAATAAAAATATTTTCATGTTGTGAATCCAGTTTGTTTTCTCAGCTATGGTATTAAAATACCAATTCAAAGTTATTTCCTTCGGCTCCATGAAGAAATACAACTACTAAATATTCTTTATATTATTGAAGTCTTAATTTTTTGATGGCACTTAAAAATTCACCTTTTAATAGCATGCAGCCAGTTGCTGGCTACACCACTTGTGGGGTATGCCGTGATGTTAAGTATAAATATTGATTTAAATCAATCATTATATTGCTATTTCGATGTAGGTAAGGTGTAAAGTTTTCCTATTACATGTTTTAGGAGCAAACTAAAAAAATGTTCTTACAAAATATCTTCTCCCGTTTTTGAGATGGATACTCTTTTAAATCATCATCATCTCTGTCGGTCTCTCAATCCTGAGAATCGTGACCATCATGCATCGTCCTGTAAACCATCTGTCTCCATGTTGAGCGATCCTCCGCCATGTGTAAGGCCCCGTGAAGCAAACTCTTTTAAATGGCGGAAAATAAATTACCCGTCATTTTCATCATATTTTTTTCATAATTGGTAGAAATTTATGTATTATTTTTTATAAAGAAATAAAGAAAGCTTCAATGAAATGAAAGAAATATATTTGAAGATATAAAGTTATTACTTAGCTAAAAGGATATATTTGTAGTAGCATCACATATTTTATTAACAGTATGTTTAATTAAAATATAAATTTACCTATTAGTGAGCTAGTCAGCGGACTGGCTGCATGAAATAAATATAGAAGTTCTATTCTTTCTTTCTTTCTTCTTCCGGCAAGGCACCCGAAAACATGGAAGTTATCCTCTAGAAATATAAATTTCACATGAAACATTTCATTATAACATTTCCGAAGCAAGCAATATAAAAAAAAATCCTTATGAAAATAGACTAAGGTACATTTATCGTGACAAAATATGTCTCAAACGCAAAATAATTATATAATTTCTTTTCAATATTACGAAACAAAACTAAAATAACCTGTTTATCTACCTTACCCTTCTTTTCAAAGACAACTTCAAATAAAAAATAATAATCATGATTTGCATATTTCTCAATTGTTTTATTCCGTTCTTGTACAACCCATTCACTAATGCATATTATAGATCTACCCTACTCACAGGGTGCCTTGCATTTGTCGTATTATAATTTTTTCACCTTTGTCTTGATTAGCGCTGAAAAAAAAAACAATAATATTTTATATTGTATGAGGGGAATATCTACAATCCGACATATGCAGATTCATGTGGGAACGATGTATAATAATAAAGATTCAAAAAGGATATTTTATTATTGTTTTATCAGCTCAATGAAATATTTTTTTCTTACTTCTGCTATACATAAAGTGGTTATTCAAATTTTTATTAATATGGGGATGGGATATAATAATATGTTTCATTTAATATGTGTGTTAGCATCTATGTGACTAAAACGAGTTTTAATGTACTTCGACAATCAGTGTATTTGGTGATCTTTTGGTGTATGGTCTAAATTTATGTTTAAAAAATCTCTAAGAATTGTAAATTTGGTGGTTGGTGATTGTTGAAATTATAACTTCGTGTTATTTAAGGTGATTTACTGTGCAACTTGATAATAAGGTGATCTTCAATAATAACTAGTGTTTTTTCAGTGTAATATCAATGAATAAGTTACTTATGAAGTTTAAATATTCACCATAATTGGTGACAATTTTGTGCGAGATAGCCAGCGGACTAGCTGCACGTAAAAAAGATAAAATAAACGCAAATATAAAAAGCCATTTAAGATTTTAATTAATATATTTCACACATTAATATGTCTTGGCGAAAAGGCTTTTAGCTGTCATGCCGATGTATCTTTATTATTGCTTTTAATAAATAAATAAATAAGATATGAAAATGTAGGTACGTAAATGAAATGTTTTTCAATTAGTCAAAAATCATTTAATATTTATTAAAGTACTGATGTGAGAATTAAATTTCAAATTAATGTCTTGACAATTACCGGTGTCTTGAAAATTGAAAGAAAATTGCAAATCATGTCTCACCCTAACGAGCTTATGATGCAGGGAGGCTGGGAAGGAAGATAAGAGTGATGGAAGGGAGGGGGAGGGTATTTTGTGCTTTTCTGGTTTATATTAGAAAGGAAGGTAGATAATTATCTGCACGCAAATAAAATACACATAATAAGCATCAGACATTGACGATTCAAGTTTTTAACGAGAGCTTTTTTCCTAATTTACATTTAGATTCTATTTCGCCTTCTTACTACTTATTCAGTAGATAGCATAGGCACACGTATCTATATATTATGTATAATAGTATTATATTATGTATTATTATTTCGTGTATATATTTTAGATTCACCCTTAAACTTAGGGGTGGGAGTCAGTCACCTATCGCATCTTTGGTTGGGATTAAATCGAATCGTTTCATAAAAAATACATGTTCACCATAACAAAATGCACTGATCACTTGTAAACGAGTAGATGGCCTTTGGTTGAACAGAAAATACAGTCATAAAACACATAAAATCGAAATAAATTGTATGTAATTATCATTCAACTTTCAAAGTACATACGGATAGATCAATGTATCCCGGCTATAGGCTATAAAGTCTTTAGGCTATAATCAGAATACGAATATAAATAATTTTAACCTTATGACACTGAAATGTACAAAATCACACCTGAAAACTTCACAACAAGAAAAAAATCACTAGCTGAATTCAAAACCTGAAACTTCAAATATCTGAGAGAGTACCATTGGTTATTAGCAGATTTAATTCTATCAAATGAAGTTTATACTTCACCCTGATGATGCCAATTTATAGTTAAAGCGCTAGGCGTTATTTTATTGTGGTTTACTTTGTATACATTATCGTTAAACATAAAACAGTGTTATATTATTCCATCAAGTATTTTATTAAATTGATAACGAACAATTTTCTCTGCTGTATGATTTTCTGAAACGGTTTAAGATTTACTCTGATCATCCTCATTGGCGTATTTTTATCAGGAGTATATGAGACTTGTTAGTAGGGAAGAAAGTGTATGGTGGGAGGGTGGAGGATGGAGGCTGCCACTAACGTCTTGTTAAGTCACTGAAGCGTGACAGGAAAGTATCCCGACAGAGGGATGATGAAGCCTTATCGAATTTATGCGAATGTAAAGAAACTTTATTCTTTTTGCATCATTTCAGGGGGTTTGGTTTCATAGGGAGTGATTTTGATTAAACTTTTTTATAAAGAAAGAAACCCGATTCCAAATAAATACAGAACACTTTAAATACCTACCTACACACCAACCCTCTTTTCGTTTACAAATATTCTCTTCACCTAAACAATGCAACAAATTAGATGAATTTAACAATAAATTCTTTTGTAGTTTTTGTCCGCATTAATTTTAATTATCGTCGATACTTATATGATGGTATTAGACATGCATTCTGATAAAACAAGAAACACATAAAATTTCAGCTGACTTCATATCTTGAGTTTTTGATGAAATTTTGTTACCGATTTATTCTTTTTTAAGTGATCATATACTGTGATTAAAAAGAAGTTTCATCAACGTCTATCTACCTATTTATCTATACCCTCATGCCGTATCCCAATGGGGTAGGCAGAGAGAAGGAAACGTCTATTCTTATATTCTTATTTTGCTTTCTCCATATTCACGTAATTTGATTTTGTGATTTCTTTTATTCTTGTGAATTCGATCTACTTGATCGAACTATGAAGTTCTTGGACGTCCTCGCTTTCTCATACCACCTTTTTACGATAAATACATCTTCATGACATTTTTCCTCACTCAACAAAGTGTCAACTCCCACTATATAGTTATAACTTGATAGAATAAATAGAAATGTGGTGTAGTTTTAAATAAACAAGTTAAAACAGGTTATGAATAAAAAGGTTAAATTTTACATAAAAAATAGATATCTGTAAAATTTTAAAAATAGTAATAGCGTTGAAAAAATATAATTAATAATAATATGTAGTTTTTCTATGGCCCGTAGTTCTTTGATCAGCTTTCATATACTTTGTATATGTGTATGTACTTCAATAGATTTATCAGAAGTTGTTTTTATGGTATGAAAAGTTTCATATTAATTTTATTAAATATATACGCTCTGCTAAGCGTAAAGATAAAACGAGCGTGTTAAAAAAATTATCGGTCACCCATACCGTAAGTAGTATATTGGTTTTGGTACGTTGTTTATAAGTTGAACTTAATATAATTATGTGCGTATCCTAGCAAACTCGGACCAATGAACTAAAAAATCACCCCGCAAAATTTATTATGAAAAATATTATTACGGTAATATTTCACCTAGACAGGGGAGAAAGCGATGGCTATGGCCTCACCTACCTAATATAATTATATTTTTTCTGGAAGAAAGAAAATAATTCTTGAAATCCTAAAAGTACCTACTCCAACTAAACCGTATAATATAATATTTTTTTGGAGAACCATGTCTACACAATGCAACATTGTGTAAAGTCTAATCGGAAGAAGTGAGAAAGGTGTCCCAACGCATACGAATTGGCTCTAGGCTGGCTTAAGTGATCACTTTCGGTGTCCATGGACAACGTTCACCAATTCCACCATTCTCACTCACGGTGTATTAAGGTCCACCAATCGAGAGATGCTTTATGCAAATCTTAGAAGCAACCATCATTTTGGGATCTCATTTTACATTGTGTGTGTTTTCATGTTTCATTGCGTAGACATGGTTCTCCAATCGAGGATTCTGATTGGTTTTGTCATCTGCAGCCAAATCCGGTTAATCAATAAAAAAAATAGTAAATATTCCAAACATTTAATATTTTTTTTTTCATATTATATGTATTAACTGTACGTCAACGATAAAAATTTATGATATAATGATTTTGTATTTCGTCAATTAATAATTGCCGAGCGCTTTCGCCTTGCGGAATCTTCAGGGTGAGAGTTACTTAAAATTAAAGAAATACAAAATCATACGTAAAAATTAACCAGTGTTTTAATATAACATTTTAAAACTTATATTAAAATGAATTTTCACTACGTTAACCTACTTTAAATTAAATAATTATTGAATGAGTTATTTTGTAAATATATTTCTTAGAACACCTGTACATCGTAAAACCAAAAGATAATTTGTACATTTCCGTATCAATATCTGTAACTATACTAGGACGATTACAAGAAGTAAACGATAAAATAAATATAATCTTCGAAGTCATTATTGCGAAAAAACGCATAATATTTAAATATTATTAAAGTCATATTAATGCTTTGGTGCTTTTATGAATAATTAATCTGTTACTGACGAGGTTCAGAAAAATTATTGATGATTAAAGAAATAACGAACGTCAGGAAAAAAATATAATTATAAGACTTGTGTATTATAAATATAGTGATTGATTGACAAGAGACTTATTAAATTAAACATAAAACATGTCCTCATTACTTAATACACGATTTGTGATATCTCTTTAATGAGTTTTTTTTTATTATGCATTCTTTCGATGGCGCTATGTATACTGAAACATATTTTTTTCAAGCCGATTTAAGAACAAAGCATAAGAAACGCGTTTTTTCTTATAAATAAATAAGTTAATGATACAGTAATATTTTAATTGTAATGTTAAATATCAATTAAGTTGATAAAGTCTTACTTTTGAAAACTTATTTAAAATATCTCTGAGTTACATTTTTTTTTGTTTTGTACAATTGATTTTATTGGCCACATTGCACATCACTATTTAAATAATACCTGTCTTGTTTTTTTATGTTAATTATTTATTTATGCAAAATGTATGATTATTTTTTCAATTAAACAATTCATACGTATATAACTTCTTTTTTTTTGGGTTTGATACATTTAAATCCATATATTTGAAATTATTTTAAAACTTTTATCAAGTTACATCTAAATTAATTAAAAATAATTAAAACATTTAATTATTGGGTACCTAATAAACACTAATAACTTTACACCGTCTATTGACAAGAGTCTTGTATCTCAATAAGAAAACAACAAAAACATTCAGGATCTTATCTATCTTAAAAAAAACACATGTGTATATTCCATTTGTGTCTGTCAATAGTTTTTATAATATTTGCAGACTATACACCTGCATGGAACATCGCAAGCCTTCGCAAGATAGATAATATATTAAATTCATAAACATAGTTATCAACTTATGTTTATTCATATACCTAATAATATTATTCTTATATTATTCACCATACAACAGCGTTGCCTTTAGTTTCTGCGGATACTCGTACGCGAGCAAGTAGGTATGTATGTGTCTACTAGAGCTAGGTGAGTAACTAATTAATTTTAATGAGAGCCTGTTAGGAGGCAGATGCAGATGTCATATTATGACATTAATAAGAGCAGAACAATTTTAACCTCAGAATATATTTACATAATATAATAATAATAGCAACAATAATGCTACAATACAATTGTAGGAAAATGATAAATTAATTACTCATAGGTGCACGTTTCGTTCGGTGACTTTTGAAAATAATAATTTGGTAGGATCATCATAATTATTATAAATATTGAGGAAAGCCGTGGGAAGAGTATATAGTTAACTTATTGACGCGAACTCGGTCTGAATGCAGAGATTTATTGAAGAAAAATTGATAGATTGTGTCTCATGTAGCTAAAGGAAATATTATTTTCTGAAATGTTTAGATTAAACCTCTTATGCCAATATAAGGTCGAAATAAATAAAACAAGTGTTTTATTCTACTGATTGACAATGTCCTCATAAGACGAAAGACGTCTCTCTCATCGAATAAATCAATAGTAGAATAAAACACTTGTTTTATTTATTTCGATATGGAATTCTACTACCTAAACACCGACACAGTGAACCAATATAAGGTGATAGCTGCCTGTAAAAAATAAACACGTAGGTTTATCAAGTAATAGCTACATATAAAAAAATAAACACATATGTAGGTATATCAAATTATAGAATTATTTGGTAGGATAAAACAATAAATACCTAAGTGCAAAGTACCATTATTTCGAAAAAATCATCATTTTAATTATAATATTTTATATGAGTTCTTAAAAGTATCGCACGACTATTGAGTCGATTTGCATCAACGAGATCCCAAGTTCAATTTTTGGCTGGATCACAAAATTTCATTCGGCATCATCGCATCTAGAGTTGGAAAATAACTGTTTCAGTAGAACTGAGACAGCACTAGTTGTCTGGAATAAATTACATTAGAAATAAGTCCACCAGCTATACTGACATCTGTGTAGGTATAGAAAAATGCTTAAAAAAATAGGTACATATGAAACGATATTTTGAATTTATTTCAACATCAAAAATTTAACGATGATTAAAATAACTCTCTATCTATACCCTCACGCCGTGTTCCAAGTGGGGTAAGCAGAGAAACCGGAACGCCATATAGATCAATATTTACATACTTCTTTCGCTTCTTCTATGTACAATCAAATAATTTTTCATACATGCACGTTCTTTTCTCTTACTTAACACTTGCCGTCCTTCAGAATTTAATCTACGTGGTCAAGCCACGTGTTTCTCGGACAACCGCGCTTCCTCACACCCCTACTTTCAGGTAGATGTATTCTCTTTGTTATCCTTTGTAATCAAATTGAAAATAATAATCTTTGCAATTAAAATAATTGCAAGGGTAATTATTTTCAGTATGATTTATTGAGACATAATAATTGATTCACAACTTGTTAATATTGCCTATTAATTTATAATTTATAACGAGAGTTTAAAATAAAACAATGCAAAGATTATTATTTTCAATATGATTTATTAAGATGAAATAAGTGTTTCGCAGCTTGTAAATATTGTTCATTAATTTAAAATATACCTACATCGAGAGTTTGGTTAATTGATATATAATATAAAATTAAATGACAGTGAAAATGTAATTTTATCTTATTATATTATTTATTTATTTAATTTTATTTTGCATTCACGGCATTTAGATATGTAATTAACAATATTTAATTACTATCGTCTTGACGTATGTAAATAAGTGTGTAAAATAAGTAATGAAACTGCTTTATAATTACATAACGTATTTCGAGATGAGGAAATACATACAACATACATAATAATTATGCTTATTGTGTGTTACAATATTATCGTTACATTCACACTCTTCATGAGCTCGTACATACTCGTAGTTCCAACACGTTGTTTGTGCATTGTAAATGACGTACAATTAAAATAAAATATAGATACATGGTACTACTAACTACTGGTAAAGTAAAATACAATATAATTTATATCATTATTACATACTAGCTGAATATTAATTAGATATCAGAAGTATATATATAATGAGTAACAATCCATTGGATTGGTCTGCAACGAGTTTGGACTTTCTTCTCCATTCGTCCCTATTCTCAGCCAGTCTCTTCAACTCCATGTATGAGCCACAGCTCATGTCCCTCTTCAGTTGGTCCATATAGGCGTCACTCGGTCGGCCTCTGCCATTTGTGCCTTCGGTCCTGCCCTCTGCGATTGCGACTGCGATCTTATATTTTTTTACGTATACCGGAGAAATGATCAATAGTGGGATGATTTCTCGACGCTTTGGAACTCCTGAAGTCCTGACACAATTTTTTTGACATACATTGAATGACCCACCGTCTACCCGGATATCGCAGAAGTCTGGGGACTTAAATTTATCCGAAATTCTATACTTAACAAATCTTGTTTTTTTTTAAAGTTCACTGAGAAAAATACTCAAAACGAATCATTGGTACGGTACTATCAGATTAGGACCAGAGATCGTACAAACGATTCATTGGTATAAATCTATAATATTAACTCTTCGCAAACAAATCATTGGTAAATTTACCAACAATTTGTATGCGAAGAGTCAATATTATAGATCCGTACTAATGAATTGTTTGTACGATCTCTGGTCCTAATCTGATAGTTCGTACCAATGATTCGTTGTGAAATTTCGTTAGTATTTTTCTCAGTGTTATATTATTGCAATCAACGCTCCTCTCGGGAGCACATGCCAGAAACCAGCCTCCTTCATTCAGAGCGACTCTGCGCCAACTGCGTCACCTCTTTCCACTTCATTCCCAGCGCTCTGATATCGTTGTTATAGGAACGGTGTATTGTGAAAGAGGCACGGCCGGGCCGTCGGAACCCTTGTGGATGGCAGAACAGTGCTCCATTTGACCAACTATCATTTGGGATTCTCAAAACATGACCCAGTCAGGACCATCATCTCTCCTGTTACAACTCTGTATAATATTATATTTTCCCCAAAAACATTGCATTTTTTCTTAAAATAATAAAAAAAATCTGTCTGCTCGTTTACAGATTATTCTAGACATTATCTCATTTTATTTTTACGCGGCGGCAGAATTGCCATCCACACTTCTCAGCATTATACAACCAGATAAGTCTCCATATTTATGATCAATCACGGTCACAGAAAAACTTAACAGTCTAATGCCGGGAAAAAATCTCCATATAATTGGTCTGTGTGAATTGTCTATACATAAAAAAAAATATATATATAATTAATATCTTGGTCAATATTATTAGGTAAAGTGAATCATTTTCCAAGAACATATTCGATCTGCCTATATAACATATCATTATTAACGAGCTAAACATACATACATCTTGCACATTTATCATTATCATTATCAATATAATTATATGCATATATAAACTGACTAAAATATCATTTGTACGTTGGGTACGTTTGTTTCCTCACACAGTTCCTCGAATGATTATCAATAGCATTATTATTATTGTACGTGTAATAATTATTGTTATTGGAATTCTACAATAATTGATAATTAAGAAAACTTGCAAACAGAGAAAGTCAGTGACGCGGAAAATATGTTATTGAACTTTGCCAGTCCATCCCCTTTGTTTGCTTGTCTGGATAGGTTAATATAAATATAGAAAACACAATATACGACCACCTTTCGTTCAAACTAAAATTTGATGTTAAAATCTTTTTATATACATATTTTTCTCATTTAAATGTATACTTACAAGTTGATAAAACATTTTTTTTAACATAACATGTAGGTATAGACAATTCACACAGACCGAGCTAGTCCCAAACTAAGATATGAATCTTGTATTATGGGTACCAACACGACGACACACATATACAATGCACTAAACACATATACATGTAACACCCAGACCCAGGACAATCTGAAAAAGGTCATTCTTCATTTTGCACTGGCCGGGAATCGAACCCGGGACCTCGTGACTCAAAGGCAAGTGCGTTAGCCTCCGCGGCACACCGGTCGTATTCAAACAAGATTAAACAAAGAACATATTATTTTTCATATGTGTTTCAATTGAGTCTTGTTGTCTCTTTGATAACATTTTTTATAAGCTTTGGTTAGCCAGAAGATAATGCCTCCAGCCAATAGGCTCACCAATTGCTCATGATTTATTTTATCAAAAAAGTGTTATTATTTTTTATTCTCTGTGAAATGATATTGAGATATGTTGGTCCCAGCTTGTTCATGTTTTTTGAATATTTATGCAATTATAATCTGTCAAAATGAGCGCTGTTATATATTTGATGACAAGGCTTTCGATAGCCTGAACAATTCTTATTCAGTATAAACATGACAATAACATTAGAAGATCGATTCAAAAGCGCTCTAAATATTATGAACCTTTTTTCTGTCTTTCATTTCCAAGAGGAATATTAGAGTCGAAAAATTAATATTTATAAAACATTCTAATAAAATACTCATAATATAAAATGGTAAAAAAATTGCCATAACTATTACCGAGCTACATATTTTTTATAACTACGTAATGGACGTTGATAAATTGAGCAAGTCGTTTAGATTTTTTTCGGCATTAAAAGTTCTAAGGAGTTATAATATTTTATATTTTCGCGATTAAATCTAAATGTTTGAACATAACCATAAAAGGGTAATGTGCCAAAATATATTAAATAATGTACTTGTAATAATATATGTTGTCTAGACACGTGATTGATAATATAAAATAATTTAGTCGAACCGTAATAATTTAATCCACAATATAATTCTTATGGTTCTCTGCGAAGACAAACAGGATAAAGTAATTTTTCAGACAATTGGAATCGTAGATAATAAAATTAGGAGAGGAGAGAGCTATTTGGAAATGAAATGGTCCATTTCAATGCAGAATAAAATGACATCATTAACGATTATTAGGTATATGACATTTTTAACTGCCTCAAATTACGTAGAAACTATACTAAAATTTGCATTTTGGTCATTAGCCCCTTTTTATTAATCGATCCTAACCCCCCCCCCCCCCCCGATTCCACATACAGGAGGTGACTACTGTAGTTAGGTGTAGTGTTGTAGGTGGTTGGTTGGTAGATATTATTATTATTATAAATACATATTATTATACGAATAGGTAGATTTTTCAAGGGTGGGTTTTTTCAGAGTGGCATCGGGAGAAAGGTGAGAGGGAGGCGAAATTAAAATAAGGGGTGCGTCATAGAAATTGGAAACAAATTTTAGACGGTGGTAGATCTTAGTAGGCAGCTTATGATTATTTAGAAAATGAGAAAAGTTTAGTACAAATATTGAATTTTTAAATTATTAATAATACGGGCCGAGGGAGTGTAGATCGTAACGACGCAATGTAGATGTTAATTTTTAGTAAAGAATATTTAATGCGCGGTATTAATTTTAAGAATTTGATTAATCATCAATTTTATAGAGTTTCTGCTTCGATTTCATAATAATTATATAGGAACTAGATACCTACCCATATTATTTAAGTAAAATTCAATTTATCAACATGAGTGTTGTAAACTTGCATCATCAGGTGCTGATTTATTCACGGAGTCCGCGAAACCGGTCGTGCGTTAGTCTTACTCAACAGTAACACAAAAAAAAATAATAAAAATATTATTTTATTTTATTTGATTATTTAAAATGAAGTGTTACAAAGTAAATGCCGATACAATTAATGAAATTGCACTTTAACTATTATTATTAAATGAATATGTAACACTCATCTTTTAACCATACCAATTATCTAACAAAAGTTTTATCAGGATTCATGTATTAGATGTAATAAAATGAGCTTTTTTTAGTACAAACAACCTAGTAATTCTAAATGACACTGAAAGCCATAAAGAATAACATTGCTACAAGTACACCTTTATTAATTGGCAACTTGTATAAAACCAGTTATAATATGTAGGTACCTATAGGTATTTCACGCGTAAATTGGTAATTGCAGAAATATTCTGAAACTTAATAGTTCTGAGTATGTCGTCGTAATTACTTTGACCATATTATGGGACAGTAAGTAACAAAATAAATATTTATCAATTGGTTAAATTAAATTTCGATAAAAGCGAAACACACTTATCATGAAAGCTATCATTCCATTTTGTGTAAAGAAATTGCAAAAAGAAGGGTCGTCTCTATTTCTACTAAAAAAATGAAGTGAAGTGTGGACTAGATTTTGATTTATTAAATAATGTATTCATACTCGTATGAAGTTTAAACTATTATTTTGAAGTACATGAACACGTATTTACTGTCGGTGTTTAGGTAGTAGAATTCCATAGAGAAATTAATAAAATATTTTTTTAAATCTACATACTATGTGATTTAATCTCGAGAGAGACGTCTTTCATCTAATGAGGACATTGTCAATCACAGATTGAGACGTAATAAGACGTAATACGTCTCTCTAGAGAATAAATCACATAGTTGAATAAAACATTTGTTTTATTAATACTGTTACATGGACATGGTTACTACTAGAAAAAATAGTGAAAAATCACTTTTTAATCAAATATATTACGAAATATTCTATAAAAGCATTTTATATTACCAACTAAAACTTATATAATGAAAAATGTTAAGCTGTGTTACAAAAATTCCATCTCTTTGCTTTGTGTTGTTTTCCATTTCCCTCTAAAACGGGGCTAAATAATTTTGCCAGGTTTGCAGTTGAAACAAAAGTTTAAGGAACAAAATAAAAAATAACAAAAACTGCAATAAAAATGTACAATGGTTTGCATCCTTGCCTATTTAACGCGTATTTTAATTTCAGTACCTACCTCTTTAAAATACATGCACTACTCCACTATTCTGACGCCCAAATGTAAAATGCGGTAAATGCAATTTTTTCGAAGGTGACTTAGATTAGGTATAAGAATATAATACATAATTCTTACTCTAAAAACTCCTTTAAACGTTGACATTTTAGAAAAGCTTGGGTGTATAAAAATTACAAGCCGTAATCCAACGGATATAATTTAGTGGTAGTTGACGTTACTAAAATGTTGTCTTTAATATGTATCTATTTGCTATGTATATAAAACATGAATTTGCAGTGGTCGATATAGTGTAAGATGTATAGAGATACCCAACTATATACTTGCATGCCTATGTTTGGTTGGTAAGTACCATGTGCCCGAGCAAACTATGAATATATGCCTGTATCTATGTATTTATTAATAGAGCACTAGTGTTACCTAGTTGTGTTAGCTTGTATTTTTTTTTTGTTTTTGTTGATTGATTTGTCGTTTGTAAGTGAAGACTGTATTATTTTTTGATCATGTTATTTGTAAAAAGGCGCAAGCCGTATATTTCATAAATAAATAAATAAATATGGTTTAGACTAAATAAATGAAGTCTTATGAAGGTTCTGTCTTGCGTTCTCTATCTATTTTATTCATTGAAAATTTATATTGGAAATAAAAGATATCTATAAGATATTCGACGAGAATTTTGTACAGGTTAACATAAATTTTTATTAGGTCAGTGTCCTCAACACTATGCCTGCCGGATAGCATTAACCATTTCCTAGTACCATAAAGTCAAAATAGGAGTGTAATAAAATCTAGAAAACATTGAGAAGATGTTGTCTATTTTAAGTTTTAACGGCATTTTTAAGGAAATTGTTTCCAATGTATTTTCTGCACTTGTATTTTGACCGTCAGTAAATACTCCGCCATAATGCGAGGGGTAACCTCACCCTCCTGACTTGGCCATGAGAGGGGACTCAGTCAAAGAGGGAAATGAAAAATGGCCGCCAACTCCCCGTCCCCTATACTACACTACTGACTACATAGGTACCTTCTATAGTCTCCACCCGCCATACGCCACGGCTTGTTATTTTGCACAGAGGTGCACTGCACGGCGGGGGAGGGGTTAAATAATAATAATAATATGCTAAAAATAAGGGATGGGGGATGAAAGAGTACAGCCTGTCCCCACTTTACCCCAACGCGATACACGGTAAATTCGATACACCCAAATCTATCATTTCTAATCGAGATATAACATTAAAGAGTTTTATTTCAGGTAAATTATTCCCAATTTATATGAAATTTGTGGGCAAGTATGAATAATGAGTATCTGTTACCTATAATAGGCATAAATTAGTCATATTTTGAAGATGACCAATGTATGTTAACCAAAAGTAAACCGTTTTTTCGTCCACCAAGTTCCCGACGGTATGGAAGTACGTTAGATATTCTAATGATTTCCTTTTTAAAGTTATGAAAACTCTAGGAATTTTATTAAAATACATTTCACTATTGATATTGTGTAGAATCTTCTTTATCTCTCCAATTTTTTTTCTAACTTCACTTAAGTTTTAACGGTCAATATATTCGGATATTTAAAATAATTGGTGTGCTAATTTTCTAGAATAACAGCGTCGCTGTGATATTGACAATTATTTTTCTAGTAAACATTTGCTGTTTTTAAGTTTTTGAAAAAATATGTTGGTACTATAATACTATATAGCTTCCTTTATAAATCAATATTAATGAAATGTACTTAAATATATTATGTAAAACAACATTGTTCTCAATATTGTACTTTTTGATATTAGTTATAAGACCGGTACGTATAAAAACAACGACGGTACCTTGCAGCTTTCGGTAAATAGGTACCTGGAACACGCTGAAAGAATAATAGAAAAATAATATCTTATGCTTTTTTCTTTTACAAATGTAACGAAATGGAAATAATGAAAAATGCCACAGGCAAAGTGTGAATTATCCAGCAAAGAAATTGCCACAAAGAAAGGGGAAGATTCGTTAAATTTTCTTTGTTTAAAAATTATTACTTATTCTTTTTTTAACAATGTACTATAATATTAATTTTAGTACATACTGCATAAAATATAATTATAACAACATTCTGATAATACTGTCTTGCTTAAATATTTATTTTCTCTTTAATCCAGCAATCAGTATTATCTTAAACAAAAACCCGTGTTTTTCTCGTTCGAGCTACAAAAAAAAACAAAATTAATTTTATTTTTATCTTGTATACTTATTGTTGATAGTCACAATAATAACCTAAAAAATTAACATTTACTTAATGAAAAACTATATTTTCAATATGTACATGATTGTGAGTTTTCAATCACGGTAGGTACATGTAATTTTTTGATGGAATTATTTTATGGATGGGTTTATATTCCAGGTAGGTTTGGTTGTTAAAATATTATTAATTGTGCCTTAAAGAAGTGAACCTTACGTGAATGCTATGTTTGATGAAACAGAAGAACTTTGATAACTTTCGTAAAGGAAATTACCTATTCGGATAAATACATCTGCATCACAAAAAAAAACTTTTAAATAATAAAAAAGGATGAAATCTTTGGAACGTTAAAGATTTTTACATAAATCTCGTCTAAAATTCTGATAGTGATATGATGATAAAATTTTAACTTTTATTCTTAACCAACGTATGTATGTTGAAAAATATTGGAAAATTTACATGTAAAATTGCAATTGAAAAAATTCTGATTAGATAGGTGTTGAAACACTTGACTTTCTATCAATACAAAAGGGATTACAAAAATCGAGCAATAAAACATTCAATGAATCACTAGATAGTTTAAAAGTGTTAACCCAGAATGAATATAATAATAATAATGGAAAAAAAGCGCCCCACAAAAACATGAAAAAATGATGGGGTACTTACCCTAACAAGTTTTTTCATCACCTTTTTATAACAATAAAAAAATAAATAAAATAAAAATAACACTAAACTAGAGTTAAGTATGTACTTCGCTAGCTACTCGTGTTTTTATAATATTGAGTCTGTGCTAGGATTGTTCGTCTATAATAATAATTGATCTTAAATCGACCCTAATTTTTTTATGTCGATACCTTTTTTTGTAACATAATCAATCATGAATAAAAACAACCTATTGGTATTGATTTCATTGACTGTAAAGTGTGTTTATGTGTGTATGTATACCTACTGTGGTTACCCGCTAATAATAATATGAATTTAAATCGATCAATAAAAAGGTATCGGTGTAAACCTAATAATCATAGAGGTACATACATTATGTTTCTATTATTTAGAATGCCCAAATTATTTTATCGCCTACCTTAATATGTTGTTGAATTAGAGATTATGGAATTAATACACACATTAATTATTACATACCATCTGTTGATTATGTGTGAATTTTTACAATGCCATTTATTTATCTTGAAAGATTATAGTTATCATATTTTTGTGTAATAAGAAAAACTATGTACCTGCATTCAGAAGAGGTAGTAATATGAGTCGATAATACACACAAATGTCTTGAGGATGATTAAAAAGCAATTAATTTATTTTTGAAAAATTTCCATGCAAAGTCAGAGAAAACAGAGTGGTAAAGCTAAATTTTACAGTTGTTATACTCTAGCCCAACAAAATTTAATATAACTTTAAGAAATTTTATAAAATTCAAAAATCGTGCCAGTAACTCACTCAGCCATGAATCGATCCCATAATCTGTAATTTTTCCACGATTTTCTTTTATTTTTGCTTTCTTACATTCTGCTATGGAACACAGAATGGAAATAAGCCTCCTATATTCTAAAGCAATTTTGTACAAAGTGAGTTAACACTACCTACAAAATTACAATAGTTCTACTACCGTTGTCATAGGTATGGTTTACCTGTAGTGAAACATCGACTTCTTAGCCATCGGTTTCGGGAACTATATAGATTACTCCATGTTTAATTAAATGATCATGTAATTTAATTTAATTTAAAAAGTTAATATTATGTGCGCTTTATATTAAATTAACAAAGTGGAGATTAAACAGTGCTCAATAATATATTTTTATATTTTATTTAATAAAATCAAGTATATTATTAAATAAATTATATTATATTATTCATGTTAACATACCCATACTCATGTAGGTAATTAAGACAAAAAGGCATATTATTTTGAACTATATCTACTATCAGGTGAACATGTACTCCTGCATAATATGCATCTCATATAATTTTATAAAGAGTTAATGAATTAATATTAATATAAAGAACAAGAATTGGAAAGCAGAATGAATTGCATTTATTGTATGTGAATATTATTATTTTCCTTATTAGCACAATGAGATGAATATTTAAATCGGTCTCCTTAAGCCCGTATGCGCTTTTATACAATAAAGAGCTTTAGAGACTTTAATATAAATATATAAAAAACCACTAACAGCTGTTGGCCGTTGTCCCTACTATCTACAGCCTCACATAGAGACTATTCAGATTGAGAGATATTCATAGCGAATAGATACCAGATAAAACTGCGAACTTACTTAATTATTAGGGATTCACAGTTTTCGTACACTGAATACGTTTGATCGCCGATATCAAATTTGTATTACAAAACTTTAAACGATTTACCAAAAAAAAACTTTAAACGATTTAACAAAAAATAAAAATTCGCAAAGTTAAAATTCACCCAATATTTTTTGAATAGGTATTCCACCCTTTAAGTGGTTTTACTATGGTAGGTACACCTAAATTTAAAAAAAAAATACCCTTACAATGGATGGTATTTTTATTAAGAAAAACACTCAATAATTTAAAATATATTTTTGACTGATCGACAATGCAGAGTTTGTTAAATAGGTATAATAAATACATATGGATGTAGTACGTCGTGAAATGTAAGCATTTTATGACGTCATTTTCGGTTAATGGATTATTGCTGTGACATCATCTGAATATCCTGCAGTATGAATAGCTCCATAATACAATATTCCACATTGAAAAGAGGTAATGATATTGCATTACAATGACCTTTCTGATGCAGACAATAATAGTAATAATAATAGTACAATGAGACGGTACTTAGTACCTTTATTTAGTCCCAGGTATGTCCTTTATAATTACCAAATGTTATGCAAGAAATTATAATCCTTTTTTTACTGAAGGTAACCCTATTTCATTTTGTATGGAAAAGTATGTATGTATGTATGAAATCATCTCAGAAACGGTCCCCATGTTGCATAATTATGTTGACCAGTTTCCGTTATAAAAAATATAATATAATATAATGGGAAGCTGTGAAGTTTTGTTGAATTTTATGTTGCTAGAAATCACTACCAAAGTGTACCTAGGTACCTATTATATTATGTGATATTTAAACATGAACCAAATATGACGTATTCAATGTTTATTTATAATAATATAAATAAATAAATCTTTATTGGCCAAGTTAATAAAAATACACTAATACTAATAAAAAATACACTAATACTAATAAAAAATACACTAATACTAATAAAAAATCGGGTCTATTAATACATCATAATAGACCCGATTTAGTATTACATGATAAACGTAATAAAATAACGTACCTAATAGACATCGCTGTTCCAAATACACATAATATACAAACAACCGTCGCAGAAAAAATACGTAAATATACAGAACTAGCAGGAGAAATAAAAAATATTTGGCATTCTAAATCCGTTTATATAATACCTTTAGTCATGTCAGCTACAGGGGTAACTCCGAAATCTTTAATAAATAATTTACAAAAATTAGATTTACCGGTAAATTTGTATATTAAAATTCAAAAATCTATTATAATAAACACTTGTAATATTGTAAAAAAGTTTTTGAACACAGATATTTTAGGCACAATGCTGGTATTTTGATCCCGCGTTTTGAGCCTAATCCTTTGATATCCTGTATATCTGGATAGGTGAATTTTTCCCGGCATTAGACTGTTAAGTTTTTGTGTGACCATGACTGATCATATGGAGACTTATCTGGTTGTATAATACTGAGAAGTGTGGATGGCAATTCTGCCGCCGCGTTAACTAAAATACATTTTTATTAATACAATTTTTCCGTCTACTGTGAGTGTTATATCGGATATATTACCCTTTATTCTGATAAATGAAAAAGCTCCAATGAGATATTGATTTAAAATTAAACTTAGGTAGGTATACAATAATATTTTATGATATTTTATTTTAATTACATAACACAGGGAACTCTGAAAACCCTGAAAATTTTACTTTGGAAAATGTCAATATATCTACATTGACAAAAGCGTTCGAGATTTTAAATAAATCTAAGTAAAAATTAACTGTTTTGTGTAATTAAAATAAAATATCGTCAGTATGAATTTTCACTACCTATGTGAATGTACAAACCTTAGAATTATTAAATAATATTTTTATATTTAACAGTGGGCTTATAACTTTTTCAAGTTTATTAGCAGTTATTATTTAATATTTACTATGTAGATACATAAAAATACCTAATAGCACATAGCTAAGAATATTTTTCTATGAACACGATACTTGATACAGACAACAGATAAACAATTAAATATATTTAATATAAGACCCTCAGTTGTACAACGATAGTATATAGGAACATACTTGGTAGGTACTAACACCCCTAGTTATGCATATGGAAAAGTCAATGTAGAAAAAAATATTTTGCATGAAGACCTAGCGAGTACCTACCAAGCATATGACGTATAGTAGCTATTCCTAGGTTGGTACTTATGTGCCAGTGGCGAAACAATATTTTTAAAATGATCATTCTTTTGTATAAATGTACACTTGATACATTGTGACTGTATTGATAGTATTCAAATAACGCTTTTGAAAGGAGATAATATTTTTTAGGTTTTACGGATTTTTTTTCATTTTTTTGGTTTAGATAGCTATAAACATATTGTGTTTCACACGGAAAATCATAAATGATAAGTTGATTATTGGGTTTCCAAAAAAAAATATTTTTTAATTTTTATATGCATTTGATCATGCTCCTTAATATCTTTTCTATTCTACATTCAAAATTATCATCATGCGTTTCATTCCACGTCTCTAATTATCATTTTGTTTCATCTTCATTGATATAAGTACGCAGAAGTTATGTCTTTAAAAAAAGTAACAAAAGATACATTATATTTTTATAATTATAATATTGCACACTGTACCTAAGACTGTTGCTTCATTTCTCTCGGGGAATATTTCGCGTGCTAATAATATGCAAAGTATTATAGGTAGGTACGTCACTGCTACTTAGGTACCCAACTCACTAAACACGTTTGTTGTTTCTAGCAGAATAGATTGTCGTTATAAAATTTGCATTTAATTAAATAGGTACCTACATAAATATCTCTCTCTCCCTCTAGTACTAGTAGATACCAATATGTACCTAGTGCCTATATTCATTGAGCTATTTTATGCATAATAAAGAGACGGATTGTTCTATATTATCAGGGTACATTGTTTTTTTTTATAATGTCTTGCAGCACGATAAATAGGTACACCTTTGTTCCATTTGAAACCGTTACAAATGTTTCTACTTCTCAAATATCCAGTTAATTAATTTTACGTGTGATTAAATATTATTTTATTTAATTTTTTTTATTTAATTACAATTACACGCGTTTGTAAAGTCTTTCATAAAATTTTAATAAAACAATACTTTTTTTACAATAAATAATATTTTTTAGGTAGGTAGGTAGGTACTATTAATTCATACGTTTTAATTTAATCTTATGGGTAGGTATATAGAAAATAATGAATATTTGTACGCTCTTGTTATTTGAATTTTATTGTAATAATTGTAATAGAAATACTCAATTTATAGGTAGAAGTTGTTAAAATAAGTAAGCATAAATCTAATTGCGTGATAACTATGCGCTCTTACCAAAAATCTATAAATTAAATGAATAGGAAATTTAAATGGCTATGCCATAAATGTGTAGTAGTAGCAGTAGAAGGAATTTTAAATGTATTCTCGTTTGCATGAAAAAATTCTAAACTTTAAATTTATGCTAAATTTTGTGTCATTATTTTTTGCTTATATATAATTATATTAAATAATAAATTTAAAAATTACTGATCGACGTGGATTGACTTTATGAGTTAACGTTATTTAATTCATGTCTTATTTTTCCTTAGACTGTGTCCAGTTGTTCTCGGAGCCTGCTCCTGGGAGGTGGATGTCCAGCTATCCCTCCATCGTTTGGGTGGTCTTCCTGGGGGTCTGCTTCCCACTTGTCTTCTGCTATCCTCACCACTAAATCGTAACTCGCACTCCCCACATGATCTCTCCTAAAACGTCTTTTTGCTCTTCCCCACGAAGTGGTCTTACTCTGTTACAAAGTGTTATACCTGCGATGGGTCGAAGAGTTTTCATCTCATTAAAATAATTTAGATACCTACTTACTCTTTTCTGTAAAATTTGTAAAACAATGTTCTTACATTCTTGTAAAGTAATGTCTTCCTTATGTACAGGTTTGTTAGAAAAGATTGCCTCCTGAGAACAAGCACGCCTATTCTATGAAGGTTTGTTTTATTAGGTAGGTACATCAATAAAGAGTTTATTATTGTTACTCCAGTGAGGTCACCGGTTAACTTATTTGTAAGAGATATCGTTATGCTACCAATAGATAAAAATACTTAAATTTATAATAGATAAAAAAAAAACAGAATGATTACCCATCTCTTTGAAGAGATAGGTAATTTCATTTTTCATAAAGAAAAGTAAATATAAATAACATAACATAACATAACATACATAGACAACTCACACAGATCGAGCTAGTCCCAAACTAAGATGAATCTTGTATTATGGGTACTAACGCGACGATACACACATATATAATGCACTACACACATATACATGTAACACCCAGACCCAGGACAATTTGAAAAAGGTCATTCTTCACTTTGCCCTGGCCGGGAATCGAACCCGGGACCTCGTGACTCAAAGGCAAGAGCGTTAACTCCACGCCACACCGGCCGACTAAAATAACGACCGAATAAAAATACACATGTAAATAAAAATAACTTCAATGTATAAAATTGTATGGTCGTTTTCATTGCCCAAAGTTGAATGGTCTTTATTTGATCTTTTATAATACTTATAGGCAGTATAGGCATTAAATGTTTACCAACATATATATATAATACTTTGAGATGTATAAATGTTTTATTATTATTATTATGTAATTTGCTCTTGAACTTGACCCATTTGCAAAAACCGGTAACGGTCCAGTCGACGCGACGAACGCTTAAAGTGGTCCTTGTCGCGAATATACACCACTACAATATATTTATAGACATGCACTGTAGGTAGGTATGTGGACACACTGTTGTGTATTTATTGTACCGTACTTACTGTGTTTTCGTACTGCAATCTGTATCAACAAAGCATCGCTTGTTATGTAGAGATCAAAAACCAGTGATGAGTTTGCTGCAAAGCGAATTTTACAATGATACGCATTTATTGCAATTTGGATTGAAAGATAAGTGCTTATATATGCTTATTAGGATTTTTATTTTCGTGTGGATTGAAAAATAAACGTTCATCAGGAATACTGTTTTCGTGTAGATTGAAAGATAAATGCTTATTAGGATTTCTATTTTCGTGTGGATTGAAAAAAAAATGCTTATTAAGATTTCTATTTTCGTGTGAATTGAAAGAAAAATGCTTATTAGGATTTATATACTCGTGTGAATTGAAAGATAAACTATTACAAAAAATTATATTTTCGTGTGGATTGAATATTAAAGGATTATTTGGATTTTTTATTTTGGTGTTCTAGTTATGAATGTTTCAACAAAAGTAACCAATAAGAAACTATCCAAAAAAGAAAAAAATCTAGATTTCATAATAAAGTCTATGAAAATGACATATTTACCTAAAATATTTCACAAACAAATTACAGTCTTAAGAAAATATTCCAAAGATGTTATTATCTGTATTTAAATGTAGTCATAAGTCTCTAGATATATATTTTTTAATATTTTGAAAAGTAACTCCGCCAATGCCAGCCCCAAGCCTGGATAAAAAAGGAGGAGGGTTTTCAAAAAATGTTAGTAAAATCACAGACCAGAAAATAAAATTTCTGACAATAATAATTATATGGGTTGGTACATATTTTATGCAGATCATTGGAAAGAGCAACAACATAAGATGAATTTTTTTTACTATTATATAAAGTGTCATCTATGAAATAACTGTTGAAATATTAATTTTCATTAAATAATTAAATACTTAGTTAGACAGAGAATAGGATTTAAATTGAAATTGAGGTAAGTACATAATTAAAATTTATATTCAAAATGTTTGGTGGCAATGTTCATTGTAGATGCTGTTATTTTATCGAAGTTTCAGAGTGGTCATTATGTAGGTAGGTACCTCTACCAACAGTATAGCAGATGTTGTATTAAATTAATATGTACACACTATAATAATAATAACAAGAGATCTATATTATTCTTAAATAATAATCGGTATTACGCATTCAATCAATGTCAATATTAATAACTTGTATTGTACGTAGGAAGTAGATACCTACCCAGAATATTTTGAACATAATACCAACTGTTTCATGCAAACCGTTTATCAAGAAAAAAAAGGTAAAAAGAAAGTCATCACTGTGCGTACAGTAGTGAAGAGATTTCTTAGAATCTGAAAAAGCGATGCATTTAAAAATAATTAATAATAATAATAACAAGAAAAAATCTTTATTGCACAAAAAACAAACATTATTGAATAAACATTGCAGAATTTAAACCAGACAAATAAAATAGCGCAATGGGCGAGTTTAGCGCAGAAGCGCGATATCTTCCATCTAACTCATTATTAACAACGTACGAATGTTATAAATTAAGTAGGCTCTTTGATAACGGTAAACGGGATGTTGTGGTCAAAATAATAGGTACGACTGAACATTTGTTGCAAATTAAGATAGGAATTCCTAAAGATCCATTGTTATGGAGGATAAAAATCTTCGAGAGATGCTAGACCATAAAAAGTGCGTAAATAAACGAAGTAATCTTCAATGTACTGGTACACTAGACCTATAATGCTGCCTAAAGATATACCGTATTGCAAAAGATGTACGAATTTATGCATAGATATGTGGCATTAGAAAAATAAAATAGATAACAACATTAGCGACAATTTCACCCTCACGAAGTATAGTTTTATATTATCATCTCAAAAAGAAGATGAGTTAAAATTAAAAAAAGTAGGGGAAGATAAAAGAAAAATAATTATTACATCCAGATTCAAAGGAATTATTTTTAGCATAAACTTCTCAGAAGGTTTTTTATATCATTTTATTATTTTTCTCCTTACTGTGTAATAATAATAATAATAATAATAAACAGTTTATGAAATGCCTTGCACATAAAATTAATAATTGTACTCAGGGGTACTGTAATTTAAACGAATGGAGAGTGTACGTAAAATACTTATACCAAACAATATCCCCAATGTATTTAAGGATACGTGTATGGTGAAATGAAAATTGTTGCAAATATACAACATTTTTACACACGAATAATAAACTTTATAATATTATATACATCTTAGTTAGTCTACTGGTTACCCCACTTGTGGGATAGATATATAAAAAATGTACTGATAAAAATGCATCGAGATCCAACAACCAATATTTTCATCAACGTTTGTGAATGAGACGTACCTAGTATTTTTTCATTGACCTCCCGTATTCTTGTTGGCAGGTAATTAAGGTCGAGACAGATTCTTGTTATCAACAGAGCAATCGCTTTCAACAATATTTTTATACTAATTCGCAATAAACTAGTTAATCTAAATAGTTAAAATAATCCTAACTTAATATCAATATAGGAAGTAGGTAGGTATATTTTATAATTTCAAAATATCCTTGTACTAGTTTATACCTACCTACATAACGTGTATATTTAATTTATTAAATTAGTAAAATGATGTTATTATTAAATTTCTAGTTGTTAATACTGTTATCAATTTCTGTGGCATTTTGTCATAATATTAGGTACTACCTATTTATTATTATTATAGTTATATTGTTTGTATGTAGGTACTGGTGCACCTTTAATATACTTAGGTACCTACATTGATATATTTTTTAATATTTTTGAAATGTTTTTACTACATAGCGAAATTGCCCATACACTTATGTACATATGTATGTTTATATGTAGTCCATATCAATTCAATATTCAAATGCGCCAATATTTAAAACGCTTCATCGGTTAACTAAGTTTTTCTTTTGCCTATTTGTTTTTATGTAGATATATTATATTAATTATTGTAATAAAAATATGTATGATGTGAAATGCTTAAAGCTGTAGAAGAGAGCAATAAATAAATAACTAACTAATGAATACACGATGGCTATAAAAGATGATTCTCCTTATGATTAAATAAGCAAATTATTATGCGTTACAGCTGAATTCACTAAAAGGTTCATACATTTATAATATTAAGAGTAAGATTATTCATTATGAAAGTTTTCGTTCAATTACTCCCGTCTCCTTAGCAGTAGGTATGTAGTGAAGTATAGCAACACCCACCGTTGTAATAATCTTTAGAAAAATATTTGAAAAGGGGAAGACCTAGCTTCTTCGAGGGATGTTGATTACCGAAGAAAATTAAAAGTCTATCAAAATTTGAATAGGTCTTACAGACCAGTGATGGGTCAAGGATTGAATTTAAAAAAAAAACGATAAGATTCTTTTCGTTTTGTCACTGGAAGGCAGTTTGCATATTTTATATCTACCTAATAAATCAATTAGTAATAATGAAAGTTATCACGTTATTTTATGTGAATATAATAATTATACCTAGTGCATATAAAAGTATTACCTACCTTTTATTTTTCATTAAATATATCCCTTAACAGAAGTGTTACTTTAAAAGGAGTGTAAAATAAGACAAATATTATTTTTATTGTAATGAAGTAAACATGATAAACCTATTAAAATCCATAAAGTTTATAAATAAAGAAAAAAGTAGAATCACCTGTGGATGCATTATTTTTTGCGTAGACAAACTATTGTTAATAGTAAGTACTAAAATAATTGAAATAACGTCATTCAAAATAGTTGTCATACCTCATTGGTGAATAAGAAATTAAAAACCAATGTTTCAAGTAGGTACCGATGGATAAAATTGACGTATATGCAATAAAATTGTTTACTTTACTGAACCTACTGTTGTTCTAAATATATTTTGAATGATTACCTGTGAAAAAAATACATATATTATATTCCTAAAAGTAATTGTACGATAAGACGAGACTAAATGATTTTATAACATGTGAATTATATTATTTGACTATCTTAAAAAAACAGTTGTTCCGTTGGATTTTTATTACTGCGCCTTTTCCACGATTGAAATTTATCAGTAGGACGCCACTGGAATCAACGTATTTACTTTCAATGTATGAAATGACGCATCCGAGAATAAAAAGATGAATAAAAAACACGTCCCACCCTTGTACGTGCAAATTGATAAAAAAAATACAAAGCACACTCGATGACTACGCCCATAGTCGTGATGAAGAATATAAAAAAAATCATCCCCCACATTTTTTTATAGGTGAGGGTGAAGTCTTAACAACCACCCTCAGTGGCGCATGTTGCCAATCACATGTACAAAATGGCATCAAAAATTAAGGACTATATATAAGAGTATCATTTATACATAAATGCTCTTAGAAAGAATGTAGGTAGGTACATATTTATATATTTTTTGACAGTCACTTTAAATATTTTAAAGTAGGGTGGAATATCATCATCATTATCCTCATTCACCCTAAATATTCCCCTTGGGAACATGAGAAGGAGATATGTCACTTTTATTTATAGTGAAGTTTTATTAGTATCACTCTGACTAACTACTAAAACAAGTTTTTTAGTGAGACTTTTCTGGTGAGGAATGGGCAGTGGCGTAGTACAGTGACCAGCACAAAATGGGTATTTAAAGAGTTTAGTCTTTATCAATGCTTTAATAATATTATTATGACAATACAATACTTGCCATCTTTGTAAGAAATGGAACTCTGTGAAAGCCGTCGGTAGTTTACGTAAAAACATAATAATTTTAATATACCAACATTATAAATGGAAAAAATATAAAAATACGCTTTAGATAATATGCCCAAGTATTTGGATATATGAAAATAATTACACCTGTCTCTGCTCGACTTAATTTATACTTGCTTAAATAAATTGCCGTAATAAATACAATCTTCTTATGTGAATATGTTTATTATTTGAGTTTGAGAATTAAAATGGAACATTTATTTATATTCAAAAACCTTTTGACAATCAAGAGGATAGCTGCTTATTAGTTTCATTGCTATATCTTTCAATAAATATTCTGTTTCTACGATGACCGTTGCATATTTTTACTATTCCTACAGTTCTTTGTATTCCAAGTATTAATATTAATTGATTGGGAAAATAGCACTCGCTATGGGGCGGCCACACCTCCCCATAAAAATACACATAATTATAATCGAAGAAAACAGACCCCAAGGGTCCAATATCATTATGAGGTAAACGAGTAAAAACGCTTGCAATTTGTACGGCACTTAGGTTCTTTTATAAATGCGATATCGTCTAGTTAAATCGTTATGAAAAAGTGTCCCCCCTCTTGTACCTCCCTGACTTGGATGAGGTGTGGGTGAGGTGGCGGGGGGGAAATACGAGGCATATGATTGGCTGTGTCGACGTTGTAGGGTGGTTAAGTGAAAATTGTGGAAAGCGAACGGCGATACAACGATAGTGGAAATGCTCGAGGTAATGTAATGGTACACCATCTCAACATTTATGAAATTGCAAACAGATTTATAAAAGTAATATTTTAACTGAAACGAAAAAATATTAACGGAAGCATACATCTGCAAGACTACATGATATTTTGTACTTAAGTTTGGAATCAAGATGATTTATATACAGTCAGAGTTCATCGACATAGAAACTTAGTGCTTCTTCTGTTTTCATACTATTAAAGATCATAAACAACACACGAGTTAACAGGGGTAGTTATTAGGGATAAACGTTGAGAAAAAGTAAATATTTACAAATAGTCTTCTTAAATTATTGGCTATGTTATGGACTCCCAATTCCACTAAATAAAATACTACAAACTCAATTTTTTTCTGAAGAGAGTTATTTCTACCCTATGTCCTTCGAAAATGCGTTTAAGAACGTAAGAAAAAATTTGGGAGGCCCAAAATGCAATCTTAAAATAGTTACTCACAATACCTTGACACTTTCACAGAATTTAACAAGACAAGAAAAAATATTTGAAAAAAGAAATAATGATGTAATTTTTTGATAAAAGAAAAATTTGGTTACAACATCGCGAGCATCACCATCTCCCCACACCAAGGTCCCCTCATGAAATGCAAATGTTTGTAGTCTGATTTTTTCCCCCCGTCATATTCATACTAATAGTAATAATACTAATACCTATCTTATTATTAACATAAATAAATATAATAATTTTCTAGTATTTTCTTTATTATAATTTATTACAAAATTTAATATGAAAATCTACTGTGGAGCTGTGGTCAGCGAGAACTTTGTATTGGATAGACTGTAGTTAAAAAAATAATCTAAAATATATTTCTTTTGTGAATATTTTGCAAATCATCATCAACATCATCATCATCGCCTTCACCACTCCTCTCGGGAGCACAGGGAAGAAACCAGTTTCCTCCATTCAGAGCGTCTCTGTGCCAATTGTGTCACCTCTTCCCACGACATTCCCTGCGCTCTGATGTCCTTGTCATAGGAACGGTGTATTGAGTAAGAGGGACGCCCGGGCCGACGGAACTCTTGCGGACGGAAGGACAGTGTTCTTTTTGGCCAACTATCATTGCATATCCAACAAAGCCAACCAACGTAAACGTTGCTAAACAAACTATCATATTTTGCATATAACTTATTAATACTAAAAGAGACGACCATGTCATTTTTTTCTGGTTGGTTCTTTTTGTGTCCTGTATTATACTGGGAACAGCGAGAAGAAACAAACCTCTTTCAATATATGTAAAATAATTCTGTGCTGGTAAGTTGCGTAATTTCATCTTACATTGTGCGATATTACCAATGCTCTGATACTGTTGTCATGGAAACGCTATATTATAAAAGGAAGCCAGTTAAGACGTCTAGAAAATTTACAACTAAAAGGAAATTATGAAAAACTTCTAAATAATTCTAGTGCGGTTAGGTTGATATTTCAATTTCACGAAAAATATATTTCAAACAACATAACGAAATCGTCTCAGAAACTAAATTATATGTATCTACCCACCTCTCAAAAATCTCTGAACCCCTCTTCATCATTATACGGAGGCTTTCGAAGAAAAAAGGGTGGTGGATAATTTAATAAAACTTTGGGAAATTGCGTGTCGGCCATTTTTCAGAAAGCACCCCCTCATGTTTTGGTATAATTTAATAATATTAGTGACTACCTATAGTAATAATAATAATAATGTATATGTAGTAGGTACATAGGAGGTACCCACCAGACAACATTATTTGATAGAGGATAAGCTACGTATCTACCTACCTGTCATTTTATGGAACTTAATCCTGCTTGATAAGCTCATTAAATATATATTTGTAATATAATTAAATATTACCTATATACTAATGATTACTTATACATATTAGTATATACTAACATAATTCTTTTTTTTACTTTATTGATTACAATTTGAGAGAGACGTATTTCATTTTTATAGGATTGACAATGTTCTAGAAATATGAAGGACATATCTTTCAATAAAATCAATATAGTGGAAAAATATTTGTTTTTAATTTCATCGTGGAATTCAACTGCCTAAATACTGACACCATGAAATGTATTAGTTTGTATACCTCCGTTCATTATTGTTCACTGATGCTTTGACACCTATTTGAGAAGTAGGTAAATTTGATTTGTATTTGCAAGTAATATGCATATTGGCAGACCTCAATAGAGATGGGCTGACGACAGTACTGCAATTGCAGGACGAAACTGGATGCAGAAAGCACAAAACAGTGATATTTTGAAGAATTTAAAGGCCTACATACAGCAGTGGAGAGATGGCTGAACTGAAACTATACGAGTACATTCAAAATACCACATATTCTTATGTAACCTATAAATAAAATCTGAACGCCATCAAAAGATACAATACAATATCTTCGTCGTTTAAATAAAACCATTTTTAAAAGATTTATAAATAATTTTTATAGCGATAAAACATTGGATTTTTCAAAATTACAATTCTCAATTCTTTACTTCATTCGGTAAATTGATGAAGTGTTCACTTAATATTTCGAAAAAAAATGTACATTTTTTTTAATTAGATACCTACTTTCTTTATTAAAAAAACATTAAATTGTAGGTGCCTACTCCTACACCTTGTTCCTATTTATATGAAATAAAATATTCATAGTTGTGCAATAGTAACAGCTAAATACTTTACGTGAAGCTGGTCTAAAAGATAAAATAAATAAAAGATACTTGTGTGTAAAAAGATACTAATATGTAAATTTAATAGGTTGATATACCTACAGCGGTATTTTACGACTATACTGATAATAATTATACAACTTTCTATCTCCCCATAATGTCAGATGAGTAGATACTTACTTGTTCAGTAGTTGATGACCCTAGGTATAAATTAATGCTTTCCATGTGTGCCCTTGCCTTTACTAAATACTCGTACTTTCTTTTTCAAAATTAATAGCTTTTTAATTACACCCTGGTTACGAAACATCCCATCCTGCGGTAAGCGAACTCAATCTACAGAAATAATTTACATACCATCTTTGTAGAATACACGACTCAACTTTGTATGTTTTTCTCTCGGCTTTGGACGGATAAAATAAATTAAATTGTTCCTTTATTGTGATCACAGTTTTTAAAGCAGTAGTAATAAAAAAAATCTATTAGTTGTCTCTGAAGAAAGTTATGTAAAAAAGTAGATTTGGGGTGTAAAATATGATTTGAGTAAAATGAGGATCTGAAAATATTTTTTTATTTTTTTTATTGTTATGATTTTCGCAAACATACAGTTATTAAAATATAAAGTACAAATAGACCAAAAAAGTCGACACGTAAACCAGCAAAGTTTACAAAATACATTACAAAATAAATCTTGCCAAGTATCGACATACTACAGTGAAAGAAAAAAAAGTACATGAGAATTTGTTGGATACACTGCCGAGTCCGAAAACCCACCAATCATGCGCATACATCATCATGATCAAATGTACAGTTAGGGAAAAATTAAGGACAAAAACAACAGGAGAAAAAAAGACATCAATAGATAAGGTTTCTACGAGTGAAGACATTGGTTTCCATCCGAGTAATAACATGACTATTTTTTATGCACATCATTTTCTGTCATGAATTTGTCTACACGTCTCATCTTTTGTTTTGAATCGACATTGACAAAAATTATAAATTTATTGTGTAGAATACAAAAAAAAACAGTTATTTTAAAGACAAAAACTTTTTGTATAAAATAATGTGCAGTGAATCGATTTTAAATTTACTACAAACACACAAACTCCATTTCTTTTTAAATTTTCTTCGAAGTGACACCTTGCAGTTTTCAATAAAAACATTTGCATAACACATAAAAAAACGCATGTTAAACATAATTTCCACCTTCAGAAGACAACCAACCAACTTGAATCGTATTTCTACTTAAATGTAAAGTTAAAATGTCAGGTATGAATAGTTTATTGATTATTGCTGTTTGGGGATATTACGGTTAATTATTGCTATACACGCGTTTAAACAATCTATAAAATAATAATATGCTAAAGTTTTGAAGCAGTAGGTACCTATGGCAGTCTACCGAAAATTCTTTACCAGAAATTATTTACATTTTAGAAATTTTCGTTTGTGTTATTGAAAGAATATCATTTCCTACGTGTAATAAGTCAAAATTTAGGTTTTGAAAAAATTAGTTGTTGGTCTATGAAACTGGATAGTTGACATATCAATAGGAGATGCTACCTAAATCAATTTCGAAGTACTATAGTAGAGACTTTGGTCAAATAAGAAAAATTAAGTAGCATTGCATGTATATAATAAATGAATGAAAAAGATATAAGTTGGCATGTCAATATTTTTTCCTTAAAAATTGATTTCACAATATATGATAATTATGAATATGAATAATGTAAAATATTGATTTATACATTAATTTATATAAAATGGCTGATAGTGTGAAAAAATGGTGTGAACATGTGTGCCATTGAAGGAGACCCACCATCCATCAGAATATGTACAGAAGAAGTCTGAGGATTTCCATTATTATTCATTTATTTATTTCATATCGACAGCACACTACAGACAAAATATATGCATAAAAACAAACAATGCAAACAAAAAATGGCATCAATATATCGCCCTATTTATAAGTGTACACAAATTAAAAATTCATATGAAGTTTGAAGCCCATAAGGTTGTCAGATTTAAATAAACATTTATTATTATGAATAAAAAGTTCTCGAATGACAACCGAGAACAGACAGGAGATGTATTAGAAAAGCCTAAGCCGATGGGTCGGATTATGTAAGAATAATCGTTGGATGGAAGTGGATGCAGCTCGCCAGGACAGGAGATCATTAGGAAAGCGTATGTCAGAAAATTGATAAAAGGTAAAGGATGGTTATCATCCCCTCTGTACCCAATGATTTTTTAAACACCTTTGATTACTTGTAATTTGAGCATGATATGACAAAAATGGAGACATATAAAATTTCATTAATATTTAAACACAATACCTACCTATTATGATGAAACTTCCAAGTAGGTACGAGTAGGTATAATTATTATTCACATAAACCTTAATATTACTTTTTGAGTACGATATTTCGATTCCCTATAGTGGATCACACATTATCACATTGTGGTGTTTGTGTTTATTAATTTATATCACGGGCAGATGCATGCTAATAATTTAAACTTGTAATAAGTATCTTAATAACATCGAATGAATGCAGCATGATCCAGTTAACTGGAAAAACTATTGGAAAATTAGAGTTTTTTAGCACAAAGAAAAGTGTGCATCTCACACAGATTCGTTATTTGAGCAGGGATGAAAAATATATTCTTTTCCTTAGAAAAACAAATTCCTTGTGAATATTTTTTTCATTTTCAAAAATACATTTCTCCATAAAATATGTTACCACTTATGACTAGTTTTGTTCATTAGAGGGGAAAAAATCTGAAAATATAGTGTAATAATCATAAATGATTTTACTTTAGTTACGAAAATCTATTCATATTTATGTTTATGGTATGATACAGCCTTAAACGAAAGTACCTACATAAAAAATCATTATGAGTGAAAACAAAATCTGACATCTGCGATGATCATGGCATTGTACGATGTTGAAAATAGCAACTTTTAGATTAAGATGTGAACATGTAGGTATATATCTATAAATATCAATCCCAGAGTTACAAACATAATTATTTGTAAAATTCAATGCAAATACACCCACTTGGAAGAAACAGAATATAATTCCAAAGAAAAATAGATATATGTTTTACTGGACGAAAATTCCTTTCATTGCGGTTCTGATTCAGCAACCTCCACTGTATAATAATTTTAAGTTACTACACTTTTTTTGCACTTGCTTGGCCATGTCACGTGTAATAAATATGATGATCATGTAGGTAATTTGCAAAACACCATATTAGGTAAGTATGAAGGCAATATCACAATATGTTATAATGTATGCTATACTGCTCACCACAACCGCACCATGACCATAAAAATGAATGAGAAATGTATGTTAATACGAGTAGGTACCTACTGATGTCAGTGACTATTGGTTATATTAAAGCAATATGTACATATGTTATACCTATTATATGATATAAAGTTATGTTAGTTTACACATTATGCACTGCCTTGCAGCCAGAACATGTTAGAGGTAACTGTAACAATGTTTCTCAAAAAATCAATTCGAAGAGATCATCTAAATACCTTTCTAAGTTATCGTGTATCTAGACATGTAGGTAGGTATAAGCGGAATAAAGTAGAGTTTAAAATTGTTGTAAATGAAAGAGTACGTACACTGAGAAAAATTCTAACGAAATTTCACAACGAATCATTGGTACGTACTATCAGATTAGGACCAGAGATAGAACAAACGATTCATTAGTACGAATCTATAATATTAACTTTTCGTAAATTTACCAACGGTTTGTTTGTGAAAAACTAATATTATAGATTAGTACTAATGAATTGTTTGTACTATCTTTGGTTCTAATCTGATAGTACGTACCAATGATTCGTTGTAAAATTTCGATAGTATTTTTCTCAGTGTGTAGTGAAATGTTTACGACATTTAAGAAGAATCTTATATTTGCTTATCCCAAAATTGAAGATTTAATGAATATCTATGTGATTGGGATGAGTTTTAGATTAATGATATATAGGAACAAAACGTACATAAATTTATTAAAAACATAATAGATACATATGTTTTAAATCAAAAGATAATGTACTCACATTAACGAATGACACATCTCATTCGATAATTTCTACGTCTGAGTAGGTAGGCATAATTTCTGGTAGGTGTGCTCAGACAAAATAATTAAATTGTGTTTATGGATTTTCGCAACAAAAAAATATGTTCTAACTGTTATTAAAGTGACTGTTGAAGTGTTACAAACCTGAAAGTTTGAATACCCTTTGGCTAGGTTAATTATACGTATTAGAACAAGTGCAATAGAAAACGAAGTACGAATGCAACTTTATAAAATATGTCCTTTTGGTTGACTGCCTGCAGAATTGATAAAGATATCTGATAATAGTAATAAGTTAGTACATATAATATGGTAATAATAATGATAAGTGTAATATGCAACGGACGTGATGTCTTCCGCTAGGAAGCCCCAGGGATAGGTATCTGCTGCTCAGCTGATGGTATCAGAACGGAGTGGAGCGGAGCGTTGGATGCGTATAGTGCGTCTCGCTAGACACAATAACTTATCATGAGTAAAAAGGTAGTTACATTCCTAGAGTAATAAATACGAAGATCGGAAAAATAATGCAAAAGGAATTGTTCGAAATTTAAATCTCATATTTTTGACCCTTATACTCCATTCATCACTACACGGGTCCTTGCACATGGTGGAGGATCGCTCAAGGTGGAGACAGCTGGTTTACAGAACGAAGCATGATGGTCACGATCCTCAGGATTAAGGGACCGACGGAGATGATGATATACATAAAACATACACTAATAGACAGAGAAAGTGCTTTAGTGTAATGCCCCCAACCCGGGTGGGGTATGGGGAAGGAATGGGTATAAATGTTTTACAGACATTTGAGCTACCACTATCAATTGCATTTCTAAATCTCAAACTGACTGTCCTGTGACAAAGGCGTTTCTAGTTGCCAAAACTTTTCTGATATTTCAAATTTCTAATTCAACAATGAGGCACGCCAGTTATGTAGTTATGTCGAATATAAAAACAATTAGGTATATCTAATATCCTATACTCTGTTCATATAAATTTTATAATAAAATAAAATAAGCATCTTCCATAGCCAGGTAGGACCTGCTCAGTTAGCAACTGTAAGTATAGGTACATTGATTCGATGAAATAGTGCACACTTTCATATATAAAAAAATATGTAATTATAGTCTCAAATTACACATGGACAGGTGTACCATACGATTCGTTACACTCGACGACTGGATATTATGTGTCGATTATTATTATCATTTTATTTGCATGGATATTTTGTGTAAGTCAGATAATCGCACCTATAATCTTTATGCAAAATAATAATTATGTAAGTACCTACAAAATAAATAAACGGGTATACATGCAACAAGAATAGGAGTGTCGTATAGAGCTCGAAGCTACCAGTGTACCTCACAAGGGATGTTGCTTTATGTAATATGATAACAAATTATAGAAATACCCAGTACATAATGGGGTATATATATACCAATATTAATATGATGAAACGTATAAAAAACGTCTAGATATTACTAGTAAATGTATTTGCTAGTATCTGTATCTTCATGTTCAAGTTAGTAGGAGACTCAAAGCAATTATTTAAAATATAATGAAATTGCAGCAGAAATAAATATTTTGACATTATTCATATATTAGCAGATACATTTTACAGTAGTATTTAAATTCCTACCTACATACTTAATTTGACATAACCAAAAACATAATATATGTACCTTTGGATACAGATAATTTTTTCCGCTTATTTCTTGTGGAATTTGAAAATGATTAAATAAAAAAATCATGAAAATAATCACCGGCTTAAAATGTAATAACATGATGTCCTCCTAAGTGATCCTAAATAGCTTACAGTTAATGTAACAGCAGTGGTGTACCAACCAGAGAAGTGTAATTATTTATAGATTTTTATGAATAATAAGAAAGATTATTTATTTTCATTTTTAATCTTTACGTAAACCTAAAATTCTTGTATATGTGACGTGATTGAATTTTGAAAGATCAAGAATGAATTTAGTTCACAAGGCTATGAAGAGATTTAGGCATATGTACATGTTTGAACTGTCACTGGTATAAATTATATTTTTTCTGCAAATTTTAAAGTCCTTCAAAAGGCAGGCATGGAGTGATGATAAAAATACCTCAATAAATAAATTATTATTGTAACTAATTTATAAGTGTGTGCATATTTGAATGTCTTTGAATTGAATGATATTAGATTAGGAAACCTACTTTCTTTAAAGTCATGTCATTCAGTCGTTTGAAAAACATCTATTGCAGCATTTAAACATCGCAAAATATAAATTTGAAAATATTTAAAAGCACCTACTATTAATATTGTTTGTAAATCAACATGCTATTTTGTAAAAAACACGTGTTCAATAATATTTTTTAACATAACATAACATGCATAGACAATTAACACAGATCTAGCTAGTCCCAAATTAAGATATGAATCTTGTATTATGGGTACCTACTAACGCGACGATACAAACGTATACAATGCACTAAACACATAGGTACATGAAACACTGAAATCTAATCTGCGATTATACTTTATTTCTTATGAAATAACTAGGCATTAAATTTTAATTTGACTAAACAAAAATAAAAAAAACACACCGTTGTTTAGTTTAAAAATAATATTTTTAATCGCGTGACGCCTATGTCTTTCTTGGTTCAGGAGAGTAACGTAAAATGACACACATTGAAGCGACAGATCCAATTTAAATCCAATCTCCGCAATCAGCATCCATCAGAACGTGGCTGATGGTCCCTGTTTATCCAATATACAAGTCTGTCTACCCTAACTACCATACCTACCACCATTCTATGTACAAAGATAGATTACATACATAAAAACTGTATGGATTATATCAACAAAATTTAAGCAAAATCCCAATGAAAAATTACAGAGTTTTCTTTTGGAAAAAAATATTATAAATTGGAAATTTAAAAAAAACAACTAATATTTGTGTTGTATTTTTGGGTTCAGTTCTAAAGTTATTCTTTCACTTTATTGTTGTGAAGTGGTGCAGTATCAGATTTTCCAAAACTCAAAATTTAAGACGGGTAAGTAGCTATTTTCTATTAAGTTAAGTAAACATATATTTTTGCTTTTTTTACGTTACCTAGCTGTATTCGTAGGTATAATCAAAGCATTTTCTACAAATGAGGTAGAAAGTGTATTCACAATCGCAAAAACATTTAGGTCGTCCAATCTATGCCATAAAAATAACACATTCACATTATAGGTTATCTGCCTCATCGATAAATTTAAGATATTCATTGCATAATATAAGTTTTACGAAAAGATACTTAACTTTTACAGGATTCTCTAAGCTGTAAGTTTATGAGTTGGAGGGCAATTTTTTGGGATGGTGTATATTTTTATGATAAAAAATCCGTTGTTACAAATTACAATAATAGGTATATTATATAATACTTAGATATAGAAAAATTGTTTTATGATATAAAAAAGTATTCCCTCCTAAAAAGAACCTTAAAAAGTTTGACAATAAAGTAATTTCGAAAGGGTCCATGAAATATTCCCTTCCATATAATCTGCTTTAATATATTTTATTGTTCTCGTAAGTATCTGTGTCTCTGATACATAGATATTATATATTATGACCATTACATTTGGAATGAGCGTCTTTTTGTCACAACAATTCCAACATATTCACCAAAAATATTATCGGTATGGAAACTAACTGCCGTGGAAATGTAATATATAAGCAGTTGCGTATTTTTGTTGAAGAAATAAAATGTCCCTTTTCGGCTTGTTTTATAAGCTTGGTAATACTTGGCCCTCTTTTGCTGTATCACAAGCGCTTCTGTGACAAAGATATTTAATATGTCATTAGGAATGTTCTAGGAAGAGTTGACTTAAGCGAAATTGCTTATAAGAAGTTGCGGAGGCATCTTGTCACGGTATTTTCTTGAGAAAAGCAACGAAATGTATGTTCTTAGCACCATCAAAACTAAAAACAAATATAAAGTGATGAATATAGGTAGCATTTTTCAAATAACCATAATTATGAATATTTAATCTGTAACTATAACATATCATAACCATACCATCACGGCGTATCCCACAAGTGTGGTAGCTAGCGGACTTACTCCACTATTTACATGCAAATTTTCCTCTCAGTACCGATAACAAAAGATTATGTAAAAGTACAAATTTTATAAGCTTCTTTCACATTAACTTGAATTCAATAGAGAAAATAACGCTAGTTTCAATGAAAATAATATTTGTTATTACAGAATTTTTCAGTTCGACTTCAATGGAAAAGTTTTATACGCCTTCTTTATTATAAACTGACAAAGAAACCTTCATATAGACAGGGACACAAACTAAGCAATTATATAAGTTAGAAAGAGGCAAGGACTTAGATGTGAACTGAGATGTAAAGTAAAATCAGATACAGGGGTAAACTTTTTATTAAAATTTTATCAGAGTCATTCGTGGATGTCACTTAATTTCATCATTTTTTTATTCTATAACATTATTTTATTATAAACAGTCCTACCAACTGAAGATTCCACAAGGTTGACTTCAATGTGAATAATCCTCTTTCGCAATACACCATTCCTGTGATGTTAAATTCAGAGCGTTTCATTAATGTCGTGGTAAGACATTAATAAGGTAAGACCGTACAAAAAATATTTTAGTAGTCTTAATAACTACTAGTTGTACTTCATCATTATGAAAAAGAGAATAACTTTTCATCAAGTATGATGTCGCTAGCAGCGTTGTATCATATTCAAACGACCATAATCAGATCATAAAAGTAATATAACTATTTCTATGTTGTGTTTCTTGGACAATCTTTTAAAGAACGAAAAAAGTTGGAATCAAAATGTATGCATCATTTTTCTACAATACCTACCTACCATGTATGAAACTTGCAGCTAAACTTTATATTTTATCTCATTTGTATTTGTGACTATTGTAGAGTCTAGGTATATAGGTATATGACAGTCTGTCTGTCTGTCCGGAAACCATGTTTCAATGAAAAACAAAATCTCATTGAAAAACAACAACAAGAAAAACCTAGACATGTTTACTTTCATATCACCTGCCATATTATATTATGTACTTACCAGTTTTTCAAAACTCGGTACCTTTCAGGAAATTGTTAATTAATTATCAAATTGCACACTGCTAAAAGCATAAGGAAGCATCTAATTTATACCTTCCCAAGAATAGGACGGAAATTATTTTAAAAATGACGATAGCGTATTATTTTTTTAAGGTATAATTTATTTCAGAATGGGTCTACTAATATTTAATTTTTGATAGAAGTCTCGTTTTTATTATCAGCAGTTGTAATATTTATATTATGCAGCTGAAAATATACCTTTTTTCTGGGAGCTTTGGACTATATACGCACAATATGGCGCCTTTAAGGTCATGTTATGATTACCGGCACCTGGTTTCGAACCACGGAACCCTTGTTCACGAGGCCGAGACTCTACATCCAGGCTACCGACGAAACCATAATAATTGTCCATATATATATATGTAGGTATATTTCATTACAATATTCGGAAGTTACACACTCAGTTAATTAATTACGTTTTTTAACATGGAAAATGATATGACGAAACTGAAATACTCTTATTAACAAATAAGATGTAGGTATATTATTATTTCTTCCGTCCGCAGGGGTTCTGTAGGCCCGGGCGTCCCTCTTTCACAATACACCGTTCCTATGACAACGATATCAGAGCGCAGGGAATGTCGTGGGAAGAGGTGACGCAATTGGCACAGAGACGCTCTGAATGGAGGAGGCTGGTTTCTGCCCTGTGCTCCCGAGAGGAGCGTTGAGGGCGATGATGATGATGATGATGATGATATTATTATTTTACTATCCAGCAACATAATCAATGAATGAGATTCTGCATATAGGGTTTTAGTTTTCCTATGACTTTTAAGGTAAAAACGGTTATAGCAAACATATATACGAATCTCCTACATTTATAAGAGATTTGTGCGTTTTGCAGGAATAACGAGTGAAGTACTGTTCATAATAGAATAGATAATGAAAAATAATTATGTGAGACCCCTCCATGTTTAAATACTCACCAGACGTGACCGCTTTAGAATAATTTCGTACAACGAGAAACTGAAACGTAACTCGGAATTTTGAACAATAAAATCATAATTTAAAAGCAAATAGTATCAATTTTTCATCATCAAACATAATATTGTCGTTGAACAGACCAATATTAAAGCTATGAAATGTACCCACAAGAGTGTGTATAAGTGCATTATTATAAGTATTATCATTTTCAATTGAATTGATAAACTGAAACATAAAGCTTTCGCCTACGATAGTACTTTTCAATGTTGATATTATGATGTGTGGTAATGTACCTAAGGGAAGTGCTTATGTGTATATAATATCTATACTTTGAGAGTGATTCTTTTTGAGTGATCCATATTAATTCTGCAATATTGCTTTGTCAATGTATGTAGGTAGCGTACACATTCTATAAAGCATTTTAAAAAATCTATATCTATACCCTCACGCCGTGTCCCAGGAGTGGTAGGCAGAGAGAACGGAACGCAATATGGATCTA
Organism: Athripsodes cinereus; assembly: GCA_947579605.1. Taxonomy (NCBI): domain Eukaryota; kingdom Metazoa; phylum Arthropoda; class Insecta; order Trichoptera; family Leptoceridae; genus Athripsodes; species Athripsodes cinereus. Next base: position 14,757,019 of record OX388314.1, read on the forward strand.
TCCTTATAAACTTCTTTTGATTTCTCCACATTCATCCAGTTTCTCATGCATGCATGCCGATTTCCCATACTCAACACGCGGCCGTCCTTTAGAATTTGATCCACGTGATTCTTGGACATCCTCGCTTTTCGCATCCTTTCTTTCAGATAAATAAATCCTCTTCGTCATTTTATCATCTTGCATTGGAGTGTAAGATATGGGATGCGCAAGGAGCTTTTTTGAATGGCAGAGGGTGCACCGATCAGATCTTCTCCCTGCGAATGGTTATAGAGAAGTTTCTGGGTAAACACCAGAGGCTTTTTTGTGCGTTCGTGGATCTGGAGAAAGCATATGATCGAGTGGACCGGGAAAGGTTGTGGCGCGTGTTGTCGGAGTATGGGGTGAGCAGCCGGTTGATCCGCGCAATATCTTCACTTTACGTGGGAAGCTCCGCTTGCGTGAGGGTAAATAACACTCTCTCGGAGTGGTTTGTCCTCACCAAAAGAGTGAAGCAAGGTTGTGTCATGTCTCCGTGGCTGTTCAACCTATTCTTCGACTACTGTATGCGACCTGTGAAAGAGATGGATGTTGGTGTCGAGCTGAATGGGTTTCGGGTGAATGCATTGATGTACGCAGATGATTTGGTGTTAATGGCTGAGAGTGAAAGGGACTTACAAGAGATTGTTACGTGTGTGTATGATAGTTGCAATTTGAATGGTTTGAAAATGAACGTTATGAAGACGAAAGTTCTTGTTTTTGAAAGAGAGAATGAAAAAACGATTTGCGAGATTAAAGTTGGTGACGAATGTTTGGAGCAAGTAAGTGAGTATGTATATTTGGGAAGTATGTTTACGAGGGATGGAAGATGTGATAGGGACATTGAAAGAAGGAAAGTGGCCGGTGCTAGAGTAAACGGTGCACTTCGACCCATTGTCAGCAATGACAATGTGTCGAACATGGCTAAAATGCTGGTGCACAATACCATTCTGGTACCGTCACTTACGTATGCAAGCGAGACATGGACGTGGTTGAAGAAGGACGAAAGTGGAATAAATGCAGTAGAGATGCGATCGTTGAGATGAATGGTTGGTAAAACGCTGCGTGATAGAGTGAAGAATGAGGATATTAGAAGAATGAGCGGATGCAAGAAGACTGTTGTGGACAGAATCCTTACCTTACCTTACCTATGCAGCCATTTCCGTCCACTGCTGGACATAGGCCTCCCCCATAATTCTCCAGGCATCTCTATCCTGGGCTCTTTGCAACCAGTCACCAGCGATTCTTTTGATGTCATCAGACCATCGTGTAGGAGGTCTTCCTCTACTTCTTTTATCTTCACGAGGTCTCCATTCCACCACCCGTTTTGTCCATCTTTGATCCTGTAGTCTAGCAACATGTCCTGCCCATGACCACTTCAACTTTGCCACTCTCTCGACAACGTCAGTAACTCCCGATCTTCTGCGTATTTCTGTATTTCTTATACGGTCAGAGAGTCTTATTTGTAGCATCGCTCTTTCATGCTTTCTTTGTGCCACACGAAGTTTTCTGACAGTCGACTTGGTCAAAGTTAACGTTTCTGCCCCGTAGGTTAGTACTGGTAGCACGCATTGGTCGTACATTTTGCGTTTTAGGCTTTGGGGAATGTTGCTAGTGAAAAACTTCTTCAGATTTCCATAGGCTGCCCATCCAAGACCGATTCTCCTCTGAAGCTCCGTGGTTTGGTTATCTCGAGACAGTACCATGTTGTGACCGAGATATTTATATTCACTGACTTCTTCGATTACCTGGTTGTCAATGTCTACCGTACCTCCAAGGACCAGATTTGTCATCACTTTTGTCTTGGATGTATTGATAAGGAGTCCAACTTTTCTGGTCTCTTGCATGAGCTCCGTTAGCATTTCGCGTGCCTCGTTTATATCTTCCGAAATCAAAACGATATCGTCTGCAAATCTTAGATTACTCAGTTTGACTCCATCCACTTTGATACCCTTTTCTTCCCAGTCTAGATTTTTGAATGCGTATTCTAATACAGCAGTGAACAGCTTTGGAGATATTGTATCTCCTTGCCTTACACCTTTTTCAATGGGGGACTGTTTGGTGTTTTTGTGGAGTTTTACACTGGCTGATGTATTGTCATAGATGAAGTTCAGGAGTTTTGTGTATCTGTAATCTATACGACATTGATGCAACGCAGCTAATAGTGGACAGAATGCGTGTAAATAAATTGAGATGGTTTGGTCATGTGGAACGAATGAAAGAGGAAAGAATGACAAAGAGGATATACTTATCTGAAAGAAAGGGTGTGAGGAAACGCGGGCGTCCGAGAACCACGTGGCTTGATCACGTGGATCAAATTCTCAAGGACGGCCGCGTGTTGAGTAAGAGGAACCGACGTGCGTGTATGAGGAACTGTATGAATGTGGAGGAAGTGTGTAAAGATAGATCTGTTTGGCGTTCCGTTCTCTCTGCCTACCCCACTTGGGACACGGCGTGAGGGTATAGTATAGTATAGATAGCATTCGCTCAACATTCTATGATTTTATTGGTGCACAACTTGTAAAACTCCATGTATGATTATGGCATTGCAGCCGAAACATATGTCACATTATTTAAAATATTTTTTGTAAAACAAATAAATTGTAATTTATAAATTAAAATTCGCTCAACATGTTCAAACCATCGTAACTTATATTTACACGCAATCTATCCACAACACTCTTCTCCCATGCGCTCATTCTCCTAATATCCTCATTCTTCAATCTATCTTGCAACGTTTTACCAATCATTATTCTCACGTGAATGCATCTCCACAATATTTATAGCAAATATAAAAATTAATTTACATAGGTATGTTGGATTTCTGACTATATGATAGATGTAGTAGAAAGGAAATGGATGCAAAATGTCTAGATGGGTGTTTGAACCAAGTCAAATGAGGAACCTATATGCAATAATGATCTCAAGGATTCATCTAAAGCCAAAGAAATATGTTAGATATCATCCACATCATTTATTTTTTCAAAATACCTAACAAAATATAAAGACATAACTTTAGGGTTGATCAGTTCGTTGATTTTTTGTACTGGGGTTGTTTAAAATAGGGGTGGGTTTTTGTGGAGTAGGTATCGAGTAGAGGATGGAGGATGGTTACGGGGGTGATAGACTTAGAGGTGGAGGTGTACAAGGTGCTTGGGGTGGGGATGTGTATAGTTCAAAAAACTGGAAGCATTTTAGGGAGTGTCGGGTAAAAATGAAAATGGGAGTAAAGTTTCTCGTTCTTAAAAGTATGCCATTGCTTTGGATAATGCCTTTTAGTAGATATTCTTGTTAAGGTGTTTTTGTTAATATTAGAATGCTAGGTGAGGTTCTATAGCTGAATCACGTATTTCTGAAGATGTTAATTTATTAGATATTTACATACATACATACCTACATACATCGCCCTCAACGCTTCTCTCGCGAGCACAGGGTAAAAACCAGCCTCCTCCATTCAGAGCGTCTCTGCGCCAATCGCGTCACCTCTTTCCACGACATTCCCTGCGCTCTGATGTCGTTGTCATAGGAACGGTGTATTGTGAAAGAGGGACGCCCGGGCCGACGGAACCCTTGCGGACGGAAGAACAGTGCTCTTTTTGGCCAACTATCATTAGATATTTACACACATACCTACGTTTTATCCTTAAAAAAACAGCGAGGTGTTCTTTTTCCTTACATTAGTTATGATTTGATATCAATTCGATGCTTCAGTTCCTAAACAAAACATTACTGAAGTGCATATATAATGTGAGAAATCAACTAAAATATCCTTAGATGTTGCAAACAATAAAAAAAATATACAAAAATCATTACACTGTTTAAAAATTAGTGTGTCTTTTTGTCGTACGGAGATATGTTTAATAAGCATCAAAATGGCGTACTGCCTCTACTTCAACATCCAATCAAGGGAAAATAGAGGAGTGACGGCAAAAGAGGAGAAGCATGGAGTTGCCCCCTTGTCTTGTGTTCTCCTTCATTAGGGGGTGGCGAGTATCGAAGAGGAACATAATAGAGTAAACGAATTTTTTATTTCATCAAATGCAGAGAGAAGGGTCCCACATTATTATTTTTATAAATACTATTTATTTATTTTTATTTTGGACAATAAACGGCATTTGCCTTTTACAATACATGACAAATTTACAACATTATACAGTACGGCATTTGCCTTTTACAATACATGACAAATTTACAACATTATACAGTACGGCATTTGCCTTTTACAATACATGACAAATTTACAACATTATACAGTACGGCATTTGCCTTTAATAATACATGACAAATTTACAACATTATGTAAGTATTGTGCTAAATGGATCCCAACTTGTAACTCATTATATATAGCTTATAGATTACTATTAAAATGGGTGAATTAAACGTAGAATACATTAAGAACAGAAAATAGGTACCAGAGTAACTGAAGTGTTCGCTAATGGTAAAGAGAGAAGGGTAGAATTTCTTTATAAGGAATAAGGTAGATGTTTTTTTTTTTACCGAACCCCCGCAAATACGTATTGCCGGCCGCCTCTGGTCATGGAGTAATTTGCTAATTGGCAGATATGTGTTTTGACCTTTCTTAAATTGCTCCCACTGGGTTACTTCTTAAATAGCTCTACTGCAGTATCTTGAGTTGACAATTTATGACGATGCATTCCAATACGACTAAATCCTAAAACATTATTTTATCATAATTACTTTCTAATTTAGACTGAATGAAAATGTGGCCACCTCGATGATTTTAAATTAGGAAACTTCTACATGGTAGTCTGGGGCTTTTGTTACAACATAATCGACTATCACAGTTTCAAATTATTAATATAAGAATTTCGATAAAATTTGTTAAATATATAAATAAGCTAAAATAAACCCTTTCAGTGCTATGGTTAGAATAATAGAGCGCCCTTGAGGTGGATTTTTTTCACAAAACGGCGCTTTACAAATCATCCAAATAATAATAATAATAATAATAATAATGTAATACTGTCATTTAGGCGTTATTAATGATGCGGGGTTTAAAAACATAAAACACCGATGCTGTACAAAATAAAATAACTTAACAAAGGTCTAAAATAAGGGCTCATTATGTATATAGAAATAAGTAAGTAGAAGAGCTAATACCTATTATATTCAGAATATTCAGATACCCAAACACACATTATTGTTTGTCCGCTTAGTTTCCGGGGTCTCTCTCATCTGTCCCTTGCACGTAGTACCTACTTTCTGACAAAAGGGTCCACGGGTCCGCAGCTTGTGCAAATTTCTATTGATATTAATAATTTATATTCTCTCTCGAGTTGTCCGTATCCGTATGTAATTTGGTAATTAAATAATTTATACATTCTTATTTGATATAAACGTAATATTGTAGTGTACAAATCAAAACAAAATACCAACGATGATGATAACGAATTGTGTGATATTTTTTAAGTTATGGACGATGAAAAAAATGTCTTTAATTTTTGAATACCTAGGTATGTCTTTTAAAATAGTACAAGTATTATTTACCTTCCTTAGAACGAATGCGTTGGAGAGAATGAATTATGGATTTAACAATAAACAATGAATTAAGCTTCCTCACGATATTATGATTTGAGATTTTATATATTTTTTTAAAATTACAATATTTTATAACTTTACATAAATAATTATTTATATACCTACCTACCTAATAAGCAGTAGCGTGCTTTTCAAATATGCAAATAAGCACTGCTTACTTACAAAAGAAAAGCTGAGTATTTGCTAAAAAAAATCCAATCCATGACCAATATAAATATTATAGTCCCACCATTGCCGCTCAGATACATTTATATCTTCAACCAAGATGCATATTATACTATTGATTCATGCTTCTGTTAGTTTTAAGTTTTAGTCCTGTCCTATAAGAATAAAAAAAACTTTTTGATTTTTCCTGCAATTTACTTTTTTAGCAATTTATAAGACAAACATAAAAGAAAATAAGTCACAATAAGTCACATAAGTCACATTAGTTTTACCTGTCACGATCAAGCAAATATCATACATAAAAATATATATGTGGGTTATTTATTTAACCTTTGCACCGTGTACAATTGAAAAATTCCCATTAGGTCATTGCAAAAGGGTCAAAAGAAAATTACAACATGAACTAGGTAGGTACTAGGTAATTTAATTCTATTCAAACCTAGTGCCCTAGCAGTCCATTGTCTATTGGTAGCCCTCGCTGCATACAATATATCTAAAATAATGTCCTGTATGGTTTGCAAAATAATACCTATATACATATATTATAAATTGATCGTTAGGTGTGTTGGTAGGCACTTACCTACGAATATAAAATGCGGCGACCCTAAAGGGTTAAAACCGAAAGTAGGGTTAATAATATAGGAATTAGTTTGGACAAATGAATCACAATAAAATATAGATACCTAATTACTTACCAATTATATTACATTTTATTCAAAATCTATGTAGTTCAGCAGATGTTCGAGAAAAAAATATCTTCCAAATATTTATGAACTTACACAATATTATTTTATAAGTATCTAACAGCTATGTATATTGTTCCATCAAAATATTTAGGTACCTTCCTCTGTGAGATAGACATCAGGTAGGTACCAATCATGAAATAATCTGAATACGCAAAACATTTATCAACATGAAAAGAGGATTTAAAAGAAGTCTATCATACTGCGTTTTCAGTTTTACATAATTATTTAGATCATTTTCTCATTTACGAATGATTAAGAGTGTTTATACATAAATACATAGTTTCTTCTTGGGTATCTAACTACAGTGTTGTCTTTGAACATAATGATGCTTTTTTAAGGTTTCAGTTTCACGAATTTGCAATTAAACTCGCTCTCTAAATTTATACTAATTTCCCCGGCTATATTTTCTAATTGGTCAGATTTGGAATTTTTCAAGTTCTTATTAAAGAATGTTTTGGATTGAAAACCGAGAATATAAACTTTTATTTTTCTAGGTAAATATTATTATGTCAGTATTTCTGGACATCGTGTGCCTTTTATGATGCAGACGGATCTGCTATTTTTATTTCAATGTGGTTTCAATTCGAAGTGACAAGAGACAATTCTATTTGAATAGGTACCTAAGTAGCTACTTATTTTCTATTTTACATACATACATACGTACATACCATCACGCCGCTTCCCTCGCGGGGTAGGCAGAAAGGATCGAGCGCCACTTCCTTCTATCTTTGCATACATCTTTCGCTTCCGTCACTGTCATACAATTCCTCATGCATGCTCTCCTGTTCAATGTGCTCAACACGTGACCGTCCTGTAGGATTTGATTTAAATGATCTTGCCATTTAATCCTCGGACGTCCACGTCTCCGAGCACCATTCCTCTCAGACAAATATATCTTCTTAGTCATTCTGTCCTCATTCATTCTTTCCACGTGCCCAAACCATCTTAACTTATTTACATTCATCCTTGTTTTATTATTTTCTATTTCTATTATTTTCTATTTTCTATTTATCTATTTTCATAATTCTAATTAAATTCATTGGGTATTTGATTTAAAATAGTCTATTTAAATATTCTTTGATGAACCTAAATATAGAAATTAATTAAAAACTTTACTTAACATTAAAGTTTTATAGAAGTAAAGTATGGATGGTAGGTATTTAGGTAATCCAGTAGGTAGATAATAAAAAAGGCAGAGAATACGAAAATATTAAGTAGGTATACCATTGGTGAACATTCAAACTCTTCTATTCATCATTCTACACCAGGCGTCGGCAACTTATGGCACGCGTGCCAGGCTTGGCACGCGATGGGGTTCTGAATGGCACTCTACAAAGTAATCAGGGAAATCGCGAAAATATCGAGACGAAGTGATTTTTAAATAAGAGAAAATGTTTAATTATAATTATTTATCTAACGTGGCTCGCAATAATTTTTTTAAAATTTATGTTAGAATTTTATGTTATTTTTTTAATAAATATGTTTAAAAGATAAATTTGGTATAAAATTCTTCTCCTCTAGAACCCCATTATATAATTTAGAATTAAGGCGGCACCCTGAATCATATTGGTAGAGTGGCTTGGCACACCACAGCTAAAAGGTTGCCGACCCCTGTTCTACACTATCACGACATATCTGACATGTAGGATAACCAGCAGAATGTAATAAACATGCAAGCTGTCCTCTCCGTGCCAACAATAAAGTAAAAAAAAAAAAATAAGGATGGGTGGCAGACCTTATCACTGAATTTGAAATATAAAATATCTTTATTTATTCGAACACTTAATTAACATATCCTTGAAAAAATCTTCAAAAAGTCATAATTAAAAAATAAATGCTAGAGACATCTATTAATAAATTAAGTAAGTATTTCATATTGCCATCTATTGATATTTTTAACAAATATTGTGCAGTTAATGTCAATAAATTATTAAAAACTTCACTTCAATTTCAATAGATGCGTTTGTGAATACAACTTTATGAAAAAGTTTCTAGTGTTTAACTTAAGATGGCGTTAATTTGTTAAAAATAAATATTGATTGTAATATAAATAAATGTCTAAAGAATAATGTGTATTATATAAATATTAGTTTTTGAATACTTTCTAAAATAAATTAAATGGCAAAGTCATATAATTATTATATGACCTATGACATTATTTAGAATAAAATATATTTCTGCTGACATCTATTGAAATTGCTTTAAAACGCTTTGTAAAATAGCTTTAGTTGTAAATTTTATCGCATTACTAGTACGCCAATTAATAAAAAGTGACATCTATGGGAAGAATACGAAAACATTTATAATCTTATGTTTGTATAGACATCTTTTGAAATTCCTACAAAGCTTTTAGAATAGTAGTTTACTTATTAGTTCTAGTATTTGCCACACTACTCTTACGCTACTTGAAAATATTTCTTCGTATTTTCAACAGATGGAATTTCCTTTTAAGTACTATTTTTTTATTTTGCTAATTTGTATATTATTTAAGTGTTCGAGAGTTTGTGCGTATTCACGTAATGAAAAAACATTGAGAGATTTTTTCACAAAGAAATTAATATAGCTCGAGTACTTTCGTCTAAACTACTTGACATTGTCAATTAATCCATTCTGTAACAGATGACGCAAAATCATGGACCCTCGAGATTCAAGTCTAGCGGGCCATAAGAAGAAGAATTAATTCTCTTAATTAATGTAAGTAGGTTAGTATAATATTATAATAATTTGTAAATTACGTTGGTTGGAGTATCACATGTATTGTCACAATCTGAATTTTTAAATAAGCCCCGTCGTTGCATTCAGGTTTATTTTGATGACGTGACGTTTGATTATTTTTTACATAAAATATTAAGGTCCTGTTTTTTTATACCTACTGACTTAAATCACTTGAGGGATGGACTTGAGAATAATAATATAATAGAATAGAATTTTTGAAACAAAGTGGATATAATTAGTTATAATAGGTATGTAGCTCTATATTACAGTAAACAACAGCTTTGCGAGGTATTGTCAAAATTTTATCTATGTACTACCCCCAAACTTTTCCATGTTCTTCGGTATGGAGTTATAGGTATAGATTCAGCTTGAAGCCCGTCTCTTTTGAAGTCTTCCTACATTATATTTGTTTAGGCATCGTTCAGGAAAAGTGGATTGTGGTCTTGATTTTCACTTCACTTTTCGAACTATTAATGTAAATTGCCATTTCAGTTTGTATTAAGTGATTGTTTATTGACACTAATTTATTAATTTTATTTTTTCTTTATCTCTCTAGGAAACTTATGTCTTCAACCTACACGCTTCTCTTGTCTACCTTTGACTCCTCAATTATGGAGATTCAACCAATATTGTTTTTCAGGTAAAATATCTATTGTAGGTATCTTCCAATTATTACAATACTTAAACGTTTACTTTTGGAAGTCGAAATTATACAGACATTCACCAGTTCATCTCAATTCACTAATCACTACTTACCTATTATTTTAGGTGATGTATCTAATGGAAGAACTGTTAATCAGGGTAGGCAAAAGAAGGCAACTGGATTGATCACAACATCAGGAACCCAGGACTGCTTATCACCATCGCGGAGGGTAGGATCGAAGGTAGAAATGGTAAAAGCCGACCTTGAGATGCTTATATGGACCAACTGAAGAAGGACATGAACTGTGGCACATACGTAGCACTTAAGAGAATACTGAAAATAGGGAGGAATGGAGAAGAAAATCCAAACTCGTTGCAGACCAATCCAATAGATTGAAACTCACTATATATGTACATATCTAAAGGTAGGTGAGTGTTTGTTTTTGTATCTATAATTTATAATGTTCTGTAAAGATAAGATTTACGCTTTCTCACATAGGAGCAACGCAGAACTTCGTAGTGGGTATTTATCCTATAATACACTTCTGGTTGTGTTACAACATTTTCACAGACGCAGACGTCTCACGTTGACGCTAGTTGATGTCTCCCGCCATCACGATTGCGTTTATTTTCACACCTTTTTTGTTACCTTTGATTTTTTTCTTTCATAATATTGTCTTTCAATGTTTTATGGATGAGTGAGTAGATGTAAGTATGTACGGTGTGAATTGTGATTACTTACGAACAAATAGATAAGACGGACTTGAAAATAGAATTATTGTGATTGTGGTGTTTTTCACACTTAATTTGTGAATTCGTATTCGACACAAGTCGGATACTTTTTAACTTCAACATCATCAGCAAAAATATTGAAACTTATAGATTACCTACATACAACATGTATCTAATTTTCACCATCAAACATAAAATGTACCTATGTTTATAAAAATAAAAACACATTTTTTTCAAGAACTTATAACAACTAAAAAAATAAAGCAATATATTTTTTGTCAATTACAAGTTTTGGTTAGTATTTCATAATATTAGATTTGGATAACTATCACCTATTTGGAATTCCACAAGCTTCCACAAGTCACCTTCTTTCAATGATTATCAGTTATTTCTAACTATTATTGAACAGCTTTACGGGTCCTTCTTGGGTCAGCATATATTTCACCATCTTGTTCTAGACTACCTATTCTCTTTCTATCTAATTTTTAAATAGCGCAATGTGAAACAGCGAAACGACTAAACAAATAATAATTTACCTACCCATAAAATTGCATCATGTAAAAAACACCTCGTATACTTGGATTGCAGATAATCGTGCGTATCATTATTATATGTACCTATAACAGAGCACAGTGACAGAGTAGATATTGAATGTGTTAGCATTATCAGATAGGTGTAGGTATAGTCTCATTGTCACCTGCGATTGTTTGAAGACGGACGCTTTAGTAATGCGCCGTCACCTATAAATTCATCAGCTCATTATCTCCCATATACTCAATATCAACCATCAAGCAACTTCTCACTTATACATACAATAGAATAGTGTATATTTAAATTATATACATAATATGTAATACTTGTAACGGCTTGTCTATCAATACTGATGTTGGTATCGCAGTGTCTTATGCTCGCACTATGCGTGGATTGGACATTTTTTCTTTTTGACAGATTACGAATGATGCAGATACCTAGATACTCATGTACAATTGCATACTTTTACTGGTAACTTCTTCGCGTTGTAATATACTAACGTGTTGGAAAACAACTGTAATATGAGGTCAAAGGGCTCGAAATGATTTTATATATGGAGACAATGGTGATAACACTAATTGAATTAAAAAAAAATAGATAAACAAGTTTTGCATCGTGAGAATATCTACTGAAGGAAGCAAAAATAAATAATATTTGGCTTTGAGTTACATAAAATCGACGATTCAGTTATAAAGACAAAATTATACATGACAGTATTAGTTTGATAATATATCTACCAAAAAAAAAATGCATAATTATTGTGTGAAATACACTGAGAAAAATACTAACGAAATTTCACAACGTATCATTGGTACGTACTATCAGATTAGGACCAGAGATAGTACAAACGATTCATTAGTACGAATCAATAATATTAACTTTTCGTTGTGAGTATTTTTCTCAGTGTATTTTTCTTCCTGTTTCACAAACACAAGTTGTACGTAGGTACATCTTTTACTTATCGAATCAAGTTTAAATATACCTACTTATCGAATATCGAATCAAGTTTAAATTTATCATAGGTAAGTAAACTTGAAGATTCATTTAATATTAAATGAAATTTGTTCACATATTTACGTACATTGTAAGCAAGCCTATATCAAGTATCAAGTATAATGATAGGATGGCTTATAATACCACAGGTACAAGGCAGCATACTAGTTGAGAGTGCTGCAGATACGCATTATGCAAAAAAAAATCAATTTACTTTCACGATAAACATCACATCATGTCACATTTATTTAATTTACCGTCGAGTGATTGATATGGATACCTACCTGTACAAGACAGGTAGAGCACGAAAAATCATGAAAGCACTTTACGTTACTGGATAAAAATAATATCTTTACCAAGTGCTCTATTTCACACGGCATTATCGATTTTTTTTATTGATGATTAGTTTGACAGATTTTAAAAACAGAATGTGACATGAAAATGACGCTTAAAATCACGTTGAATAAAATTCAGCGCGAGCCAGAGACTCACAATTATATTCTGAAAAAATGTCATATTTCTTTCATCAAACATGTTATATTTTGTAAGAATTCACGCCAGCAATAATGAGAACCGCCCAGTCTATAATAGTGAACAAAATACAATTCTATTAAACAATAAGAGATAATGAAAGTATGAGTGGATGCAAGAGGAGTGGATACAATAGAATGCGTGTAAATAAATTGAAGACCTTAGCGGAAAAACAACAATTGTCCAAAATTTTGTGAAATCGTTTTATTGCATTAATATGATCTAGTGCACACCCTCTACTGGTGGTTTAATTTATAAACATGGGAAAACAACACATGTCCTTCAAATCGCGCAAAAGGCGTCGGAAGTTCTCAAAAGAGATGGACCAACTACATTTTCTAGGTGATGGGAAGCCAACGGTGTTGAGCTGCTCATGATGAAAACCAATGTAAAAGTTTTGAAAAGGTTTTTTATCAAGCAATGGAGAGAAGTCGGCTGATATGTAAATTTATTTTATGATTTTTATCTTATGATTTGGTGGAAAAACGACAAATGTGCACAATTTTTTGGAAAAACAGCAAATTTCACATCATTATTTTCTGTTCTATTTTCAATTTTAACAAAGGAATTAACAAAAATGAAACTTGCTTTAGCTATTCATTGCATCACCTACATTTTACAGCAATAACCGCAAAGAAAATCGTATTTTATTAGAAGTTAGGACGTTTTAATGCTCTCCTGTAAAATTTACTATATGTGACATTTGTTGTTTTTCTGCCAAGGTCTTCAATTGAGATGGTTTGGTCATGTGGAATGAATGACAGAGAAAAGAATGACAAAGAGGATATACTTGGCTGAAAGGAGGGGTGTGAGGAAGCGCGGGCGTCCGAGAACTACATGGCTTGAACATGTAGATCAAATTCTCAAGGACGGCCGTGTTTTGAGTAAAAGAAACCGACGTGCGTGCATGAGAAATTGTATGACTGCAGAGGAAGCGAAAGAAGTATGTAAGGACAGATCTAATTGGCGTTCCGTTCTCTCTGCCTACCCCACTTGGGATACGGCGTGAGGGAATAGATAGATTATCCGTTTCAAGATAAATAGAAGCTTCAATATTTATATCAAAATGGCTCTCGTTCGCAAATTTCAATATAAAAACATATCTTTTCTTCGCCGAAATAAAGGTCACGAATTCAATATTAATGTTACGCATTATTTTAACACTTGCACTTGATAGGTCGTGCATTTTATTCACACGTAAAATTCAATTTATACCTAATTACATTATTATTGTTTGCCCGATCTTGAGGCATTGATAACTGCAAAGGTTTACTTTACAGACAGATAATTTCCCCGGATAAGAAGTACTGATACATGAAAGTTCAATGATTAAACCGCAAAATATCTACATAGATTATGAATGTTTGAAATAAGAAAGATAAATCAATATATATTTTTTTAATTTCATGCAAGTGCAGTATTCAACCAAATTTTATACATTATTATTATTTTGATGAAAGATACTTTATTTTCGATTTGTACCAGTCTTTTACCCCGACGGTGTATGGATTATATTAAGTTTTATAAAGTAAATGTATTACAATGTATGATCTTAGGTTTTCACGGCCGGCGTCGCTAGTAGGAAAGTTATCTTCCGGGCTACCTACTCCTGAAGATGCCCACCACAGTGTGGGTGAAACGTTGGGACAGAAATTGTCCTATAGACCACGGCCATTCAGCCCGGAAGATAACTTTCCTAAGATACTGATAATAACAAAAAAATATAATTGAGAGAGTATTTAAAATAAGTACAACATATTTTACGTACATTGGGTAGCGCCATGCGGCGAGGTTTAGCTAAAGTATGTAGAAAGGTGTAATAAAAATTCAAAGTACCTTCGATTTTATAGTAATCTTAACGTATTACAGATCAAAAACAGGTGTGTTTAAATTTTTTACAACCAGAGTTAAATTTTACTTTATTGATTTTTGATAATATTTTGATGATCATGCAAAATGTTGGTATGTTATAATTAATGCATAAAAATGTAAGTTTGTGAGATGTTGATTCAGACAAGTCGATGCTTATATAAACTTTGTGTCAATCGGTGTCATAAAATTTATTGAGAATAATTAACAGCTTTTGGTTTGCAACATCTTCCGTGAAAAATATTTGTAATTTATTTAATTAATGTAATGTAATTATTAAAAATACCTCTGTAAATGATCGATATAATTTGACAAATTGAAAATGGTTGACAAATTTATAAGAATCTTTAATCTTTCACTATCAAAGAATTAGTATTTCGTGGTGTACTAAAATAAATTCCACATGTCTGAATTTTAGTAATTTCGTAGTAAATTTTGAAATTGGATTTCGTATTTGACTAAATATTTCACTCATACTTGGTAGCGGTATATGAGAAAATCTCTCCTCATTTCTTTCAATCTATAATTGAGGTGTATTTATTATCTTGATTAACTAAGCCTAAGTGATACTGGTGGATGTAAAGGGAAGGCAAGGAAGAGAATTGGAATGGCCAAAACTGCAAAAGTGATACTACGAGAAACAAAAAAAAAACGTATCGATGCCTTTTGAAATGTGGTGCTGGAGCAGGATGACCCAGATCCCATTATTTATGATCCATCTTACGGCATTTCGGATACATCATGAGAAAAGAGTCAGATTGTGGAAGTGTCAACTAGGTGGAGCAACATGGTCCAAAAAACAACAGGATCTATTCCGGACTCTTTGCTAATGATCCAAGACAGACACAATTGTCACAAAGTAAGTCTACTGCTGT
Organism: Athripsodes cinereus; assembly: GCA_947579605.1. NCBI lineage: Eukaryota > Metazoa > Arthropoda > Insecta > Trichoptera > Leptoceridae > Athripsodes > Athripsodes cinereus. The sequence continues at coordinate 14,772,392 of OX388314.1, forward strand.
CACCATTCTCAGACACGAGGAAAAAGACAGAATGAAAATGGAAATAATAAAAAAAACTACAAATTTATTTGATCGTATTCAGTGGCCTTAAGAAATACTTAAATACATAGAAAGGATTCGTGATTATTTTCACGTAAAGATATTCTGTTCACAGTTACCTACTTACTAAATTAAGTGGCAAATTATGAAAAAGTATTTGATGTGAGTAAGGTATACACCTATGTGGTGTGAGTTATAAGATTATTGATATAATAACAACCTGATAATTTCAGTTTCATTTTTACAATGTAAAAAGAAATGATGATAGCTAAGTCTCATTTCTGAAAATGTTTCATCAAAGATGAACTATGATAGCTGATAACATTCATAAAATTATTTAATGTTCGAGTGTATAGCATGTTTTGAATGATTTTTTAACAAAGTTTCATATCAGAGAGAGAGAGAGAGAGAGAGAGAGAGAGAGAGGCAAATTCATTCCCTGGATCTCCCAGTTGAAAACCTGAGTTGTTGACATTCAATTTTGCAGCTACCTTAAATATATTATTTATGTACTTACTTACCTTTGTTTCATAAGTGGTTAACTTGTGATAGCGAATTTCTCACGAAAATGCATGAAAAAATAGTTCGCTTTTTATTATGTGTACAGAAATGAATAGGTGTATACAAAATGCAACGTATTATATTGTATGAATAAATTGGGCCAAAGGCGGGTATGTAAGAATATTTTCTCTTACAATTTTGATATCGAATGGGTAATTATTTTGATATTGCAGGCAGTTCCCGTTGAAGATTCACGACCCAATGAATTAACCATAAACTACCATGAAAGATTATTTATTTGCGTACTACCAAAATATTATGATTATACCCTAGATACGTATTGCTGGTAATAAAAGGGTTAAATCATATCTTAAATATGATAAAAAATGAGGAAAATGTCTGAGAATTTATTGCGATAGGTATTTACTTATTTTCTGAAATTCTTATTTTATTATAGTCAACTGATTATATCTACATGAGTATATGGTATTATTAAATTGCTGATAGTTCATACAAATTCACGGTTCACAGGGTAATTTTTTGTACATACATGTTATTTACTTCCATCATTATTTAACTGTAAAATAAAATACCTACCTAATTTAAATTTGTTTATATTTAAAGATATTTAATAATTTTATTGGTGAATGTAACCAGATACTCATTGAAAGTAATGGGACCTACATATATCTATATAAATAAAAATGAATTGACCATGTAGGTATGTTCCCTCATAACTTGAGGGAACATATGTACCTACATTGGCTGATTTATTTTTTGTTGTATTTGTAGTTATCAGGAGATGGTTTGCATGAAAGATTTTTTTTGTAAAATCCAACGGAAAAGTCGGAAATTTGGATTGTATTTTTGTATGACAGTTCCGCTGTCACGTGTTGCCATAACAAAAAAAATGAAATTCACCCTGGCGACGCCGGGTAGGAACATCTAGTATTATATACACAAGTATAGGAAAGTATTTTTTTTCATTTCACCCAATATTTATATGAGTGAATTAGTATAATTGTAAGATTTTTTTATTTACTTTTATCGACTAGTATTTATTGCTTTCAATATCCACTTTAATTCAAATACTTGACTCATCTCTTGAAAGCCACTCCGCTACCTCCAGAATCACGTGATAAATGTCATTCCAATTTACCTCATATCTTCTCGTCGAATACCAGTATATTTTTCCAATTCACTTTTTTCCAATTTATTTTATTCTTTTTGCAAATCATCATTATATAACAGTGTTAACAAAACTATAGGGCAACTTCTCAAAAGAATCTGCCAACAACGAGCTAACTGGATTGGCCACAACATCAGGCACCCAGGACTGCTCATCGCAATCGCAGAGGGCAGGACCGAAGGCATAAATGGCAGAGGCCGACCGAGAGACGCCTATATGGACCAACTGAAGAGGGACATGAGCTGTGGCTCATACATGGAGTTGAAGAGACTGGCTGAGAATAGGGAGGAGTGGAGAAGAAAGTCCAAACTCGTTGCAGACCAATCCAATGGATTGTAACTCATTATAATTATGTTAACAAAACATTACAAAATTAAAAATACCTACTAGCTCGATATGCAGTGGCGAGATTATAACTATGAAGTACCTATACCTACTATTGTTATGCATTATTATCGAACAAAATTCAAAATAATATTTGACACACACCCAACAAACACATTGTAAGGATTATGGATTGGAAAGGGGGGGGGGCTACGTAGGTACATGTTTTTTTTTATCAGAATTATGCTTTACTACATAAATGTATTCGTTATTAGAAAAAAAATTATATTATCCTATATCAGTGCTGAGCCAAAAAATAATTATTCAAATTCAAATATTTTTATTTAAATAAAATTAACAATTTAATAATATTACATACACACCTTATTACTAAAAAAACACATTTATTAGGTACATATTTGACCCTCAAAATTGAGCAGTGCTCGTGCTTTGAGGGTTTAAACATAATTCATATAAAACAATAGCGCTCACCAAATAATAATAAAAACAAACACATTATCTACAATACAAATAGCAACCAAATACAGTTTCCTAACAAAACTCAACAACAGAGCAGGTGAACAAATAATAATAATAATAATAATTTTATTCAAATAATAATATCGTCTTTACATTTTCATTATAACACAGTTGAACATACTTAATACAATCACAAAAAATGTCTTCCACACTAGCCATAGGGCTGTGTTGTGGCAGAAATACAAATGAGATACAAAACAATAGAGCTTTTGAAGTTAGCAAAAATAAAAAAAGAAAGCTAAAACCTTACAATTAATTAATAAAAAACATCTAGTCAAACAAAATCAATTATTCACAAACATGTCTCCACAATACGGTCAATTACAAAAATAAACACACACTACAATACAAAAATGGGTCAGAGAATAATCTAGTAATGTCAATGAGTGAAATCTGTCTGCGCTAAGCAGCTATTTAAACATAGCTAGAACAGCTATTTAAAAATATCTTTCAGATTCAATTTAAAACTCTGAATTTTTTTTGTAGAATCAAACTTAGATTTTTTGTTCAGCTTATTGTACCACACAACACCGAAATGAGTATAGTGGTGTTGTCCAACAGATGTTTTTCTGGGAGGTACCTTAATTAGGCCTCCCAGTCTTGGACACGCACTAATATCATCCGGCGAGTGGAGTTTTTGTACAAAATACTCTTTACAGACCTGAGACATTGCCTTTCTCTTATAAATATTATCCAATGTGGGCACCAGATATTCTTTAAAAAGTTCTGAGGTTGGGTGGTCCATAGGTTTTTTAAGGATTATTTTTATAATACTTCTTTGGCTGACGCCCAGGGAATAGAGAGAGTTTTTATATGCCCCACCCCAAACTATAATACCATATTGCAACACAGATTGGACAAGAGAAAAATACACTTCTTTCATTTGTTTAACATTCAAAATATCCCTTAGCCTATAAAATATATAGAACATTTTCCTCATTCTCTTTACAGTAGTTTGCACATGGTCTTTCCATTTCATATTTGAGTCAATTTCAACTCCAAGATACATAACAGTATTTGATTCCTTTAAATTTACACAACCACCACATGATTTTATCTTATTTGTGCAAGAGTTACTATGAATTCTAATATCAAGGGTGGAAGTAGGTTTACCTTTAATATTTATAGAGAAATTGACATAATTCGTTTTCTCAGCATTCAGTGATAATAAACTCGCGTCAAACCAGCCCTTGAGCAAATTAATTTCTGTATTCACAATTGTTTCCACTTCTTCCCATGTACTACCATGGGCAATCAACGCTGTATCATCGGCAAATGACAACACTGTGGATTTAAGGGAAAGGCCTTATAATTAAAAATATAATTTCAGATTTGGTAAAGTAACAAGGAACACATATTTATGAAATAAAACTATTAATATTAACTTAATCGTTTTACAAATTCATTAATTCAATCGTAAATATATTTCTCATATAATTCATTGATTAGTAGGAATCAAATAAAATATAAATGCAGTTTTATTCGTTTTTCAATTAGTTATTTAATGATTATTGATAGAAATTTAGAGTAGTAATATATATTCAGAATTATCTCACAATTATTTGAAATTGTTTCTAGATTTAACATTAATTATCAATTAACTTATATATTGTTTGATCATTAGAAAACTATTTGTTAATTATATTTTTATTCATTAAAGCTCGTGATAGAAATCAATTCCTTTATCTAAGTAGTATGCAGTTTAATTTTATTATTTCGATAGAGAAGAAATACGTAACTATGTATATCCAATAAGCCCTCAGATCTCCGTATCACTGTTGTATAATATTGTACATTTCATTAGTACATTTCTGCATAATATTCTCGTTATTCACTTATCAAATAAAGCCTAATGTTTTGATACAGCAACAAATAAAGAAGAGTATACTAATTTGAATTAAATAAAGATATACATATTAGAAATGATATACCTTTTGATGTTTTCAAAAAAAAAATTACGTATGTGTATTATTTAAAAAAGTCATCGAAAGTTCAGATTAAAAAGAGACTGAAAAAAAGACAAAAGAGAAACAGTTCATTGCCAATATGATATTCATACAACTGATAAATGTAGTCCTGAGACATTACTCTCTGGAGCCCTCGTAAAGTAATAGGTCTCCAACTTTTTCTCTAAATTTTTATGTGTCCTGTAAAGGCATGTAGTTCGTAAAACCTCACGTAGGTATAAGATCGGTGGATTAACTGAATATCATAAAAATACCTAAGTTTATACTATACTACTACTACTATACCCTCACGCCGTATCCCAAGTGGGGTAGGCAGAGAGAACGGAACGCCACACAGATCTATCTTTACACACTTCCTTCGCTTCCTCCACATTCATACAGTTTCTCATACATGCACGTCGATTCCTCTTACTCAACACGCGGCCTTCCTTGAGAATTTGATCCACGTGATCAAGCCACGTGGTTCTCGGACGTCCGCGCTTCCTCACACCTTTTCTTTCAGACAAGTATATCCTCTTTGTCATTCTTACCTCGTTCATTCGTTCAACGTGTCCAAACCACCGTAGTTTATTCACGCGCATTCTGTCCACAACACTCTTCTTGCATCCGCTCATTCTTCTAATATCCTCATTCTTCACTCTATCACGCAGCGTTTTACCAACCATTCTTCTTAACGATCGCATCTCCACTGCATTTATTCCACTTTCGTCCTTCTTCAGCCACGTCCATGTCTCGCTTGCATACGTAAGTGACGGTACCAGAATGGTATTGTGCACCAGCATTTTAGCCATGTTCGACACATTGCCATTGCTGACAATGGGTCGAAGTGCACCGTTCACTCTAGCACCGGCCACTTTCCTTCTTTCAATGTCCCTATCGCATCTTCCATCCCTCGCAAACATACTTCCCAAATATACATACTCACTTACTTGCTCCAAACATTCGTCACCAACTTTGATCTCGCAAATCGTTTTTTCATTCTCTCTTTCAAACACTAGAACTTTCGTCTTCATAACATTCATTTTCAAACCATTCAAATTGCAACTATCATACACACACGTAACAATCTCTTGTAAGTCCCTTTCACTCTCAGCCATTAACACCAAATCATCTGCGTACATCAATGCATTCACCCGAAACCCATTCAGCTCGACACCAACATCCATCTCTTTCACAGGTCGCATACAGTAGTCGAAGAATAGGTTAAACAGCCACGGAGACATGACACAACCTTGCTTCACTCCCTTGGTGAGGACAAACCACTCCGAGAGAGTGTTATTTACCCTCACGCAAGCGGAGCTTCCCACGTAAAGTGAAGAGATTGCGCGTATCAACCGGCTGCTCACCCCATACTCCGACAGCACGTGCCACAACCTTTCCCGGTCCACTCGATCATATGCTTTCTCCAAGTCCACGAACGCACAAAAAAGCCTCTGGTGTTTACCCAGAAACTTCTCTATAATCATTCGCAGGGAGAAGATCTGATCGGTGCACCCTCTGCCATTCAAAAACGCTCCTTGTGCATCCCATATCTTACACTCAGTTATCTTTCGTACTCTCTCAATCAAAATTCTACCATACAATTTCCCTATTGAGCTCAGCAAGCTAATAGCCCGATAACTCCCGCATTCAAGTCTAGAGCCTTTCCCTTTGTACAGGGGGCAGATGATAGCCCTCCTCCAATCCTCTGGTGTGACGCCTTCTCTCCAACAATCGTTGAAAAGCTCCAAGCACCACGCGAGAGCCCCCGGTCCACCAGACTTGATGAGCTCAACGGCAACACAATCATACCCTACAGCTTTACCGCACTTCGCTTTTTTTAATGCATTCATAATCTCATTCATGTCTATCATATCGTTTTCATTCACACTGCTTTCAATGTCGTCATACTCATTCTCATTTGTACCATCACATTCAAACAGATCTTCGAAATACTCCTTCCATCTCCGTAACACACATTCATCATTCACTAACACACATCCATCCTTGTCTTTTATCCCTTTCATACTGTTCACACTTGTACCCGTCCTCTTTCGTTTCACTTCATTCCAAAAAATCTTCATATTTTCACTCGCATACTGAGATGATCCTACCTATTTTAAACCATTCTAAGCTCCGAATTTGCAACATCCTAGCTTCTAAACTATACCTACTGTAATAATTGATTCCCAAACTAGAAGTGACAACCCTATTCAGCTAGCTAAGAATTGTATGAATTTTCGCATTGTTGCAAATATACGTACGAAATATCGCATTCCTAATTGAATTAATTAACGAATTTTGGCCTTTCGTGATCGTCTCGATTTATCTATTAACTATTTTCATAGATTTAGACCCAGTACGTTGTGTTTTGACGATAATTTTACCTACGTTGTGTATTTTTTTTAAAACGCAAAATAAGTCACCTGAAATATACATTTCAATAATCAAAAAGAACAACAAAATCACAAAATCAATAAAACAATTTAAACATGAATTTTGATACATATTAACTCTGAGGTCAACTTTGACGTCAGATCACTTACCTTGAGATACTGTAAAATAACATAATAAAAATAGTGCATAATAAAACATAACGAAATATAACATAACAATCATCATAACATAAAATTCAAATAATATTATTCTATATCATTACGAGAATGTTGTATGGTAACTGGTTGCCGATCTATGTCCCTACATAAGATAACCATTTCATAGTTTCTATAGCCGATGTATGTACATATGTTCTACAACATACCTACTAATTCGTTGCGTCGTAAAGGACAGTGGCGCACCCAAAAACATAACTTTATTACTTTTGAATATTAATTAAATTTCAACACAATTGCTATGACATCATTTTCAGAGACTAACTACCATGTTAGTGCATGGAAAGCATGCTGTGTCCATGCTAAAGGAGCGCCGCCTTCGCTCCCTCACGTCTCAAAACTCGCCATGCCGTACTTTGAGCCCGAGTGCACTATTCTACAGCCGAATATATATAAAATAATATATAAGATATATTTTCACTAGGACATGCAATCTGTTGCAAACATGCGGACATGCAAACATATAATAATATTAGTCCTAAAGATTCCTGATCATTGAGCTTCAGCCAAAGGGCGCAGATAACCCCTTCAAGCTATACTCTAGCAGAATTCGAGGAATGGAGCTGTACCTGCTTCAGTCGGAGAACATTTGAAATAAATACTTTTTCATTGGTTAAGTTGATTTATACGCAGAGAAAGCACCACCAATCTCTACGCACATCCAACCAGGTTAATGATTGCAAGGTGTGTTCTTACAGAACTGATAAGATAGACTACTAATATAGTTAGCAATATCACGAACAGTGATTTACCAACCAGTTAATAATAATTAAAGTTAATTAAACATAATATCCATTTACAAATGCTCAAAGACCTTATAATGGATTGTGGGTCCTCCAGCATATAGGGAAAGGAGAGAATTTTGTTAGTTGAACTAGGTACTTATATTTACAAAATTTGATTTAAATAATTATCATGCATAATTATATACTACAATATCATATATTTTGTTAAGAAAGGAATAACGTCGTACCCAAATCGTCTGGGGCCTAACAAACGACTGGACAAAACTACATTCCCTAGAAGGAAAAGGGTTTATGTAGGGATTTTTGGATAAATGGTATTAATATAAATATATTAATATAATAATACATAAACAATACGATATAACCATGCCTTGCAAAAATGTTAATTAATACATTCTAGAATTTCACAACAATATAAGTAGAAAAAATCCAGTAAATTTATAGAAGACAAATGACATCGATGATAAAATATGTAATTAAATAAATAAATAATATCCTGCTCTACATAAAACTCCTCTCCGAACTGCTTAATCCTTCGTAATGGTACAATAAATTAAATAAAAATATAATATTAGCTAGATCTGTGCGCCACTGCTATCGGTCTGGTTCTAGGTGTGTCGTACCCCGCTATATTATATCAGTCACAGGTACATACATACATACAAAAATGCTGAAAATAAATATACATAATTCCTTTGTTTTCAAAATCTGAAAAATAATAAATCCTTGAGTACGACGACTACTTTGTAGACAACAATATCCTCCTAAATATCACGACACCTAGATTTAAATAAATTAATAATATTGAAAAATCTTATCTTATGACAGCTGGCAGGCTCACGGATTTTAAAATGTTAATTAAAAGTAATTTAGGATGATCTATATATATTCCCAAATGTGGAAATATCACTAAAATATAATGTACTAACTACTATCGAAGGTGGGTAAATAAATATTAAAATATGTCGAATTCAAACACTGAGATTAATATGATTGAGTCCCACCTCTCCTAGGTTCAAAACTAAACTGCCAAGAGTCATCTATCCTACCTCTTCAGATCCTGAAAAATGCCCTAGCAACACACAAAAAAACAACTTCCATCTCTTTATGACACACACCAAAATATACCTGTCTCTGTCTCCTACATAGATAGATAGATCATCATCATCCACTTGAAATTAAACTAAGTTTCATTCCTATATTAATTACCTACTACAAATATTCGATCTAGGTATATAAAAATAATATATACCGTCTTGTATATATTCATTTCATGACATCCCCCCCTTGAGATTACGCTGAAGACAAAATGGCTGAGGCATTATCTCACAACCAATTATTTATTTTCTAATTATTTTTCATAATTATTTAATTCCAACTTTCGAGTCCGTCCCTGTTTATTCCGCTAGGTCGTAGGTACCTCGTCAGCTGTGCTCCTCTATTCAAGTAATCAATAATAATAATCCCCAAACGCATCCACTTGAGAAATACTCGTTCAATATTATTGTCCCAACACAACACAATATTTTAATATTCTGTTATATTTTATTATTTCGGGTTTAGTTATTATTTTATGTCATAACATCTATGGAGCATAAAATAATAATAACAAGATTGTTCCTACACTTTCAATATCCAAGTTGCATTTTGTTAAAATTCCCTTTCATGTAATCATGTTCACACATCATTATAATTATTCATATGTAGTCGTTGTGGTTCTTTATAGTCCATATATGCATTCTTCAGGGTGATCCAATTCGCTGGTAATACCAATCCTGTATCTCACCTTTTGCATTGATTCACCAGATGTGCTTATATTCATGATACCTTTACCGTATCCGTAAGTCATCACCACTTCATAGCGATATTCCATGCATCGAAGGTTGTGTGACTTCCGAAGCAAGTTATACCATCTCTCCCCATGTTGTTTCTTATTGGACATTCAAATAAGTATATATATATATTATGTTGTGTTGGAGCTTTTATTATTTCGCCACGCTCAGCCATGGTACATCCTAAAAGCGATGCAGTCAGCAGTCCTGCAGCACACAATAGACATGCAAATCGTCCTCTCCGTACCTATACAAAATCAAGACATTCAAAAACGGCGGCAACCCTCATCGCTGTATCCAAGATGCTAAATGTCTTAATTTCCTAGAGCACCCGCCCTCCCACAGGACACACGAAGACTCACGGAAAAAGTGGGAGACCAACTCTCCGCCGGCAGCTCATACTAAATAACCATTCATCTCTCAGCACCATCACGCTGCGTCTCAGATGGGGTAGGCAGAGAGAAACGATTGACAAATCCCTCCATCCTGGCCTACATCCTTCGTTTCCACCACTGTCATACAATTTCTCACAGAATGCAACCCGATTTCTCCTAGTCAACACGCAGCCGTCCATAAGAATTTGATCCACGTGATCAAGTCACCTAATTCTACAAGTAATGCAACATCCTTCAGCTAACCAGACAAAATTCGTGATAATGTGTCGACAAAGTGCCTAAATAATATCAAACGCGAACAGCTAACTCAAAATACCTATTATTACGTAAATTAAACCACCTATAATAATACCACAAATAATCAAGAGAAAGATAACGTACTATGTTCTTGAACATCCAGGGGTAAGTGGTGGGAACCCCTCCCTCAATGTGTTTACGCACATTCAAGCATATAAGATACATAACACAATATTTAAACGAGTTGCATTGACAATATCTACACAATACATCCCAATATGTTATTCTATAATAGGTATATAGAATTTCCCTTGTATCCAATGTAACAGTCACCTAATGTATATACCTACATATTAGGTATATATATATATATATATGAATCGTTCTCATTCATTTCAAAAGTCCTGAAAAAAAAACACTTATCTATTTCAAACTATATCACACACACAACTAAATATAATACACACAATTGTAACTCCATATGCACATATCATAATATTCGTTCCACTTGTAAAATAATAATAACTAAACACTTTATAGTTCACATCTTCACTCTAACACTATTGAATAATATTATTATAATATTTGACACCACAATTTTAAAATTATAACACATTAAATAGTTTATTCCATTTGTAACATCGATAGATCCGCAAGTGAATCTCAACCTGTTACATCATAGCGTTGTCCTTTCTTCTTACATTAGTCCTCTCCAGCAATTTATGTTATTGTACACCACTCTCTTTTGTGTTAACAGAGAGGATACAATGCTACACAATCCTATCTAGTCGTCTTTTGGTTTCCATAAAACTTCTATCATCGCTGTCCAAACTTTCCACCAAGTTTCTTGCAAGTAAATCATGTTGTTATCCTACCAATAAATATTCAATTGAAATAATTATCTCATTTTAGCGCACGCATAATTCCTAATACCCTTTGTCTCAGGTTTCTTTGTTCCATTCAGCAACATCACAATATCAGGCATACAGTTTAACAACCACTGATCGTATACATCCCGTTAGGTACTATAATATCCCGTATACCTATCTGCTTGCATCTTTATTTAAAACTATAGTTTTTTGTCATTCCAGTAATAATATTATTTCCACTCTCGTTCTTGGTTTTAAATATTATAACGTATTAATTAATATCTTAGTATCTATAGGTTGTACATCTTATTTCTCTATTTGGAAGACATGATGTGTTATATCAGCGAACACCAGCCTCTTTCTTCTTAGAATATTTTCATAAATTCGTTTCTTCTTCCAGTCCTCCATTTTAAAATGATAGATACCACCTTTCAGGGTACACAAAGAGTTCCAACGTTATCCAATGTGAAGCCCTTGGTTTTGCCCCCCCCGGGCTTAAAAGAGTGTAGGTTATCCCCTCCAACCTGAGCCTGTAAGAATGAATATCCACTATTTCTTCCTGCTAACCGTTTTACATATAACCGTAATCATAATCAATAATAATTCGGTTATTGCCTCCTTATCCGCTCCATGCTTATATGATGGTACGTCATCCGATAATCTTAAAATCTGGTTTAATATTATTTCAAACTGAATAATCTATTTACCATTCATACCTAAATCATAAATTTATTTCACACCCCAAATAATTAACTTGACAGAATTCTTAAAGTTTAAAAACAAACACTTAGCTTACAAATACTGTAAAATGTTAAGACCATATCCCCAAAAAAATAATAATACCTATTATAATTAGGTACAATTCTAATCCTTAACAAACATCCAATTGATACATATAACTAACATCAAACTATATACCTATTATTTATCCATTTTACTCAAATACTATAATATCTAAAAATCCTAAAACTCTAGTCATATACCCATATACATAAAATACACTTCGCATACATAATACCCATGTTTACAAGTCTACTTGGGAATATAATATTCCATTTTTCTAACACCCAATCTTCTTATGAAAGTACATATTTTTGGTACCTATATACATTATTGAATAAAATAAAGAACTATTCAGGATTTCAACATATATATACCTATCCAATTTTATACCTGAATCACAAGCGTTCTTTAATAGACTATTCATAAGGACATAATTCCGAATGAACTCTTAAGGGTTCACGATATTATTGTGCATAACGTTTGGTATATACCTATAGATAGCCAAACACAAATATAATATCATGTTGCCTAATTCGACTAACACTATAATCCATGGATAACCAACCCGCGGTTCTCGAAGTAAAAAAAATCAACAACCAATTTCCTCGCTACATCTACCAAGAATAAATTTTATTCCTCCCCTCAAAAACCAAACACATTCCTCTGTCCATAACCCAGTTCTACTCCTCAAAACCCATTTATGCTCTCCCCCCCTCCAATATTCATGATTTTAGTTATTTATCATCGCAAACCCAAAACCCACTTCTACTCCGTAAAAACCCAGTTTATGTCTGCAATGACAGACATAATATTCTGGTCCAAGGCACCATTTGAGATGATCCTACCTATTTTAAACCATTCTAAGCTCCGAATTTGCAACATCCTAGCTTCTAAACTATACCTACTGTAATAATTGATTCCCAAACTAGAAGTGACAACCCTATTCAGCTAGCTAAGAATTGTATGAATTTTCGCATTGTTGCAAATATACGTACGAAATATCGCATTCCTAATTGAATTAATTAACGAATTTTGGCCTTTCGTGATCGTCTCGATTTATCTATTAACTATTTTCATAGATTTAGACCCAGTACGTTGTGTTTTGACGATAATTTTACCTACGTTGTGTATTTTTTTTAAAACGCAAAATAAGTCACCTGAAATATACATTTCAATAATCAAAAAGAACAACAAAATCACAAAATCAATAAAACAATTTAAACATGAATTTTGATACATATTAACTCTAAGGTCAACTTTGACGTCAGATCACTTACCTTGAGATACTGTAAAATAACATAATAAAAATAGTGCATAATAAAACATAACGAAATATAACATAACAATCATCATAACATAAAATTCAAATAATATTATTCTATATCATTACGAGAATGTTGTATGGTAACTGGTTGCCGATCTATGTCCCTACATAAGATAACCATTTCATAGTTTCTATAGCCGATGTATGTACATATGTTCTACAACATACCTACTAATTCGTTGCGTCGTAAAGGACAGTGGCGCACCCAAAAACATAACTTTATTACTTTTGAATATTAATTAAATTTCAACACAATTGCTATGACATCATTTTCAGAGACTAACTACCATGTTAGTGCATGGAAAGCATGCTGTGTCCATGCTAAAGGAGCGCCGCCTTCGCTCCCTCACGTCTCAAAACTCGCCATGCCGTACTTTGAGCCCGAGTGCACTATTCTACAGCCGAATATATATAAAATAATATATAAGATATATTTTCACTAGGACATGCAATCTGTTGCAAACATGCGGACATGCAAACATATAATAATATTAGTCCTAAAGATTCCTGATCATTGAGCTTCAGCCAAAGGGCGCAGATAACCCCTTCAAGCTATACTCTAGCAGAATTCGAGGAATGGAGCTGTACCTGCTTCAGTCGGAGAACATTTGAAATAAATACTTTTTCATTGGTTAAGTTGATTTATACGCAGAGAAAGCACCACCAATCTCTACGCACATCCAACCAGGTTAATGATTGCAAGGTGTGTTCTTACAGAACTGATAAGATAGACTACTAATATAGTTAGCAATATCACGAACAGTGATTTACCAACCAGTTAATAATAATTAAAGTTAATTAAACATAATATCCATTTACAAATGCTCAAAGACCTTATAATGGATTGTGGGTCCTCCAGCATATAGGGAAAGGAGAGAATTTTGTTAGTTGAACTAGGTACTTATATTTACAAAATTTGATTTAAATAATTATCATGCATAATTATATACTACAATATCATATATTTTGTTAAGAAAGGAATAACGTCGTACCCAAATCGTCTGGGGCCTAACAAACGACTGGACAAAACTACATTCCCTAGAAGGAAAAGGGTTTATGTAGGGATTTTTGGATAAATGGTATTAATATAAATATATTAATATAATAATACATAAACAATACGATATAACCATGCCTTGCAAAAATGTTAATTAATACATTCTAGAATTTCACAACAATATAAGTAGAAAAAATCCAGTAAATTTATAGAAGACAAATGACATCGATGATAAAATATGTAATTAAATAAATAAATAATATCCTGCTCTACATAAAACTCCTCTCCGAACTGCTTAATCCTTCGTAATGGTACAATAAATTAAATAAAAATATAATATTAGCTAGATCTGTGCGCCACTGCTATCGGTCTGGTTCTAGGTGTGTCGTACCCCGCTATATTATATCAGTCACAGGTACATACATACATACAAAAATGCTGAAAATAAATATACATAATTCCTTTGTTTTCAAAATCTGAAAAATAATAAATCCTTGAGTACGACGACTACTTTGTAGACAACAATATCCTCCTAAATATCACGACACCTAGATTTAAATAAATTAATAATATTGAAAAATCTTATCTTATGACAGCTGGCAGGCTCACGGATTTTAAAATGTTAATTAAAAGTAATTTAGGATGATCTATATATATTCCCAAATGTGGAAATATCACTAAAATATAATGTACTAACTACTATCGAAGGTGGGTAAATAAATATTAAAATATGTCGAATTCAAACACTGAGATTAATATGATTGAGTCCCACCTCTCCTAGGTTCAAAACTAAACTGCCAAGAGTCATCTATCCTACCTCTTCAGATCCTGAAAAATGCCCTAGCAACACACAAAAAAACAACTTCCATCTCTTTATGACACACACCAAAATATACCTGTCTCTGTCTCCTACATAGATAGATAGATCATCATCATCCACTTGAAATTAAACTAAGTTTCATTCCTATATTAATTACCTACTACAAATATTCGATCTAGGTATATAAAAATAATATATACCGTCTTGTATATATTCATTTCATGACAATACGTAGACAATTTCTTACATTCTTCATCTTCAAGCATTTTTTTCTTCTTTTTCACAACTTCACGCACTTCCTTCTTGCATGTCTTGTATACTTCTTTCTTTCGCTCTTTTTCAAATGTGTCACACTGTTTCACACTCAGTAAGTCTTTCCAAGCATTCTTCTTCTTATCTACAGCTTCTTTCACATCATTATCCCACCATGCATCGCCTTTTTTACGTCCTACTTTAGCTTCACCACATGCTTCTTTTGCACTCCCTACAAGCACACTTTTTAAGACATCCCACCTTTCATTCATCGTTAGATCATTCTTTTCGTTCGCGCTAAGCTTCTCATTCACAGTTTTTACATATTCATTCTTTACATTCTCATCTTTCAGTTTTTCGACTCTCAATCTCATAGATGGCGTGGACTTTTGTGTTCTTGAACGCCAACCGGAGAATAGATTTATTCTTGAGACGACAAGAAAATGGTCCGTCTCCAGCTCAGCGCCTCGATACACTCTAGTGTCCGTGGTCGCCTTCCTGAGACGAGAGTCCACACACACGAGGTCAATCATCGATCTTTCATTCCCTCTCTCCCAGGTATACGAGTGGATCTCTTTGTGGGGGAAAAAGGTATTCGCCACAAAGAGATCCATCTCCAAACACATTTCAATTATTCTCTTACCATTATCGTTCACTCTACTGTCTCCATTCATTCCCAAAACATTTTCAAGTTCATTCCTTCTAACACCCACCCATCCATTCAAATCACCTGCCAAGATCAATCTTTCATTATCTTTTTTATCTTCTGCAATCTTTCTCACGCAATTCCAGAACTCTTCCTTTTCCGTCTCTATGGCATCGTTCCCAGGACCATACCCAACTATGAGTAAGATCCTAGTCATCCCCACTTTGAAACGAATCCAGATTAGCCTGGGGCTTACACATTCATACCCTTTCATACATTCACTCATTCTTTTCGATAAAAAAGCACCCACACCTTGACACGCGTGTTGTGTATCTGGGACACCAGACCACAACTCGATCCTTCCATCACTTTCTTTAATACCACATCCTTTCCTCTTCGTTTCGCATACACATAAAACATCCAAATACTTATCATTCATCATCTCTAAAATTTCGTCCGTCTTTCTCACCATCCCTCCTCTCACATTCAAAACTCCCACCCTACATTCCGCTCTCCTCTTTGTGCCCTTCACCCACTTTGACGCGGCATGATGGGTGGCAAGCCTCATCGCTGCCATATGCGTCAAAGCGTACTACCTATGGTCCTACATTCTACCCCCCACCGCCAAGGAAAACAAAAAATCCACCACCCTGCAACCCATCACCAAAGCTTAGAAGTAAATTAAATTGTAATTAAAAGCCACCACCTTTATACTGTTACTCCTCTGAACAAGAGGATACCGATGAAAAGTCAAGGTCACCGATTCCTAGAAAAAGGCCCTGCGGGCCGGCAATAATGTATGAGATTGACAATAACAAGACAAATACACAAACAACACTATTTGAGCTGGTAGGTATTGTTTACTTGGAATTAAACAAAAACCTACAAAGACACAACTTTATATGAATAAGAATAAAAAAGAAATCAATAACACGATAATAAGACAGACCTTTCACGGCGCGCGGTAGAACCAAGACTAATGTGCTATGCTCGAGGATTTCAGCACAGCGATTGTGTGTAGGTATAGATGAAGCGGCAACAATGCGATAGATTGATTATGGATGACTCTATCTTATAATCTGCAATAAACAAAACAAAAAAGCAAGAAATTGTAGATATATTGTTACTAAACTAAAATGGAAATGAACGATAAGTAAAAATTAATTCGTAGGGAAACGCTCAACGTTATTCAGTACCAGAGTAAATTTTCATTAACCTCAAAAAACGAGTAAAAATTTAAACGTTTATTAGTTAAATGTATGTACCTGTTTTATTATTTAACATGTGTTAATTCTCTCATATATGAATCCCATTTGTGTTAAAAATGAAAATAATTACAACTACATGTTATAAATTGTTGGCACAACAATAAGTTGCAACATTTTAAGTGTTTAAATTTACAAAAATCTGCGGAAAATACCTAATTTAATTCAATTAAAGCTCTACAGCGGCACCGGTATTTGAGTTATTTATGTTTGATATATAAATTGGGTATATCCATAAGAGACAAAGTATTAGAAAAATATGTATCTATAGTTACATTCGCTAAATGATAAAACAAGTTTTTATTCTATTTCATTTTCTTCTCATGTCATGTCAAATTCCCCCACTTTTTTAAAAATGATATGGTTTTTCAAATAAATGCGGCAAAAGTAAATCTCAAACAATACTCAAATTGAGCGATATGACTGTGTCGTGAAGATGGAGTAGGATTGCAGCAGGAGGATTCATGTCATGGATCTCTCGATAGAAATTCATAGACTCTATCATCAGGTTACCGATTACACCAATTTTAGCGATAACTTGAGTGAATACTTCGGCCTCTTTTTGTTGTGATGTTTACCTAATAAATCCGATAGAGATCTCGACAACAAAAATATGAAAGTTTACATACTGATCAATATGTATTTCTGGTAGGTACTTGTGCATAATATTATTATGCACCTTTTCTCATTGTCTTAGTTAGTAGGTATTTTCTCAAGAAATCCCATTGTTTTACTTTCAGAATCACTCCAAACTAAATTTTTCAACACATATTTTGAACATCCACTCTCTCTAGTTTCTTCTGGGGTATTATATACAGGTCTTTTCCTCTATTTTCTATAGCTTTCAATCTTCTAAGTAGTGGCTTAAAATTAATGTATTTTGTGAATGACAGTTTTTTCTTCATGTGAAACAATCCAGAACGAGAAAGTAGCGAAGATTCGCATATAAATCGCAATAAGATGTCTGTTGTGTTTTTTTAGTCTTAATTAACTATATTAACTTGTAAGATTATTACAATAACTTGGCTGGTGCCGGCGAGGAACATGTGTTATACATTTTGGAAATTCAGTACCTGCGTACGGAGTGATTAATTTTCATTGCTATATTGTTGCATTGTGTAAGATCTTCTATAATACATTTATCGTATTTATGATATATTTTCTCTTTATTACTTAGTAAGCAGCAATATCATACATTTCTGGAGTTTAAAAATAATGAGCTGGAGAATGGTTGACATATTAATACAATAATTCAGACACGAATCAAATAAATTTAGACATGTTCGGTAGTTTAAACAGTAGAGTTTCAAACTCAATCGAGAAATTTCTGGTTCGAAAATAGCTATCGACATACTTCATAGTTACGTCACAAATAGGTATAAATATAGGTAGGTATAGCTGTCAGTGTGTTTGGTGTGCATGTGTGTTCATAATAAACCCAAATTCACTTTGCAAAAGACCTATCTATGTAAATATATAAATTATAATATAAAGAATGATAATTTGAACATAAATACTATTTACAAACTAAACATCCTGTAACCTGCAAAGGAATGAAAATATATAGATTGAGAAACATACATAATATATGCATGTAATGTAGTGTAGTTTATTTTGGTCAAATAGCTCTTGTTTTTGAAGAGGTTGTTCAATATGTGGATGTGGATCCATCGCCTCGCGTTCTGAATATAAATGCCCGAGTTACAGACATGTGAAAACCCTTTAAGATATAAGATATATCACTCAAAAATTAAGAGGACGGGATTTTAATTATGAATGCTGAAATCCAGTATTAAATGTAATAGGCAAAACATTTTATGAGAATTACAAAATATAGGGATGGATGTTTAAAAAGTATGATTTTGTATAGATTAAAGGTACCCAAATATATGCACAAAAATGTATCAGGTGCCTTGACGTTGCATAGGTGTGGACAGATTTTTTTTTTTAAATCTATACGTACTTATTATGCAGAGTTAGCCTAGAAAGAAAATGAGTTTATTTTATTTAGATCATTATCAAATCTGAGTTACATTTTTAGCTTCTGAAATCTCCTCGTAAAATAATTTCAATTTGTGTTTCGTTTTAAAATGTGAATGATTGTATTTATTAATACATCTTGATTATTTAATCTGCTTTTGAACTAAGATATATCAGAAAAACGTATTCTATAAAAGATCTAAAAAATAAAAAAAAAATATTAAAAAACTGAGCTACTCATTAAGAGTGCTTTTAAGTTGCTCGTAAATTGAATTTCGACTGTATTTATGGATATCCTAGGTACCGAACAGGCCAATAAAACTGTCTTGTTACGGATCAAAGTAAAACATTGATGTACCTATAGGTACCTAAATATTGTATTATGTACCGAGATACCTACACTGCACTTATGGATGTACGCAGTGAGCTCGAGGCTCGAGACCTAATATCGTTCGCAAAGTTTTTGAAGTACCAAGTGTCTGCAGACAGACATGCCAATTTGTGAGAAATTCAGGAAAATAACATCGGTAATCGATACCAAAGAACAATCGGATGTGGAAATCAATACACAGCAAGGATGGCCAAATTATTTTATCTTATAAATAAAAAAATTATATTAATGGGTTTAAAATTAATGTAATTAAAGTGAATAAAACTTACGTTCCCGTCCGGGAATTTTGTTTGTAATATATCTACAAAATTAAATTCTTGCGATGGTCACAATTTATTTAAAATATGATTAATAAATATGAATTACGATTTTGACAAACCAAAAGAATCTTTTCTGATATATAAAAATATTTTAATATACACATATCATAATATTCGTTCCACTTGTAAAATAATAATAACTAAACACTTTATAGTTCACATCTTCACTCTAACACTATTGAATAATATTATTATAATATTTGACACCACAATTTTAAAATTATAACACATTAAATAGTTTATTCCATTTGTAACATCGATAGATCCGCAAGTGAATCTCAACCTGTTACATCATAGCGTTGTCCTTTCTTCTTACATTAGTCCTCTCCAGCAATTTATGTTATTGTACACCACTCTCTTTTGTGTTAACAGAGAGGATACAATGCTACACAATCCTATCTAGTCGTCTTTTGGTTTCCATAAAACTTCTATCATCGCTGTCCAAACTTTCCACCAAGTTTCTTGCAAGTAAATCATGTTGTTATCCTACCAATAAATATTCAATTGAAATAATTATCTCATTTTAGCGCACGCATAATTCCTAATACCCTTTGTCTCAGGTTTCTTTGTTCCATTCAGCAACATCACAATATCAGGCATACAGTTTAACAACCACTGATCGTATACATCCCGTTAGGTACTATAATATCCCGTATACCTATCTGCTTGCATCTTTATTTAAAACTATAGTTTTTTGTCATTCCAGTAATAATATTATTTCCACTCTCGTTCTTGGTTTTAAATATTATAACGTATTAATTAATATCTTAGTATCTATAGGTTGTACATCTTATTTCTCTATTTGGAAGACATGATGTGTTATATCAGCGAACACCAGCCTCTTTCTTCTTAGAATATTTTCATAAATTCGTTTCTTCTTCCAGTCCTCCATTTTAAAATGATAGATACCACCTTTCAGGGTACACAAAGAGTTCCAACGTTATCCAATGTGAAGCCCTTGGTTTTGCCCCCCCCGGGCTTAAAAGAGTGTAGGTTATCCCCTCCAACCTGAGCCTGTAAGAATGAATATCCACTATTTCTTCCTGCTAACCGTTTTACATATAACCGTAATCATAATCAATAATAATTCGGTTATTGCCTCCTTATCCGCTCCATGCTTATATGATGGTACGTCATCCGATAATCTTAAAATCTGGTTTAATATTATTTCAAACTGAATAATCTATTTACCATTCATACCTAAATCATAAATTTATTTCACACCCCAAATAATTAACTTGACAGAATTCTTAAAGTTTAAAAACAAACACTTAGCTTACAAATACTGTAAAATGTTAAGACCATATCCCCAAAAAAATAATAATACCTATTATAATTAGGTACAATTCTAATCCTTAACAAACATCCAATTGATACATATAACTAACATCAAACTATATACCTATTATTTATCCATTTTACTCAAATACTATAATATCTAAAAATCCTAAAACTCTAGTCATATACCCATATACATAAAATACACTTCGCATACATAATACCCATGTTTACAAGTCTACTTGGGAATATAATATTCCATTTTTCTAACACCCAATCTTCTTATGAAAGTACATATTTTTGGTACCTATATACATTATTGAATAAAATAAAGAACTATTCAGGATTTCAACATATATATACCTATCCAATTTTATACCTGAATCACAAGCGTTCTTTAATAGACTATTCATAAGGACATAATTCCGAATGAACTCTTAAGGGTTCACGATATTATTGTGCATAACGTTTGGTATATACCTATAGATAGCCAAACACAAATATAATATCATGTTGCCTAATTCGACTAACACTATAATCCATGGATAACCAACCCGCGGTTCTCGAAGTAAAAAAAATCAACAACCAATTTCCTCGCTACATCTACCAAGAATAAATTTTATTCCTCCCCTCAAAAACCAAACACATTCCTCTGTCCATAACCCAGTTCTACTCCTCAAAACCCATTTATGCTCTCCCCCCCTCCAATATTCATGATTTTAGTTATTTATCATCGCAAACCCAAAACCCACTTCTACTCCGTAAAAACCCAGTTTATGTCTGCAATGACAGACATAATATTCTGGTCCAAGGCACCATTTGAGATGATCCTACCTATTTTAAACCATTCTAAGCTCCGAATTTGCAACATCCTAGCTTCTAAACTATACCTACTGTAATAATTGATTCCCAAACTAGAAGTGACAACCCTATTCAGCTAGCTAAGAATTGTATGAATTTTCGCATTGTTGCAAATATACGTACGAAATATCGCATTCCTAATTGAATTAATTAACGAATTTTGGCCTTTCGTGATCGTCTCGATTTATCTATTAACTATTTTCATAGATTTAGACCCAGTACGTTGTGTTTTGACGATAATTTTACCTACGTTGTGTATTTTTTTTAAAACGCAAAATAAGTCACCTGAAATATACATTTCAATAATCAAAAAGAACAACAAAATCACAAAATCAATAAAACAATTTAAACATGAATTTTGATACATATTAACTCTAAGGTCAACTTTGACGTCAGATCACTTACCTTGAGATACTGTAAAATAACATAATAAAAATAGTGCATAATAAAACATAACGAAATATAACATAACAATCATCATAACATAAAATTCAAATAATATTATTCTATATCATTACGAGAATGTTGTATGGTAACTGGTTGCCGATCTATGTCCCTACATAAGATAACCATTTCATAGTTTCTATAGCCGATGTATGTACATATGTTCTACAACATACCTACTAATTCGTTGCGTCGTAAAGGACAGTGGCGCACCCAAAAACATAACTTTATTACTTTTGAATATTAATTAAATTTCAACACAATTGCTATGACATCATTTTCAGAGACTAACTACCATGTTAGTGCATGGAAAGCATGCTGTGTCCATGCTAAAGGAGCGCCGCCTTCGCTCCCTCACGTCTCAAAACTCGCCATGCCGTACTTTGAGCCCGAGTGCACTATTCTACAGCCGAATATATATAAAATAATATATAAGATATATTTTCACTAGGACATGCAATCTGTTGCAAACATGCGGACATGCAAACATATAATAATATTAGTCCTAAAGATTCCTGATCATTGAGCTTCAGCCAAAGGGCGCAGATAACCCCTTCAAGCTATACTCTAGCAGAATTCGAGGAATGGAGCTGTACCTGCTTCAGTCGGAGAACATTTGAAATAAATACTTTTTCATTGGTTAAGTTGATTTATACGCAGAGAAAGCACCACCAATCTCTACGCACATCCAACCAGGTTAATGATTGCAAGGTGTGTTCTTACAGAACTGATAAGATAGACTACTAATATAGTTAGCAATATCACGAACAGTGATTTACCAACCAGTTAATAATAATTAAAGTTAATTAAACATAATATCCATTTACAAATGCTCAAAGACCTTATAATGGATTGTGGGTCCTCCAGCATATAGGGAAAGGAGAGAATTTTGTTAGTTGAACTAGGTACTTATATTTACAAAATTTGATTTAAATAATTATCATGCATAATTATATACTACAATATCATATATTTTGTTAAGAAAGGAATAACGTCGTACCCAAATCGTCTGGGGCCTAACAAACGACTGGACAAAACTACATTCCCTAGAAGGAAAAGGGTTTATGTAGGGATTTTTGGATAAATGGTATTAATATAAATATATTAATATAATAATACATAAACAATACGATATAACCATGCCTTGCAAAAATGTTAATTAATACATTCTAGAATTTCACAACAATATAAGTAGAAAAAATCCAGTAAATTTATAGAAGACAAATGACATCGATGATAAAATATGTAATTAAATAAATAAATAATATCCTGCTCTACATAAAACTCCTCTCCGAACTGCTTAATCCTTCGTAATGGTACAATAAATTAAATAAAAATATAATATTAGCTAGATCTGTGCGCCACTGCTATCGGTCTGGTTCTAGGTGTGTCGTACCCCGCTATATTATATCAGTCACAGGTACATACATACATACAAAAATGCTGAAAATAAATATACATAATTCCTTTGTTTTCAAAATCTGAAAAATAATAAATCCTTGAGTACGACGACTACTTTGTAGACAACAATATCCTCCTAAATATCACGACACCTAGATTTAAATAAATTAATAATATTGAAAAATCTTATCTTATGACAGCTGGCAGGCTCACGGATTTTAAAATGTTAATTAAAAGTAATTTAGGATGATCTATATATATTCCCAAATGTGGAAATATCACTAAAATATAATGTACTAACTACTATCGAAGGTGGGTAAATAAATATTAAAATATGTCGAATTCAAACACTGAGATTAATATGATTGAGTCCCACCTCTCCTAGGTTCAAAACTAAACTGCCAAGAGTCATCTATCCTACCTCTTCAGATCCTGAAAAATGCCCTAGCAACACACAAAAAAACAACTTCCATCTCTTTATGACACACACCAAAATATACCTGTCTCTGTCTCCTACATAGATAGATAGATCATCATCATCCACTTGAAATTAAACTAAGTTTCATTCCTATATTAATTACCTACTACAAATATTCGATCTAGGTATATAAAAATAATATATACCGTCTTGTATATATTCATTTCATGACAATACGTAGACAATTTCTTACATTCTTCATCTTCAAGCATTTTTTTCTTCTTTTTCACAACTTCACGCACTTCCTTCTTGCATGTCTTGTATACTTCTTTCTTTCGCTCTTTTTCAAATGTGTCACACTGTTTCACACTCAGTAAGTCTTTCCAAGCATTCTTCTTCTTATCTACAGCTTCTTTCACATCATTATCCCACCATGCATCGCCTTTTTTACGTCCTACTTTAGCTTCACCACATGCTTCTTTTGCACTCCCTACAAGCACACTTTTTAAGACATCCCACCTTTCATTCATCGTTAGATCATTCTTTTCGTTCGCGCTAAGCTTCTCATTCACAGTTTTTACATATTCATTCTTTACATTCTCATCTTTCAGTTTTTCGACTCTCAATCTCATAGATGGCGTGGACTTTTGTGTTCTTGAACGCCAACCGGAGAATAGATTTATTCTTGAGACGACAAGAAAATGGTCCGTCTCCAGCTCAGCGCCTCGATACACTCTAGTGTCCGTGGTCGCCTTCCTGAGACGAGAGTCCACACACACGAGGTCAATCATCGATCTTTCATTCCCTCTCTCCCAGGTATACGAGTGGATCTCTTTGTGGGGGAAAAAGGTATTCGCCACAAAGAGATCCATCTCCAAACACATTTCAATTATTCTCTTACCATTATCGTTCACTCTACTGTCTCCATTCATTCCCAAAACATTTTCAAGTTCATTCCTTCTAACACCCACCCATCCATTCAAATCACCTGCCAAGATCAATCTTTCATTATCTTTTTTATCTTCTGCAATCTTTCTCACGCAATTCCAGAACTCTTCCTTTTCCGTCTCTATGGCATCGTTCCCAGGACCATACCCAACTATGAGTAAGATCCTAGTCATCCCCACTTTGAAACGAATCCAGATTAGCCTGGGGCTTACACATTCATACCCTTTCATACATTCACTCATTCTTTTCGATAAAAAAGCACCCACACCTTGACACGCGTGTTGTGTATCTGGGACACCAGACCACAACTCGATCCTTCCATCACTTTCTTTAATACCACATCCTTTCCTCTTCGTTTCGCATACACATAAAACATCCAAATACTTATCATTCATCATCTCTAAAATTTCGTCCGTCTTTCTCACCATCCCTCCTCTCACATTCAAAACTCCCACCCTACATTCCGCTCTCCTCTTTGTGCCCTTCACCCACTTTGACGCGGCATGATGGGTGGCAAGCCTCATCGCTGCCATATGCGTCAAAGCGTACTACCTATGGTCCTACATTCTACCCCCCACCGCCAAGGAAAACAAAAAATCCACCACCCTGCAACCCATCACCAAAGCTTAGAAGTAAATTAAATTGTAATTAAAAGCCACCACCTTTATACTGTTACTCCTCTGAACAAGAGGATACCGATGAAAAGTCAAGGTCACCGATTCCTAGAAAAAGGCCCTGCGGGCCGGCAATAATGTATGAGATTGACAATAACAAGACAAATACACAAACAACACTATTTGAGCTGGTAGGTATTGTTTACTTGGAATTAAACAAAAACCTACAAAGACACAACTTTATATGAATAAGAATAAAAAAGAAATCAATAACACGATAATAAGACAGACCTTTCACGGCGCGCGGTAGAACCAAGACTAATGTGCTATGCTCGAGGATTTCAGCACAGCGATTGTGTGTAGGTATAGATGAAGCGGCAACAATGCGATAGATTGATTATGGATGACTCTATCTTATAATCTGCAATAAACAAAACAAAAAAGCAAGAAATTGTAGATATATTGTTACTAAACTAAAATGGAAATGAACGATAAGTAAAAATTAATTCGTAGGGAAACGCTCAACGTTATTCAGTACCAGAGTAAATTTTCATTAACCTCAAAAAACGAGTAAAAATTTAAACGTTTATTAGTTAAATGTATGTACCTGTTTTATTATTTAACATGTGTTAATTCTCTCATATATGAATCCCATTTGTGTTAAAAATGAAAATAATTACAACTACATGTTATAAATTGTTGGCACAACAATAAGTTGCAACATTTTAAGTGTTTAAATTTACAAAAATCTGCGGAAAATACCTAATTTAATTCAATTAAAGCTCTACAGCGGCACCGGTATTTGAGTTATTTATGTTTGATATATAAATTGGGTATATCCATAAGAGACAAAGTATTAGAAAAATATGTATCTATAGTTACATTCGCTAAATGATAAAACAAGTTTTTATTCTATTTCATTTTCTTCTCATGTCATGTCAAATTCCCCCACTTTTTTAAAAATGATATGGTTTTTCAAATAAATGCGGCAAAAGTAAATCTCAAACAATACTCAAATTGAGCGATATGACTGTGTCGTGAAGATGGAGTAGGATTGCAGCAGGAGGATTCATGTCATGGATCTCTCGATAGAAATTCATAGACTCTATCATCAGGTTACCGATTACACCAATTTTAGCGATAACTTGAGTGAATACTTCGGCCTCTTTTTGTTGTGATGTTTACCTAATAAATCCGATAGAGATCTCGACAACAAAAATATGAAAGTTTACATACTGATCAATATGTATTTCTGGTAGGTACTTGTGCATAATATTATTATGCACCTTTTCTCATTGTCTTAGTTAGTAGGTATTTTCTCAAGAAATCCCATTGTTTTACTTTCAGAATCACTCCAAACTAAATTTTTCAACACATATTTTGAACATCCACTCTCTCTAGTTTCTTCTGGGGTATTATATACAGGTCTTTTCCTCTATTTTCTATAGCTTTCAATCTTCTAAGTAGTGGCTTAAAATTAATGTATTTTGTGAATGACAGTTTTTTCTTCATGTGAAACAATCCAGAACGAGAAAGTAGCGAAGATTCGCATATAAATCGCAATAAGATGTCTGTTGTGTTTTTTTAGTCTTAATTAACTATATTAACTTGTAAGATTATTACAATAACTTGGCTGGTGCCGGCGAGGAACATGTGTTATACATTTTGGAAATTCAGTACCTGCGTACGGAGTGATTAATTTTCATTGCTATATTGTTGCATTGTGTAAGATCTTCTATAATACATTTATCGTATTTATGATATATTTTCTCTTTATTACTTAGTAAGCAGCAATATCATACATTTCTGGAGTTTAAAAATAATGAGCTGGAGAATGGTTGACATATTAATACAATAATTCAGACACGAATCAAATAAATTTAGACATGTTCGGTAGTTTAAACAGTAGAGTTTCAAACTCAATCGAGAAATTTCTGGTTCGAAAATAGCTATCGACATACTTCATAGTTACGTCACAAATAGGTATAAATATAGGTAGGTATAGCTGTCAGTGTGTTTGGTGTGCATGTGTGTTCATAATAAACCCAAATTCACTTTGCAAAAGACCTATCTATGTAAATATATAAATTATAATATAAAGAATGATAATTTGAACATAAATACTATTTACAAACTAAACATCCTGTAACCTGCAAAGGAATGAAAATATATAGATTGAGAAACATACATAATATATGCATGTAATGTAGTGTAGTTTATTTTGGTCAAATAGCTCTTGTTTTTGAAGAGGTTGTTCAATATGTGGATGTGGATCCATCGCCTCGCGTTCTGAATATAAATGCCCGAGTTACAGACATGTGAAAACCCTTTAAGATATAAGATATATCACTCAAAAATTAAGAGGACGGGATTTTAATTATGAATGCTGAAATCCAGTATTAAATGTAATAGGCAAAACATTTTATGAGAATTACAAAATATAGGGATGGATGTTTAAAAAGTATGATTTTGTATAGATTAAAGGTACCCAAATATATGCACAAAAATGTATCAGGTGCCTTGACGTTGCATAGGTGTGGACAGATTTTTTTTTTTAAATCTATACGTACTTATTATGCAGAGTTAGCCTAGAAAGAAAATGAGTTTATTTTATTTAGATCATTATCAAATCTGAGTTACATTTTTAGCTTCTGAAATCTCCTCGTAAAATAATTTCAATTTGTGTTTCGTTTTAAAATGTGAATGATTGTATTTATTAATACATCTTGATTATTTAATCTGCTTTTGAACTAAGATATATCAGAAAAACGTATTCTATAAAAGATCTAAAAAATAAAAAAAAAATATTAAAAAACTGAGCTACTCATTAAGAGTGGTTTTAAGTTGCTCGTAAATTGAATTTCGACTGTATTTATGGATATCCTAGGTACCGAACAGGCCAATAAAACTGTCTTGTTACGGATCAAAGTAAAACATTGATGTACCTATAGGTACCTAAATATTGTATTATGTACCGAGATACCTACACTGCACTTATGGATGTACGCAGTGAGCTCGAGGCTCGAGACCTAATATCGTTCGCAAAGTTTTTGAAGTACCAAGTGTCTGCAGACAGACATGCCAATTTGTGAGAAATTCAGGAAAATAACATCGGTAATCGATACCAAAGAACAATCGGATGTGGAAATCAATACACAGCAAGGATGGCCAAATTATTTTATCTTATAAATAAAAAAATTATATTAATGGGTTTAAAATTAATGTAATTAAAGTGAATAAAACTTACGTTCCCGTCCGGGAATTTTGTTTGTAATATATCTACAAAATTAAATTCTTGCGATGGTCACAATTTATTTAAAATATGATTAATAAATATGAATTACGATTTTGACAAACCAAAAGAATCTTTTCTGATATATAAAAATATTTTTCGAATTTAAAGTAAATATGTAGGTCAAGTCATGATCCTATAAATCGTTTTATTAATACGAATATTTGGTCTAACGTTTGTAAGTTCGCCTTTGAGTGTTAGATAAAACTATTACATAGTAATCTTCACAAGTCATAAATCACATCATTGAATTCTCGATTAATTTATAATAAAAATATAAGCTTACGGTATCATGTAAAGTGCTCGCCTTGTTGATTTATTTTGATACAATAATAAAAAACAGTAGGAACAAGAAACATAAATTTTGATAATATGTATCACATGTAATAATACAAGTAAGTAAATACATATTATTATAAAAAGCTTTAAACTCGGCTTCACTAAGAAATTAATCATCGAGTGATAAAATACAAAATGTACCTATATAAAGACAAAATATATCTGTGTCATTCACGAGATATTTAACAAAAACTATGTGTGGTTAGTACTAAATTGTATGGCATCTCAAACTTTCAACATTGATTATCTCAAAACTATGAAAACTGCACTTACCACATCTGTGCGCTATGCCATCGATATGTAATGGTTTAAGCCATGGAGCACCTGGCAAAGGATTGGTCTCTCACTCTTGTCCGTAAGTTTTCGAGTGTCCTGTAAAAGGCAGGTGTTCGAAAAAATTAAGACATTTTATATCTCAAATTCAGCGATGAGGTTTCCCACCCATCCTGAATGACTTAATTTTTTGGTGGCACAAAGAAAACGGTTTGCATATTTATTACATGCAGCTGGCTACCCCACTTATGACCCAACAGACTTTTATTAGGAAACAGGAAAGGTGTTCCGGTGTTTACGAATCGGCCTAAGCTGGTTCAAGTGCATTTGAACCGTGGTACTTTCATCAATCCCATTAATTCCGTAATATATTTTGTAAATAGCAGTCTGCTTGTGTTAAAATTAAATAAATAAATAAAAAATCCAGAAATATACCCAAAGGTTTCTTTTTGTTTGGCTTGCAAAAGTAGCCATAAAAGTCTGATAAACAAACCTATGTGTGAACGGGCTCGAAAATATATGTCGGAAATTATCTACCAATTTAATTTCACCATAATATTATGTAGGCATCATCATTCTTGAGTATATTTTTTTCATTGAATGAACGCATAACGTATCGCCTTATTACGACAGTTTATGAGTTGCTTATTTTGATACAGGTAAACGATAATTTATAACCGTGCTGTAGTCAGAGAAAAAAACATGGTATAATAATTTATTGGGTGACATGGATATGTCAAATATGTAATTTAATCGTGCGAAGAGTAACGCAGAGGATTATCATAGAGAAAGGAATGAAAAATGCAAATTTCTCGTTTTATTTTTATGTATGTTTTTATTAGATTAATTTAATTTAGTTGTAATTATTTTTATGAAATTTAATTATTTAAAAAATATGTCAGTGTTCCCAGAATATTTTTTCTCAGTGGTCTGTATTAGAAGACTGTATACTCAAAAGTTTAATCGTATATCCATATAGGTATAATTTGAGTTCGTCGGTAGCCTGAAGGTAGAGTTTCGTTCTCGTGAACAAGGGGTCCGTGGTTCGATACCAGGTGTCGGCAAACCCCTTTCACGACACAAGCTTTTAGTAGCTTACTGTGAAAGGTGTAAGAGGTTGTAATTAAATTAAATTAAATCATTTATAACAAAGCTCAGATATATCTATAAAAAAAACTGTATAGTAATGTTACACCACCGTTGTTTTCTCTAATAAAAAATACGGCAGTTATTTGTGCAATACTCTTCTCTTTCTTTTAGCCTTATCCAAATATCTGTTCATGCAGGAAATTTCTCTTGCAATCTGGACACCCAGCTGCCCTTCCATCCTGTCGTCATTCTGATACGGTCTCGTAGTATTTTTCCAGCAATGCGTCACAAAGTTTGGATCTCTGTGACGCGTAGCATACTTTTAGTTTGGGTTGTGTCTGCCCTTGTGCGGTGCAATTACTCAGATTAAATTATACTGCTTTTTTCTAAAGCATCATGTTAGATGTCAAGTGAAAAAGAAACACATTTAATTTTCTTTTGTCTGAGTTTTCAATCTATGAAGTGCTTCGGTACAATACTTTTTTTTTTTAAAGATATATCTGGGTTTGTTATAAACCCAAATACAACCTTATACACCTTTCACACTAAGCTAAAAGCTTGTGCCGTGAAAGGGGAGTTTGCC
The DNA here is from genome assembly GCA_947579605.1 of Athripsodes cinereus. NCBI lineage: Eukaryota > Metazoa > Arthropoda > Insecta > Trichoptera > Leptoceridae > Athripsodes > Athripsodes cinereus. The sequence continues at coordinate 14,803,940 of OX388314.1, forward strand.
GGCACCTGGGATCGAACCACGGACTCCTTTTCTGAAGGCCGAGACTCTACCTCCGGGCTACCGACGAACTCCTTTATACTATACGTTTCTCTGAATGATTTTCACATTTATTTTTATTCTTGTCAAAGCTTTGCGACACCAATGTCTGTTTCTCTCTAAGGTCTCCTAGATCATCAAGTTATTATAATATTATACCTACTACTGTACTATTTTGCCATAATCATATATTATTATTATGTCATATTCACTAAACACTTCATTAGTTGCAAATACAGTGTATCTAATACATTATTCATTAAATCATTTAAATGAGATTACCACCACTAGGTGTCTACTACTTCTACTGCTTGTAAAACACAACAAAAAGTCTGTTACAATGATCTACATTAAGCAACTATTATATTAAAATATTACGGTTAATATAATATTATAATGTTCTATAGACTAGATGACTACTGTTAACTCATATAGTACACGGCGCATTAGGCTACCGGGATTTATCATGTTTTTATAATACATTCTTGGTCGATGTAATGATAATATTTATTACAAAAAATATCTTGAACTCAACGCTTTTTGTTTCTATGGTAGATGAACAACAATGATTCTAGTTATATATTTAGACTATCTAGTGATTGTTCATCTAAACATATTTCTTCGCTCATTAAATAAATGTTAGCGTTAGAGCACTAAGAGTATCGTGAAAAGAGGTCAACCTTGTTTGTTAATAGGCTCCTATTCCTTTTTGTTGACCAATAATAATGTTGACTGAGTATCATAAGCGACGAAATCACTCTTGAGAAGAATAGAATAGAATAGAGTATCATACGCGAAACTTCCAAATTACAAATGTATATCAACGGAAATTGTAAGAAAAGTTAGGTAGGTATTTTACTTAATATGAGAATTCCCTATCACATTGGACGAGAACTACATAAATTTTATAGATAAATACCTACTGTTCTAAAACTTTAATATATCACAATATCTATGTATACCTACACTTATATGTTATTGTTATTTTTCTTGTATACAATAATGTGCTCTTATTATTATGTATTAATATGAGTGGTGTCTACCTACTTACACGATTTGTATTATAGAAGAAATATAAAACCGTAGAGATTGTAAGTCAGAAATCGATACATCGACGACGGGAACTAGACTATTGTTATTTATATGTGTACTTTAGGCCATTTTCTGTGAACTGAATGTTTTGTTTCATGCGAGTAAAACGAATAGGACGGTCTGTTTGCCTATGATCTGACTATGTTCATGCCATCGGATTGCTGGTTAACACACTTGAGGAAGATTCCATGACGATATAGAGAGAGGTAGATATACATGTTGAAAGATAACCGCAAAGGTCAATGCAATATGATCATTCAAATCATTTGCAAAGGAGGATTGTCTGTTTATATGTAAGTGAGTAAAGTTTCATAAATTTGAAGTTTGAAGTGGTAGAGAGGTAAGCAAATAAATTTACATTTAAGAAATATGTGTCATTTATCAGTGACTAATATTTAAATTATGGGATAGCAAATTACCTTTACAAAAAATAATGATTCTTAATTTTATAATATCGATGGTTTGTTATCCATCACTTTTATATAATGTAACACCCAAAGGAAGAGCAATGCTAATGGCCGGTAACTTACCACGGCTACCTGTAAAAACTTTGATTAATCTTCATCATAAATCTTCTTGCCTTTGACCGGACCAGTGGCAGTAGACTATAATGCAATATGAAACACTACATAATGTACATACTTTTATTATTGATATATCGCCAAATATTACAGGTACCAGTAGTTGCCATTGGTATCATAAAATAAAATAACGAATAAAGTAAGAACTTAACATAATATTAAACCAATATACACCTAAATAAAAGAAGAGGAGAAGAGGCGGAGGATAAAATTACTAAAAATGGGTAACTGGGAGCGAGATAGTAATGTTTCAGGTTACTTTTCATCCTGATCAGTAGAGGCAAATCATTCCACAGCTGAGATGTGAAAAAAGATCATTGATGGATGGATGAGTGGGAAAGTCAATTTTAATGTATTTGTATACTTATAATGAGTGGGAAAGTCAAAGTCAATGTATTAATTGTGTATTTATTTAAATACCTCAATCTTCTCAGTTTTCATGAACACAATAATTAGATCGGAGTCAGCAGTACCTAGTCAGTGAATTAATTGCATGTAATAAACATACATATTGTTCTCATCGCAGAATCGAGTATGTTAAATCCCTCATCGTGATATGACGTTTTACGAATACCCGATTTTATTTAAAGAAAACAAATACTGTTTGTATATATAATTTTCATGAATTTTAAACAGTTTTTATGCTACGAAACGATATGTTCTTTATCAGTCTTTTTATTTCAAATTTTATTATCAAGTCTGAAAAAGAACCTTATGTTTGAAATACGCAATGCTAATATTTTAAACAAAGAACTCACATTCCTCTTTAAAAAATCTCCAAGTTGTCAACTATCTTGCATGTTATGAACAATCTTGAACTTATATCAAAAGTAGAAATATACGAACTGTAAAGCTATCTTGGAAGCTTTAAAATAGAATAATCAAAAGAGAATAATTGCAATTAAATATCTACTTCGCATCATCTGTTAAGTAGAAAATAATTTCAACATTTTATATTTCTGGAACCGATAAGACACTCTGATAATAAAAGCTTTAAAATAAATTATAAGTTTTGCTTTGAAGAAACGAGATGTATAACAATGTTAATCCTCTTATTGAACTGATACAATATATTAAAATAAGTATACCTATTTTGAAATAAGTATACCTATTTTAAAATAGGTGTAAATTAATACCTACCTATTTCTCAGTGATGTTATGAAAAACAGATCACTAGTCTGAATCATTATACAGGTTTCTTATTTTTATGTTGGATATTGGTAGTAGCAATCTCTTTAGTTATGGTTCTTTTGAGAAACATAAATTATACTGATCTCTGTCAAGTCGAGAAATTATTGCGGCTTTTGGGTGATTTGTCTATGCTCTTATTATTTTTTTAATAACATGAAAGATCTGCGTAGGTTTGGTAAATGGATCAAAGTAATAATTTAGAGATGGTGCCATATGGTGCTGATGTACTACTTTATAGACACAATACCTACATTATATCAAATTATGAGCTCACTCAAGTAAAAAAGATCTTACAATTTACAAGTTCGTTTTATTAAGCTTTGGTTAAGATTTATTTCTTTTTATGAATAGTATTTTTAAGATTTATGTAACTTAATTTAAAATGTATCAAGTGTAATACTACACATATTTTTAGCTCTAATAAAAATATTAAAATACTACGGTAAATATATTTTTCACATATTATCACGTCTAGAAAATTTGATTAATGTTTTTACTAAATGTATCTATGTTCGATAGTAAAATACTTATTTTTTGTCTTTCTTAGGCTTTGTCTTAAAAAGGTTTCGGGTGTTAGGTGGTATGAGCAAGTCACAAATGAAACTGTACGCAGGCGCAGTTTTTTTAAAAATGGACGTGGATGTTGATCCTAAATAATGTAAAGCGCCCTTGAAGTGATATTATCACAGTACGGCCCTACGATACGATACAATAAGCGCAACCCAATCCAATTCTAGCATTTTAAAAATGTTATTAGATCATCTAATCTGAGATTTAACAAACATCCTCTGTCTTTTGTTGGTTGCTAAACAAAAATTGGAAGGAGCTAACAATATTATCTGCGGCTACTGCGTATGTTGTGTACAAGACCAAAATGCTTAGTAATCTATAGTTCTTAGAGAGGCTATGTTCAAGATCATATCGACTATTAGAAGTAAGAAGTAAGTAAGTATGTATAAATGTGACATATACTATTGAAAAAAATATCTGATAGTCATCCATTAACCTCTGTATAATTATTAATAAAAAATGCAATAAGAACAACAAAAGTTGAGATTAATTTTATATACGTACTTATAAATCAAATAATTTTGTGATTTGATACTATGTTTGCTGTTATAATAATAATAACAATAAATATCTTCTATTTTCACACCTGATATCGTAAAAATAAACACGAGTGCTGGCATTTCAAACACAATAAGAATATTACCTTTTAACACAAAGCTTCCATACAGTAATTTGTTACTTCTACTACTACATATCATTAGAATATAGACTAGTGCTGATGTTACAGATTACAATACAATGGTGAAGAAGTTACACACTATGTATTTAAGTTTATTATTAAAGTATGTAGTTAGTCTAGTTATTATGGTGGTAGTAGCTTATGGTCCATTAGTGGATTATAATTAATGAATGCAAAGTACAAAAAGTAGAATACCTACTTCGTAACATGAGTGTTATGTGGGATTAAAAGATGAATGTAAGTATTATATTTACTTGTACATACTAGGTACTACACGTTTTCATTCAGAGTCGGAGTAACGAGATTTTAAGAGAAAGCCTTTTCTTTTCAAAAGTGATTTGGTTAATTGTATGAGACACTGTACATAACATGTGGAAGAATTTTGATAAGCTTCTTTAGTGGTTCGTTAAATATATGCCCATCCTACAAAATATATGATGTAAAGGATTTTTGTATATCAACTTGTAGTTCCTTCCCGTACTCTAATTTTTCATTTTGTAGTATTCATTACATAAAAAATATGACATATATAGTGTTCTACTTAGGGCTGAGAATATAATAATCATCATTAAGTTTAGTATTAACTGTTCACATTTAATATGAATTATAGGTACACATTGTCAACATATTATCACATATTATTTTGGTTAGCTGGAAGTTATTACCTCCAGGCGATAAGCTCACCAATTACTTAAGATTTTTTTAATCAATTAAGTGCTTTTACTATTATTGTAAAGCATCGAGCTTTTAAAAATGTATCCAGTTATCGTCATGCCTTTAAAACTCATTATTTTAATACATTTAAACCAATATATTTTATCAACGTGTATTACTTATTTAAATATATAAATCTGAGCTGTAAATATACCTAAGTTCATTCCAAACACTCCATATTAAACAATATGCTTGTGTTGTAAAGTTGAAGTAGATTGGTAACGGGTTGAATTGAACCGATGTACCAAAGTTCAAGACACTACAAACAGGCGACTGACTACGTCAATATCAGTTCTCAAACTTTTGTAAAACTTCGTAATAGGTTTCATTCCAAATTATTATTATTTATTAGTAGACAACCATCTTTTACATAACAATTTTTTTAATATATAATTAATTGTATTTGGGTTTATAACAAAACCCAGATATATCTTTTTTTAAAAAAAAAAAAAAAAAAATTAATTTTTATGAACATCCTCATTTGTTTTATTATAAAATTTGTTTCTTTACAGTTTGACAGTGTAAACGTGCGAAATAACAGGATGTGTAATTTGTTACATATTAAATTTAACGTTTGTGTATTGCAAAGAGATTTATTTTATAACACATACCTACTATTGTAATTAATTATTTACTGTCATATAATACATGTTTTCTATGAATATACACACAGAGAAACTGGATATTTGTAATTGTAAAATAAAAATAATAAAATGTGTAACGAAGTTGTATATACTTTCATATTTCACAGGCAATGTTTGATTTAAGATAATTCAGTATTCAAATTATGTAACTTAAAAAATAATGCTCAGTAACTATCACATGCCCCGTGCTTCTTTTTTATTTATTTATTTATTTATTTTGGTCAACGGAACACTACAGACAATACATATATGTTTAGTACAATAATACAATAATCAACAACAAGTATACAATGCAATGTCCAGTTTATAAGTGTTCATATATTAATCTGTTAAATCAAATCAAAGCCCAAGTGGTTGTCATACATAATTAAAAACAATAATAAAAAAGAAATTAAGAGTAAAAACACAAAATTAACAATCAAAACATCACTTAAAGTCATGAATGAAAGAGTGAAAAAGCAATTTCAAAGTAAAATCTACCTACCTTTACAAAATAAAGAACAACATACCTATAATTAATACAAAAATTGAGTGTCATGGGAAACAAGAAAATATGAAAAGGGATGGAAAACACTGATAACAAGAGAAGCAGAGAAAATCGAAGTCACGGATCGCTACACATAACCTGCAAAATTGACATTTTAAAAGTGTTTGTTGAATAACAGTAAAATTTGTCTAAGCTTGAGTAATAAAATAATTAAATAAAATTTAATGGATTGCAAAAGGCAAAACAGAAAACAGACGTGACGTGGGAAAAAGACAATTGTTTGTGCTGGAAAATATTAGAGAATGGACAGCAATCCAGAGTAGAGGAGTTGTTTCTGGTCGCAAAGAATTAGGAGACCTACTAAAGATTAATTGTTTTTTTGGGGGGACCTAACATCACTCTAAAGGAAGAAGAAATTAAAAATTCATGTGTAATTTTTAATGTCTATCCATTTTTCGTTACATTTATTGAGCAGTTAATAATATGTATGTATTGTCGCCGATTTTTGACATTTGGTTTCGTTTCTTATTTTGATTCTCAAGTTAATGCCCAGCATTTGTCTTTTTCATGGCATACTGTACACACAACTGTTTACATTTGTTCGCAAGTTGATAAAACTGAAATGGCAATGGGCTGGTTATGTGGCGAGGAAAGAGGATGGCAGGTGGACTTCCAAAATTCTTGAATGGAGGCAGTAGGAGGACGAAAGAAGAGTGGGAAGATCACAAAAAAGATGGATTGACGATACTCTCCAGATGACAGGAAAACAGAGGTATCGTGTTGCTCGAGATCGAAAAGTATGAAAAACTTGAAGAGGTCTATATCTAGCAGTGGAGAGAAGAAGTGAGTATATATTAGTATTTTTTCTCACTTGAATGTTTTTGAGTTCGTTATTATGAGTTTACCTGTAGGACGATGTGAAGCAGCAATATGGCTAACCGAATATTAATGATGGGCTGCTGGAGTGTCAGATCAGAATGCCTCATTGGAGAGCAAGAGAGATTGCTCTACAATCATTACCGAATTAAGAAGATGATGAAACGAGTCGAAACAAATTAGACCCATTCAAAGAATTTCTTCTCCAGCTTCATATTTTGTTTGTACCTACAATATTGTAAGACAATTTTTCGATTAATATTCATCATTAGTTTAGTAATGAACTGTACAGTACAACATGTAGGTACTTTTTGTATGATCTAGAGCATTTTTTTTATTCATAAAGAAAACAGATTTTTTTGATATTTTAGTTTATTGTTTGTTACAGACCGACAGGTTTAACAATAAATATTTAGCAAGTAAGTATCAAAAAAGTTTCATATACTAGTCCTTTTTAATAATGCTTCACTAGCTCTGTTTGTATGTCTATGTTGTTTAAAGTTATATAATTGTATAGGTTTAATTTGAACTACGAAGAGTTGAATACATTACTATTTTGGTTGAAGTAAAAATACTTTTATAAATATTTAGTTATTGTTACTATGTACTACACTACATACATTTTAATAAAACACTACCGGTTTCAAAACTAAGATGCGTCATTGACGAGTGTCACACTAAAACTGAATCTTAGCGTTGAAATCGGTAGTATTTTATAAAAAAATATGTGGTGTAGTACTTAGTTACTATAACAAAATACTTTTAAAAATGTTTCGTGATTAACACATTGTTAGTGCCAATAAAATCAAACAAGAAGTAAAAATATTTCTATTAGTGAGATATGTATACTTTACCACTCTAACTTTCTTCCTTTGAATGTGACTTTTTCGTCTCCCATCTCTCGTATAAAATAATAATTACATTCGTTTGAATACAGCTTTTACTCGATACCCACTTGATTTCATCTTTAAAGCTCATTTAAAATCCTACTTTAATATAAAATATCTGACGTTTATATCGGTGGATTATTTTAAATCGAATGTGTAATATTTTGAAACATTACCTCATTACCTGTAACGAATAAAAAATAAAACATTAAGCTTGAAATTAAATCCACTATTTACAATACAATAAATTTGGAAATAATCTTGCATCTAGTATTTATGGAAATGATGGTATTATAATTCTGTTATGAATTGGAATAGTTTAACGCAGGTACTTTTGTGACGAATATAATTATTTTTTAGACATTTATTGGTATTATTTACACAAGCAATGCATGGAAACATTTAAAATTTAATTAATACTTTATCTTAATTACCACCTTGGTTTTCAAATTAATATCTCTGAAGAAAATATATTCAATCATTAACCCTGGTTTAAACGATGCATAAAACATTTGACCAAAGGTTTCTATATTATGTGGTGGTTGGAAGATATTGCGCTTCAGCGATAAACTCGCCCATTGCACAAAATTATGTATTCAGTGGTAATGTTGTCATGTTTTTTATTCTTTGTCTACTAATTTTTTGCAACAATGATAATTATTATATTAAATATAAATACGAATGAAATAATTTCATTTGATAACATTTCAACATATGATAATTTATTTTGGAACAAGTATTCGTTAGGGTTTTATATTTTTTAAATAAATATATAGGCATTAATAAATTTCAATGCTAATTATAATGCAGAATAAATAAGTTGTGTAGCAATAGTACCTATTTTTATCAATCTTCTAAAATTTCCCAAAAAGAAAATGTCTTCCGCTATATTCTACGCAAAAAATTTAGGTACCTACTGAAAAATATTTGTAAATTTCTATATCATAAATTTTTTCTCACAAAACACGTGATACTATTATTGCAACGATTAAATTATCCAACAAAATATTTATTTGTTTTCAAATTATGTTCAAGAGAGGATTTCCATGGAATAAGTTTGTTGGAGGCATATTAATTTAAAAAGCTGTAATGATGTACGGGATGAATTCATCTCACCGTTGATTTATCTGCTTCTCTTATCACAGCATATTTATTACGAGTAAATGTCTCTGCGTCTGTTTGCGTAAATAAATAGAGTCATCAGCTGGAAACTAATTGCACCGCCTCTAATTAGACCAGTTATTGCAATCCATTATAGAGACATATTCATAAATATCTGAGAAAGTTGTTACATTTCCATTGATTACCCGGTATACATACACTAATTGATTTACATACTGAGAAATGATATATTTTCTCGGATACACATTAAAGAGGAAATAAATCAAATAGTGTGTTTATTAATCGAAAGGTTGCCTGCCAAGCAGTTGAGTAGGGAAGAAATATATAAATAATTAAAAAAAACAACACCGCGTAGAGTTTAATACTTAGACTGGATATAATAAAATAATATTGATGTATGTTGTTGGTAGTTAAATAAATGTGTGATACTCAATCCATTACAAGCTATTGCTTATTATATTATTAACAGTTCTGTTATAAGGAGAAGGTCTATCTTCTAATGGTTTCCTCTTGTTAACACCGTGTTGTGTGAGTACTATGACTAATTTGCCCGATAGAGATGAAGACCAATGCAGCACTACTTGTTCGTTCATTATAAAATATGCTGGTACTTCAATCGATTTACAAGAGCTGGACTCATTAAAAGAAATATTTAAAATATCGATGATCTCTATAGAGTAGAACTAACATAGAAGTAAACTCTCCAGTAAGCAGGGGGTACGATATTATCACCGAAGATGATATGCCTTGTGTATCACATCGAAAATTTATTTAGCATGATGACGGTCACCTTTATTTTTTTTTTAAATTAAAAATATTTAGTGTAATAAAAAAAAATAAAAATAAAAATAAAAAAAAAAAAATAAAAATAAAAAAATAAATAAAAAAAAAAAAAAAAACCCATGAAGACTTTTTTAGAAATATTTATGAGAAATTCTCATGAATAAAAAACCTAACTATGTTGGATGGGTGCATGGGTACTAGAAGAGAAGCTAACCTTGCCCATAGCTTCGTGTAACACAGTAAGAATTTTCCAACACGTACCTAATTGATTTTACATATTTTTATTTGAATATCGTCTAAAACGAGTTATTGAAAAAATGGGCGGTGTAAAATTACTGCATTTTATAAATAAAAATAGGATAATACCGCAAAAGCAGTAGGTACTACATAGAATACGGCTCTGATATTCAATAGCTGCTATGATGTAGAATGCAAACTCCTTGCTTTTATTGCAACCTCTATGTTACTTTAACTATGATTAATAACATTACCTAGAGAATTTCCCACTTCTTATTGCTTCTATCTCATATCTAATTGTTTTTATTATCCGAGTAGTACCTACTAGTTGATTAACAAAAATACTTAATAGAATTTGCTCTGTAACTAGATTAAATCATTTGATTTCATTGCTGCAACGGTGGATGGTAATCATTCATAAACCATGACAAGTCAAATATGCATCATCTATCAGTCGAGTAATATAGTAAGCAGTAAGCATCATACAATAATATACGTTCTAATATTGCTAATAGTATCACCGCGCCTCCATGTAAATTGATTACTTTACACTGTAGATTATTATTAACGAACTGCTAATGTTTCTTATAACACAATATCAAATAAAAACTTATGACGTTTATCTTTATTTTTTTGTAAACGAAAAACGAAATTATATGTCTTTTTTAACTAGACATTCTACAATACCACAGTGCATTATAATTTATTACAATTTTTAATCACTTCAGATAATCATTTTGAAAAGTTCATCAGATGGCAGAAGATTGTTATGCAGGCTAAGTCAAAGGATCTTGAACAACATCGATGACTTAAAATCTACTGTGTAAGTTCTAAAAGCTTGAAAATTGTTTTAGAGACGTTTTGTATTGCATATTGTAATGTTTTACATGACTACTCGGCTATTGAATATATCTACATAAATAAGTAATGAGCAAGCGTTTTGCAATTAGTATAAATATATATTTTAGTATGTATTCAGTGTCGGTGCTTAGGTAGTAGAATTCAATAATTAAATTAAAAAACAAATGAAGATTACAATGAATTTTTTTAATTGTTTACTATTATTCAGACATATGAATATGGTTGTAATTTTGAATCAGAGTGACAATGCTTTTAAAACACGAATGACGTATCTCTCGATAAAAATGAGAATATTAAAAAACTAACTGGATTGGCCACAACATCAGGCACCCAGGACTACTCATCGCCATCGCGGAGGGTAAGACCGAGGGAACAAATGGCAGAGGCCGACCAAGAGACGCATATATGGACCAACTGAAGAGGGACATGAACTGTGGCTCATACGTAGAGCTTAAAAGACTGGCTGAGAATAGGGAGGAATGGAGAAGAAAAACCAAACTCGTTGCAGACCAATCCAATGGATTGTAACTAAATATATATATATATATTAAAAAACATTTGATTTTTAATTTAATTTTAGTGTGACATGAAGTATAAATAATGAGGTAAAATCTGGAGATCTTTTATTGTTTTTCATTACAATAAAAAATATATTTATAATAAATCGACTTGAACAATGAATTTGTAATCAGGTTAACAAATTTACAAAAAACATATCCACAGGTGCATGCAAGATAATACAAGTTTAACAAGAATAACATTATGTATTCTCATCATTAGTACTTTTATTACCAGGTAAGCATAAATTAATTAGCAATTATGCAACACTTCCAATCAACTTCAGGACAAGCCCTTTACACTCGACCTGGGTGCACTGAGAAAAGGTACATCTACAAATTCAATTGATATTTCACAATAAATTGTTTTGCTCGCCTTACCATTGATATAATATGACATAAAGATCAAATTCAACATTACGTAACATTAAATCATTTCGCATTTACCGATAACTATTTCTGCACAATGATTTGTTCGGCCTTTACCAATCTTTTACTAGTTTTAGTTACCCAAACATCCGTGTATGGCGCTAGTTGGTTTAAAATAATAGTCAGGTAAGTACATATGGCTTGTAAAATTGCCACACGCATAAAAATACATTATGATTGACGAAACGTATTTCAACAGTACAATATTGTTTTATTTATTTGTAGTATTTTCGTTATTATACAAATAACCTAATACTTATTTATTGTTATTCAATATAAAGAATACACTAAAATGGTTGTAAAATGTGTTATATTTTGATAAAAAAAAAACAATACTTTGGTCATTATTAATTATTCTAATGGCAACGCTAATATTCGATGACATTTATCGGTTCTCCGTTGTGTTTTGTTCTGTGTTAATTTCTGTCAAGTCGTTTTCGTATTTCGGTGTTTTTTTTAGTGGATTGAGGATAATTGTTGAAATATGACCGTGCATTTACTCACATTTAAAACAAGATCCCTCATAATATTGCATTATGGGATGAAAAAATCACCTGTCATGGAAATGCAAGGTAAACCTTTGAAATTTTTTCTTATTTACTATTATTTTTGTATGATTTAAAGCATTAATGATTTTGATATATGTTTTTACTTTATAGATGAAACGCAATGTGGAAAATAACGTGGAATTACAGAATGAAAGTGGACCATCAAGTAACCATTTGGTGAGTAACATTGTTCTAACCTTGAGTGCTTGTGGATGGACTAATTAGGTTATTTAATTTAATGAATATTTTTTGCTTTACAGATTACAGAATTTAATGTTAAAAACCATGTGATGAAATGAAAGTGAAACTTCAACCATCAATTCGGTATGTAATATTGGACTAACATTGATTTTGTTTGTTAATGAACTAACTTTATTAGTTATCATTTGGTTTAATAAATCATTTTTGTACTTTTAGACTGTGGAGGAAACAAATGAGGTTGTGATTGAGTATATACATTGAAGGAGACCCACCGTCCACCTGGATAGTTCAGAAATCTGGGGACTTACATTTATCCGACTAAATTTCTACACTAACAAATTTGTCCACACGAGTGGTGCCATAATATATGTTAAGATCAAAAGCATTTACAGCTCAACAAATAATGAATCTTTATAAAGTCCAGTCCATGATGAGTTGGTATGAGATGTTTAATTTGCAATAATTGTTTTATCAACAAGCCAAATTTGAGTTTTTATTGAAGATTAACTAAAATTTGTACTTTACAGAATGTTGCAGAACATTAACAAATTGGTGAAGCTGTTGCACTGGGTTTGGTGTCACCTACAACAATAGCAAAAGTTTGTATACTTCAAATTCTGTTATTTTAATTTCTATTCTTTCGTTTTCAAAAATAACTTTTAGTTATATATATTTTTTTTAAATTTACAGAAAAAAGGTCAAATGGAATTATCAAAAGGCTAGAAGAAAACAAATTAGTAGAATTGGGGCATTCGTACTCAAACAGAAAGGGTCAACTGTCAGCATGAAAAATTTTTGTTCCCATAGAAAAATGTTGCAGAGAAGAATACCAAATAAAATAACTCCCGTAGAGCAACAAAGTGGTACAATTAGAACTTGTGTTTTTTTAATTTATTTTGATATAATGAAAACAAAATTGTTTTTGGTTTTACTACGATTTATTTGTTATATAAGTTACCAGGTTTCAACCTATGAGGTCATTGTCAAACTAAATTTACTATATGCCGTGTTGTTACTTAAATACTATGTCTTTGTAGGTAGGTATAACAATATATTCTTAAAGCTAAGGTTTTATATAATGCAAAAATTATTGAGGGAAATTCAGAAAGAACAGTTGGTTGAGTAAAGATTAATAAGGAAGACAGTTGATTAGTATTGTGTAAATAAATGAAATAGTATTGGGTATTGTTGAAACTAGTTGAAAATCTAGATGTTGTACATGTTATTATTCCTAAATGGATGCTTTTTGTCAATATTCCTCTGTTGATAATAATATTAGGTACATCTGTTACATCAATCTATTAGTTGAAGTCAAAATACCCAAACCTATTTCATTTATTTACACAATACTAACCAACTGTCTTCCTTAATCTTTACCAATAAAATGTCACATTATATATAATCAATATAATTTAAATCATACAACACAACCAACTGTTCTTTCTGAATTTCCCTCAATAATTTTTGCATTATATAAAACCTTAGCTCTAAGAATATATTGTTATACCTACCTATTAAGACATAGTATTTAAGTAACAAAACGGCCTATAGTAAATTTAGTTTAACAATGACCTCATAGGTCGAAACCTGGTAACTTATTTAACAAATAAATCTTAGTAAAACCAAGAACAGTTTTGTTTTCATTATATCAATATAATGGAGTTCAGTTATAATGTTGCAGCTATGTTCCAACAACAAAAAGAAATAAAAACAAAATGAACTCGATTGCACCGACCGAGGCAATAACAATGAAAGAAAAAAGAAAAACATGAAGTCGTGAAATGAATAGGCTATTACAAGTAAACACAAGCAATGACTGATGCTCAGGGGGGGGATCAGTTCTCTCTGAATAAAAACTGGGGAAGGGGAACCTCACCACATTCAAGACAATCATCAACCAGAACCCTGAAGAGATCTAGAAATAGCACCGTTGATTTTTGGCAATGATGATAAGTAAAATTTCACTCCTACCGGGTGGAATGCCTGTGAATAATAATAATAAGTAAAATTCAACATCTCTGAAGAAAGAGTTGTAATTTCTGCACGACCTTTGGAATAATCCTATAATACGCGTTTGATATATTTATTATGTCTTTATAAATTGTCCTTATTTTTATATTTTTTCAATTGAAATTTTTAATAAATGATTATATTACATAAGAACTTAAAAGAAAAAAATCATTTTTATTTCCTTGCTACTTTTTTTACTTATATATTAATCACAATGTTTATTTGTAAAATGTGAAAAATTATTCTAATAATATTATTATTTTTGTTAGATTTTTTCAAATAATAATTATAGTGTTATTAGAAAAATAGATCACATTTTACAACTAAACGCGATTAATATTATTGGACTTTTGACAGCTACGAGCAAGGTCATGTATAGATACCTACGTAAGTATGACAAGTAATTCAATTGATTCTTACCAACGATTCGTTCTGCAGCCAACGTCAAGTTGATGACGTCACTGTGAAGAAGTTGTTGGTAAACGTACCAATGAATTGGTTGCGAAGTTAATAGATCTGTACTAGTGAATCGTTTGTACGAACTCTGGTCCTAATTTGATAGTACGTACCAATGATTCGTTGTGAAATTTCGTTAGTATTTTTCTCAGTGTGGTATCCGAGTGACGATATAATAGCGGAAATAAATTAATTCAAAGATGAATAAAATGAACCCCACAACATTAAAGACAAATGTTAAGCAAACAAATAAAAACTTTATAGTCAACTTTAATGTGTAATGAGTGAATTTTATTTACATTTTAGTAGGTATTCAAAATAATTTACTCAGTATTCTCATGTTTTATACACGATCTTCGTTGATTTTAGTTCTTCTTATTAGTCCATTCTCATTGGTTTCTGAATCAGACACTATTTAATCTTTTACCATAATTTTCGATCCTGTGGTGTTTGTATCCAGTTGACATCAACATAATAGAAAAAAAGTTATATCTACATTACTGTGATTCATCGTAGGTTTTACTTTATTTTAATGTGACTGAACATGTCGACGAAATTCTATCAAAATTTTCGACGCTGTGAGGAAGTTAATTAATTTTTTGGCTCGTAAAAAAGGCGTAGATATTATACTTGGGTTAAACAAAGAAACAAATCAATGATATCAGAAGTAAGCAATGATTATTATATGTGAGTCCAGAGTAATATTTATCTTATAAACTTGATACATCTATGAGTAAATGATTTTGTTAATATTACATTTGAGTTCGGTTGGGAGAAATAGTACATGCGGTTTTCTTAATAAAATGGATATTTTACACTAACGTAACGTTAATATTTAAAAAACTGAAAGTGTTTCAATATTGATTGAAATCGTAAACAGACATCTTCTTGTCCATGATAAATCGGGCTTATTGATTATGTGTTTATTTTCGTTAACTATAACACTTTCATAAAAGACTATTAAATAAGGTGACTTTGTCTGTTCTAAATCTTGCATGGTAGTTTCAAGTGCTAAATTTTGGTTAGATGGAAGAAATCACTATATAGTGATAATCTCGCCACTGAAGATCATCACATTTTTTCGTGTGTATATTGCTTTATTTAATTTGTTATATGAGTGATGTGCAAGAAGAATAAAATAAATAAATAAAATAAAAATAAATTTATATTTTTATAAAAGTTTTACAAATAAAGTAAAATATAAATATTTCCTTGTTACGTCTGTTAGCGACATGTCCATCACGGATGTTATTATGGTCCGATTAAGGTCGATTTTGGAAGCCCACGCATTTACGAGCCATTGTCTGTGAGACACACATTATATATTTTGTACATAGTTTATGTTTTATTTAACTTACAATGAGATCACAGGTCGTCCTTTTATATACATGTAAATAAATAGTTAAAATAATATTAAAGATATGTAGTTCTCAGAAAACATTGTCATTTTATGTAAGTATGTGTAATATAATACCAGAATATTGTTGGTGAAAATTAGTTAGTCACATATCTAGATCAATGTAAACAATCTCATAAATATTTGAGTTTGTTTGTATGAATCATTGTTTTTATAACCGGAACATCAATGCCTTCCGTTGAAATTTGCGCCTTTTGAGTAAGTTATGAATAGTAAAATTAAATCTGCTGTCAAGTCCCATGACTCAACAAGTAGAAATGTCTTATATTCGAGAAATCGCTATTTTTGTAATTTTGTTATATTAATATTATGCTTTTAAAATTTAACAGAAAGTAAAATAATTACAATAATAAAAACATCATGTTGTCTTTGTTCCTTTCAATAGTTCAACAAATCGAATTATTTATTTGTGGAATTGAAAACAAGTATTTTTTTTTCATTAAATAAATATTCAATAGGTATATAAAAGGAACCGTGTATTTTTATATATTTATTTTTTTGTGGTATTTGTTATGTGTTTTACCAATCAAATTATAATTTTCGATATTTTCCGACTTTATTGAATTTGACAGTTGGTATGAATGTTACCTTCTTATTAAAAATTATATAACCGACACAATAAAGGCGTTCCTAAAATAGTGAGATCTTAAGCTTCTAAATACAACCTGCAAAACGTAATTTTAATTATATTTTAAAACCTTTCGATACTTGGTTGTAGCTAGGTGAAAAAGTGGGCAATTTCATGAGGAAATTTTAAGATGATAGCCACAAATTTAAGAGCGAATTTAACCAAAATTTTATTTATGTTTATGTTTAATTCACTTTGAATGAAGCCGGTTATAAAACATGTAATTCAATAAAACGAATTGAAATAATTTATTTTCTAGATCATATTTCTAAACATATCGTCTCGATGTGGATAATTTATTATTTATCAACGATGAGAATAAAGCACATTTCTATGTATTACTATTGTATTTTCTGTTTTTTAACTTGTCAATTTTCAACAAATCTCCAGACTAACATTTTCTCATTATTTAATCATGTATAGAATTGTCATGTAATGACTTAAGTTGCATGTGACTCATAGCAAGAAAATTCAGGGAGTGTAGGAGATTTAGAATAAAAAAAATATAGAATTCTACAATCCACATTGAAGGTATACGGAATTTAATATATGAATAAATGAAACAAATATAGGTATACATACAAATAAACACAACGTCGCAAGAATTTTCGGTTGACATTCATTCATTCATACCATCACGGCATTTCCCACAAGTTGGGTATTCAGTTAGTAGAACAAATAAATATAGGTAAATGTAATGTAAACTAAATGCAAGTTTGTTATTTTCATCCCCTATAAATCGTCGAAAGTTAATAATATTGAGTATGATTGGCATACTTCATTGCTGAATTAAAGATGTTAAATGTTTTATAAGGGATGGTTTCGCCTTTTACAGGACACTTGATAATTTACAAGAATGAGTGTGAAAATCTATAATATTTATTTTGAAATGTGATGTTTTTTGTGAAATATCTGAACAGGTATTTCAGAAATCATAACATCTCTTGAATAATAAAGGGTCTTTAGCCTCAACTTGTTTAATTATTTTTTACCAATTTATATAGAATATTTTAAAAATATGGAAAATTTTCATATAAACAAAACATTATTTGCATACTTACTATGATGAAGACTGACATGGTTGATTTAAAGTTAATAAAAATACAAAAATTCTGGTCATTTGTTGGTATAAAAAAGTGGTATAAAATAACAAAACAGTAAATCTGTCAATATTTATTATTCGAAACATCTTTTTTTGGTGATCCAATATTGGAACAACTTCGCTAATTAATAGACCGAGTCCATATGAAACAATGTTGTTACCAGTCATAATAAAGTATGAGTAATTACGGCTTCGAAGAAAAAACAATACGTGAATAAATTCCAATCGCCGCCCATTGTGCAAGCTCAGAAAGTAATGCAGGTCAATTTGGATCCTTATCAGCTAAAAATATTACTATAAAAATATGTGTATTGAAACTTATATAAGTATATTATCATATATATTATAATGGTGATTCAACAATGCCAATTAAAAAAGAAAAGCGCTTGTACTTATTTATTTATTTGTTTGAAATCGAAATCATGTTGTTACAAAATTATATAGTTTATCATCGTGTATGTATGGGTTTACAATGCCTGTATATGGAGAGTGGAGATTGGTGTGTTATTAATCAGAATCAGTTGACATATCAATTGGGTCAACTTCTTAGGATAAATTGTATTGTTTTCAATGAGTGGGAGTATATATGAACGTTTTGATTAAGAATGTAATGGAACGAAAATAGATCAACAATAAAACTACTTCAATATAACTTTTTAATTTCTTGCCTTGGGGCCTTATTTATAATATTTAGATGTTCTTATTAATACACAATTTTATTATTAAATTAAAATTGTTGATGTTAACCTGTAAATACGTAATTGCACAACATAATGTCAGTGCAAATAAAGCCGATAATTCAGTCAATTAAACATATTCTTCATGGGCCAATATTTATTTATGTGTTTCTTTATTCATCCACTTAAACATATTATTATATATACATACTTGATGAGCATAAAATTTGTATAAATTTAGCATAGAATATTATGCATAGGTATAATAAAATGAAACAAAATAAAAATAATATACACAACACCATCAAACAGAGTTTACATTATAATTAAAAACGAATCAAATTTAATTGTTTTACACACATGTCTAAAAATTGTTTTATCAAAGATTGTTATTGTTATCAATATTTTGAAAAAAAAATATGGCTCAGTGGACGAAATCCTTACTGTAGAAAATTCGGTGATGAGATTAATGTCTACATGGTAAAATTTTTATTCAATAATTGCTTGCATTTGAGAATCTGACGTGGTAGGATCGGAGATGCCAACACTGGCATAGTGGTAAACTAGAGAGAATTAAAATGTTAACAAATCGTCACCTAAACGGATAAATAGGAGTCCTTGGACTCCTGCAATATCCGAGAAATAAAGTTATTTCAACTCCATTTGAGAAGCTTTGGTTTTGAAAGTACATAAAAAGTTGATGAATGATACAAAATAATGACACCAATAATATGAAAAAAGCGTGTTGGTGAATTCCGATAGTGGTCAATGAAGATGATATTGGATTCAAATAATAACGTAAGAACATCAACAAAAGCGAAACAAAATACAAGTAATCAAAATGGATACACGAGACTAAAAGAGTATCATAAAATCCCTGGATTACCAAATTTGCATAAAACGAATCCCGTTACGAGGCATTTTATTGTCAAGACTCTGGTTATTCACTTAGTACCTTTTCATATCATAAGATTGGAGTCGAATACTCGTACCAGTCGCATTTTTAATTTCCTTGCAAAAATTTGATAATGAAGCATTTACATTTCTATGAATTCTTCGTCTTATAATAGTTCCTCTACCTTTCGGATATATTGCCTGTTCCGATATTTTATACTCGGTATTTTATACTGTCTTTCCTACGACATTTTGACGCTAACTTTACGCATGTATCTTTCCTACGACATTTATATAAAACATTTCACAATTTTCAATTGAAAGTACTCCATTATCTGTTGTTGGAGTCTCAAACGTATTTTAAAACGAGTGATTTTTAGATTCAAATCTTCCTTCAGTCGATCTAATATTCCTTCGCGATATGAGAATTGTTTGTTGAGATGGTGTTAGGGGTTCGCTCGAATTTATTTTGAACCTTAGTAAAACATCAAATCTTAACGTTCCTGAAAAAATATAACAGTTTGTTAAGGATGAAGGTTGCCGACCATAAATGAGAAAAAATACGGCTTGTGAGTTCAACACTAATTGTTGATGAAAATTTCATTGTAATGAAAAACGCCCTATAACATAAAATGGTAATCGAACACTTATGCTGAGCAGATTTTATGGATTAATAATTGATTATTAATTTTATATAATTCAGAGCTAAATGATTACTTATCTATTGTAAATTTATGCAAATCGAAAAAGCCTACTGCCTATAAATAAAACGTTATCATATTTAGCGTATATCAATATTTATGGTGAAATATAAATTATTCACATTCCTTATTTTTGTTTCCTTAATTTTGAATAAATATTAGTATTTTAAATAAATGAGCTACATAAATCAATGCATCTTTTAAACTTTTTAAGAGTTTTTTTTTAAAACGTTGTTTAGATAGTAGTAGGTATGTCAAATATTTGATGATTCCACTATGTTTTAAAGATTGCTCCATTAATCTACTCTTGATCTACTCATTGTGACTAAACATTTATGTGTCATTATCTTTAAAAAATTAAGTGTTTAACAAATAAAATCTTTACCTGGGAGCCATAAGGACTCAAGTGTATTTTTGACAAAAATGACAAATTTACAAAAAAAGCGGAAATAACACAACAGTCGCGAGTCTTAAGTACAGAAAATACTTAGGGTCATAAGAATTGAAGTGCGCATCACTATGGGATACACTTTAGATATACAGCTTATTACTAGTAAAATGTTGAGATTTTTTCGATTGCATATAATTGAATTTGAAAATGGCATTTTAGTACATAAAACTAAATGGCTCTCAGGTACAGATAAAAGGAAATTCTTTAAATACCTACGGAAGAAAGATGATCGCCCAATTTTACACAATAAACTTTGATTAATTCAGCGGTAATAGACATCAACAAATCGACTCATTTATTTTTTTATTTACACGCTAAATACGTAAATAATAGAAAGGAATTCAACTGATGGAATAAAAATAAAGTTCAAATAAATATTGGGAACAATAGCAGAAAAGCCTTAGCTGTACCTACGTGACCTGTACTGCAACTGAGTGAAATTCTTGCATACTACAATCATAATAATTTATTATTGGTTTCATGCATACTACAAAGGAATCCACTAACGAGATAATATTGTGGAAATAGCTATTACAAACATTTTATTGTTATTTGATATTATGCACGCAGTGTGGAAATTCTTTTGGAAGACAATCATTAACCAGCTTCATAAACTATAAAGAGATAAAAATAATATTGACGTGTTAATCACATTTGAAAATTAATTAAACTGTTCAATTTTTATAATATTATCTTCCAGGACTATTTACTTTATTTTTTAGTACTCTAGTATGACGTATTGACTTCATGGAAATTGAGTAAGAGTTTTTCAGATCATAAATCACTAGATCTTGGCGATTGTGCTGTAAAAAATGATTTTTTTTTTCATTCGCATCTATATAATGATTTTACATCTTTGAAATATTAGATAGAGTTCATTTAGAAATAATGTTTTTGCTCAAATTAGAATTACCTTTGCATCAGTTACACTGAATTATTATTATTATTGGACAACACTTAAGTATCGTTTACGTGCCAAAGCACCTCAAGGACACTGTACAATATTCATCAATTCTAGGATATTACATCCTCGTCATATTATAAATATAGATAAATAAGCAGATTAAATGACAATCTCGGGTACATAATCAGTTACTCTGAATGTGAGTGATCCTGTTTATTTATTTTATTTTATTTTAATTCCTACTTATTAAAGGTCGCGAAATTATTGCTAATATTATGCTTTGATTCAAGTGTTGATAACGACTGGAAGAATATTCATTACAGTATTTTTATTTTGATACAAACGATAATAAAGTCACAAATGACATCGCTCTACTTTTATACGCATAATGACATAAATTAAGATAATTTTTATGAGGATATAGATTTGTAGGTATATATTAACGAACAATCTACCTTTAATTATATCGCAAACCTTTAATAAAAATGTCTCAAGTAGCCCAGTAAATTACAGAGACTCTCATTCTTTCGATTCTGTGTATTGATATCTTGTGTGGTCTCATTTATAATCCATAGGTATTAATCAAATACAAAATTGGTTTGATTTCGATAAAAAGAGATCGTATTATTATTATTGCACATGTATATTTATGAGTTGTGGAGAATATATATTATATTATTGATACGCGAATAAAATATCAAACCAAATACCTATTTAATACAAAGAAGTTATTCATATACACTGTAAATGAACAACTGTATTGATACTTTAGCCTTTTTTTATGAGACTGTAGCGCTGCAAACTTAAAATAGTTTTTGATTTTATTACCATATCTGTAAGAAACAACAAAAAAACTTTTGCAAAAAAGTAGAAAAAACATATATTTTCCAGAATACCTAAATATTCATAATATTATCGGATTGTTAATATGAGCAAGATGTTTATTCCACAATCGTAAAGTTTAGTATTTATTTAAATATTATTTATTTACAAAAATTTTGTTTTATTTTTTACAAAAATTATATTTTGTAGAACATTTTGACACAATTCCATAAAAGTTTATTATTATATTAATACATTTATGTCAGGTTGATTATTTTATAAATAACTCTAGCGCAGTACTGTAACATTTACAAAGTGAGAACGTGGTGAAAAATAGGCTGCGCAAATTGGAGCTCTTTTGTGTTAATCTCTGCTCTTTCAATTATGATTTGCTCGTCTTGTGAATAAATTATGTATGTGCTAAAATAACAGCAGTCAAAGACATAAAAGTTTCAGAGATACATAATATTTTGAGTTCGTCGGTAGCCTGGAGGTAGAGTCTCGGCCTTGTGAACAAGGGGTCCGGGGTTCGATCCCAGGTGCCGGCAAACTTCCCTTTCACGACACAAGCTTTTAGCTTAATGTGAAAGGTGTATAAGGTTGTATTTGGGTTTATAACGAAACCCAGATATATCTTTTAAAAAAAAAAAATATATATTTTATAAATAATAAAAGTTCCGTGAAGCACTTGACAAAATAATAATTGGTCTTCCACTCTTTTCCAGAAAGTATGTCCTGTAATAGACATGTCTTCGAAAAGATAACAGAGCTTTAGACATTTAACAGCGATAAGATTTGCTACCCATCCTGAATGTCTTCATTTTTTGTTGACACGAAGAGGACGGCTTGCATGTTGATTATATGCAGTTGGTATGCTGGCTACTCCATTTTTGGTATATGCCGCAATGGTGTATATAGTAATAACTATTGAACAAAGTAGTCTAAAACAGAAACCAAATATAATATTTTATTTTAAAGAATTAGTAGTCTCTTATTCGGATGGATGCTACAAAAGTATTTGAGTATAATTATTATAATAGAAGTATATCCGTGGATATAGTTGCTAATATTAGTAGGTATACTCGTATATAGTATTGCGATTACAAATATTATGAGAAACGAAACTCGGTAGCCATGTCTGAAGATGATTTGATTGATTTTATAAATTATGGCAGTGATTACAGTGATTGCTTCAGAATTGAATATAAGGATCATTATATGAGTAATTGGGATCCTACTGTGAATGTATAATATCATTATCTAGATACTACTACACACTGCTCTGCTACTCTTTGTATCATCATCTTTTTCTTTATAAAATCATCACACATTAATATTTTAGTCCGTTTCCATAGGTTTCTCATTCCCTTAGAAAAATCTCTTGTCAATTACTATTTATTTATTTATACAATGAACGGCTATACAATCCTTTGACAGTGCAAGGTAGCATTAATCGGTTTCACGAAATTTTTCTCTATGCGAACTCCCATTCCACGAGCATTGTCCGAGAGTATTAAATCATACGTATGTCTATACAGATAGAATATTTTAACAAATTTTGTTGTCTTTAATAATAATTAGAATAAAGTCTTCCTGTATGGAGAATAATTCATGAATTTACGTGCAGTTATGATGAATTTTGAAAAAAAAGGAATTTCTTTAGATGATGCAGTACAGATATAGATGATATTCGCTTGCTCCATATTATTATACAATTTGTCATACACGATCGACGATTTCTCTTATTCAACACGGAGTCTTCTTCGAGAATTTTATTCACGTGGTCAAGTCATGTAATTCTCGAAGGTCCGTACTTTCTCCCACCCCTTCCTTCAGGTAAATACACCCTCTTCGTCATCTTTTCATCATTCTTTCACATGTTCAACAATTGCAACCAATTTACATGCATTTTATCCACAAGACTGCTCTCGTATCAACTTATTCTCCTAAAAACATCATTACTCACTCTATCACGTAAGGAAAATAAATTAAATATCTTCGCTAATTTTGTTAATGTCACATCTGTACTATGCAAGAGTTTATTTTTCAGTTCGATGATTTTCTGCTGATTATGTATTTGAGTAAAGTCGGGTTTAATAGCTAGTAATATAATATTGTTGTTATTATTATATTATCTTTTGTATGAAATACAACTCCTACAAATCAAAATTTTGGATCGATCGTGGTGATTCTAATATTGCAGATTATTTTGTATTAGTTTGTTTTATATGGTGGACTAATTCTCAAAGACTGTGAGTAACAAGGGCATAAATAGATTTATACATCATATTCAATTTTATATCATTATTCAATTTTTCAATATAAATAGATTTATACGATTCAATTTTACATATTCAATTTTCTTAAAAATGCTTCCCTAATTAAAGAAGTAAGAAATCAAGAATGATCGCAAACTATTATCAAAAAAGTATTTACTATTATGGGTTCTAACAAATATAAAAGTTCTTATATATTCTATAAATACATTTGAATAAAACTCGAATTAAAATGGTGGATAAAGCCTTTAAAGTTACAAAACAATACTACGAAGCGTAAAAATATTACACTAATATTTATGTAAAAATTAGTGTTTACTTAAAGAACAAAAGTAGTTGCATATTTATGTAGGGGAGGGTCACTATGAAACGGACATTTTTGAGGAAAGTCTTATATCTCGGTTGCATTTAATTGTTCACGAAAGATAATCATATACTCACCAACTACAAAGCTTACAGCTGTGTTATGCACTAAAGAAAAAATATAAAAAAATCTTTTAGATACTTTAACATGTTAAATTCTAAAATTAAAAATATGTCCGTTTCATGGAACGATTACCATGAAACGGACATGGGGTCCCATGGAGCGGACATAGTAATGAAATTACTGTTTACGATTTTATTGACATTGTATTATTATTTTTATTATTCCGGTTTCTGGTGCAGAAGACAGCAGAAATTAAAATAAAATGTTATGACGTGAAAAAATATTTTTTTAACAACATGTTCAGTGTTCTTTTTACATCACATGTTTCATGTGCCCATATCTGGAATACCTTGCACTTCAACCAATCTTTTTCATTGGCCACATATGATTTACGACTTCCAGGACATGTGCTGCTTCATTTCAGTGCTTTGGATATTGAAGATTCGTTTTTCTTTTCTTTAATATTTTTTTTAATATGAATTGGACGTCCGTTTCATTGTACTTTTTGGTGTCCGCTTCATGGGACTCAATGAAATTTTAAATAAAGATGTGAAATTTTATAAATCCACATACTATTAAAACTATTTTAACTTTTTTATTTACTTAAGATAATGAGTTATCTGAATTTTAAAACAAAAATTGAATTAATAAAAATATTAAAGTTTAATGAACTTGTAACTGTGTGATAAAAATTTACTTTTGTCTTATGAAAAAATCAAACTTGTGTATCAAGGTCAAATGCAGGAGCAGAACTGTCACACTTCCGTGGTATAATGTATTAGTAAACGTCTTCAATAAACATCTAACAACATCATGGTAGTTCCATCAGGAGACGAATACCAGCTTCTGTCCGCTTCATGGGACGTCCGTTTCATAGGGACTCTCCCCTACAGAAGAAATATTAGGTTTTTAAAAAAATAAAAGATATTTTGTGGCATTGCATAGTCGCCCTTTTTCCATTCATTCACATATTTTTCTTGATCCGAATTAATCAACAATTTATCAATCGAGAGATCCACGAACAAAGTGATTTCTTGGAATCGACGACTATTTATTTATTAACCTTGTATACCCACAAACAAATAATAGAAAACCTAAGAAGATAATCTTCCAAGTTTGTGCGATTTGTAATTTGTGCAAAGTTCTTTTATTCTTAGTATACTGTACTTTGTTCATATAACGCAGAGTCTAATCTACTAATACTACTATCTGTTACTTATGGAGTAACTAGCAGGCTACATGTAGGTACTAAATGTTAATAATTTCATACTCCCTGGATACACCGCGAGAAAAATTGAAGCTTTTATGTGCTATTGAATGGGGAAAAGTAGATATTATTTTAAAACAAAAGTTTAACTATTTCTTTAGCTTTATATTTTTTAATTAATTTATTTGAGGTAAGTTTGAAAAAAATGTGGCTTTGCGATAAACTCGTCTTTTTTTATAATATCTAAATATATTTTTGTGTAGAATTGCATGCAATCAATGTATAGAAAAGAAAAAATAAAAAGGTCAAAAACACTAGTAGGTAGCATTGCATTTAAAATACAAATTTTGAGTGTTCACAATATAGTTGGTTTTCTGATTCTCTTCCTACAAATGTATATTACATTTATTGGGGATACATAATATTATTAGTTTATAAGATCGATCTTCAGAAATTATTAAAAAATATTATTTCCGGTTGGTAAATTAAAAAGAATCACACTGAGTTCGTGGAGATATCTTATTATTGAAATTAAGGATTCATTATTTATTATATATATCAGAATAATTTATTCAATTACTGAACTTTTTTTGTAATTAATCAACCGTATGTCTCATACAATTCACAACAGGTGAATTAGATATCTACATAAGTGCGGTTTGGTTTTTTAGCCAACAAAATAATGACGTAGTTGGGTGACATTGGAAGAAAATATTTTTTTGTTTTCTTTGTGAAAGTAGATGATGAAAAGTGGGAATCTGAAAAAAACATAGAGACAGGTGTACAAAAACATAGAGCTATACACTCTATCTCAGTGGATTCCAAAGTTGACTGGGCTCCGACCCATCTAGGAAAAGTTTCCAATCTTGGGACCCGCCTTCTAACTTTTTTCTCCAAACATTGCTCCAACAACATTTTTTTATTCATGTCTTATACGGTGGTGAATCGTCCATTAGAACCCACTGGTGGGTCGCGACCCAAAGTTTGGGAAATACTGCTCTATCTAAATGTCAGAGCTAAAATGCGACATCATTTCATTCATTTTGAGCACATATCTATAAAGGGAAATTTCACGAGCATTTTTTTGTCTGAAATTGTTAAATAAATTATGGTGTCCTTGTGAGGGTGGATTTCAGTATGCAGAACACATTATTTGGGAGTGTGAACTGATGTCAGGGGTCAGAGATACAATGATTGGAGAAACATGGCTACTCCCAGGTATGTGCGGTTTAAGGAAGCAATTCTTAATGCTGCCAATTTAAAGTGCTTCAATGCTTTTGTGGAAGCATGTAAATCAAAATGGGACGATCTCCGTCGACCTAAACTACTTCTTGAGAATTTGTGAGTGATGTACAATCTGAGCCTCTGAACACCTTTTTGGTTTGTCAACTTCTCTTATTGGAGTAGGTAACTGTTCCCATAACGACACTACTTGGACCAATTTCACCACATTTCATTATCATTAAATCGTGGAAAAGATTCATTATATCATAAAAATGTTTATCGATTATTCGTAAGAACACAAAATGTACGATAAATATTTGATGTTAACATTATTCCTCAATATAAGAAGTTGTTATTTGTAATATTATGATAAATAAAACACAATTTTGGACACATTACTTTATTTTGAACATGAAAATGTACACCGACATAAAATTTACCGATCCTTTTAAGATAATTTCGTTATACTTACTAACTGTATCATAAAATTATAGGTAAGTAGTTGGGTATACGATATTTGGCTTGTCCAGATATGACCTGTTACAGCGATAGCTTGTACAATATTTTGTGAACTAGAATCGCAAAAAAAATTGTATAATGTTTGACTTTAGACAGGTCGTAAAAAAATAGATAGCCTTATATATTATTAAAAAAACACTGACTAAATTAAAGATAACACTCTTTTTACGGAGACGTGATAATACGGTCAATGTTGTTTTATAATATATTATAATATCGATGTTTTAGAAAACAAGTATTTTTTCAAAATAATAATTAACAAAATCTTCATAAGTATCTTTCAACATAAAATACATATAATAAATATTATCATAAAAAGATGAGCCAAACAGCATGCTCATTGCATGTTAAAATCGCCTCCAGTTATTCTAAATAACACACAATATTAATATAATTATGTTTCTGTTTCTATCAAAACCATTGCAGTAACTCTCATAAGTGGTGAAATCAGAAGACACTAACTGCATGTATAGAATGATAATAATAATAATCTGGACAATTTATTTAGCGCCGTTTTGTTGTACAAACCACCGCAAGCGCGCATTTTCAGTTTTCTTTTTATTTATTTATTGTTATTATCAAATTTTAATATATTTTATAATTTTAATTTAACTATTAAAAAATTGAACGCATTTGTAATTAACACAAATTTGAAATAAGAAACAATTATACCTATATGAGTTCCAATTGTAGGTATTATTATTTGTAACAAATTATATCCACTGGTTCATTTGTTTTTAAATTTGTAATTTTTAATTAGTTTTAAAATAATGTAACACTCAAAAAACAATTATCTTTATAAAACTATTGAAACTAAAAACACTGTATAATTTTATTTTTATTTTGAATCCTTATAAGATAATATTTTAATTTTAAAAAATGAGACGTCAGAGGTTTCAGGCAGCCACTATGAGCGCCATCCACCGACAACATATTGATCATCCTTTAGTGATTTAAAGATTTAAAATAAGTGTATGGAAAAACTCGTAAATGATTTTTTTCTATTTATACCATCTCAGAATTTTGCTCAAGTACGATAATCAATAGTATAATATTGTATATAATAAACACGCAAGTCATTCTCTTATCGCTAATAAAAATTAAGATATTTATGATGGGTGGCGAACATAATCCTTGACTTTTTTTTAATAAAGATGTATTTGGATTTTTGTTTTAAACCTTATACACCTTTCACAGAAAGCTTAAGGCTTGTGTTGTGAAACGGGAGTTTGCCGGCATCTGGGATCGAACCGCGCACCTCTTGTTCCTGAGGCCACTACGTCCCTCTTCTGACTAACTGTCGTATTTGACATTTTTAGCGAAATCGAGTTATGATCACCAATGTGTATTTATAATATGTGCCCTGCATGTTCTCACTGAAGATCACACCTGTAACTGTCATCGTTATCCTGGAAAAGCTTTCTGATGTGCTGTCGTATTTACAAATTATTCTAAATAAAATGTGTTGCATATACTAATTCCTCAAAATTTTATCACAAAAATGTTTCTGAGATATATAAGAATAGGTACAAATAAAATAATATTACATATTTATACTGTATCATATGACTAGAAGAGACGAAAATATGCACGGCAAAACACTAAAAACGCTCTCCTGAACAATTTACATTTAGGCAGATACGACAGTTAGTCAGAAGAGGGACGACTTGTTTGATGTTTTATATGGGCTATTTTAAGAATTACTACATAAAATAATCGAAAATTTACAAAAAGGAAGTTGTATTTTTGTTGGGAACTTCATGGTACTGTGTGTGAATAAGGGTGCTTTTAAGACCATACTTAAATTCATAATATTAATATATTTATTTACTTTGGTGCCCATGTTATTTTGTGCATCGATGTTAGTAAATGTTATAAAGAGCCATTCATTTAATTCAACAGATAGAATAGGTACAATTATTATTTTCCTCATCATATTATCTCATTAAAGACTCCCCATAGTTCAACAGTTGAACCCAATAACAATAATATATAAAATGTTTTGCGCTCTGCGTAGGATAATGAGGCGGACTTAAATTACTAGAAATATTAAATAGCAGTGATTTTATGTAAAATAACATGGTACTAAATATAAAAAAAAACAAAGATTTGAAGATGAAATTATTTGATTATCCAGCTTAACCATTTATTTTATAGGATACCTACATTTTGTAAATAATTTACTGTTACTGTATAGTCCTATACGAGTACTCGTAGTTTGATTCACGTTTTTATTTTGCTTCTTTACTGTGTTCTATTTTTTGCTCTTTATTCTTCTATTTATTTATTTTTTGTTCAACTCTATTCCATTTCTTTCTGTTGAATAACAAATCTTTTTCTGTCCTGTTTCAGACTTGTATTATTTCACTTTGCTTATTTTATCATTGTCTATTGTTGTAATGGTCTTTGGTGGCTGTGTAAGATTATGGATGCAATTAAGATACACCATAGGAGCATAAATTTATATGTGTTGTTTTAAAATGCAGACGAATGGAATTATCCCTCAAAACATGAGCTCTGCTTAATTTAGATGGAATAATTGTGTATTATTTTGTTGATAAAAATTGTGTAGGTATAATATATAAAAAATTAATGTGTTCCTTAATGCATATAATAAACATATTAGATTTGAATAAAAAAAATGTTTGAAATTACATATAGCTGAGTATTGAAGAAATCATTATAAAATTTAATAGATAAATGTATAACAGGTGTTTCTTAAAATATATTAAGTATTAGACTGAAAATAGCTTGTTTAAAATAACAGTGAAATTATTTCGCAACCAGATTTAAACTTTTAATTGCGTTTAATATTATTATTGCTGCTTTTACCCAGCGAACAAATAATAAGTAAAACAAAATGCGCAGCTCAACAAACGACGTGGATACAAATCTATGATAAAACAAAACAGTGTGTGGACGCGTGTTCGTGTCTTGTGCCCATTATTCACCTAGTTTTGACAGCATCTCGATCAAAGGCGCGAAAACAAATGGCTAGAGTAAAGCGCGAATCAATTGTTTTTGTTTTTCTTTGCTCGTTTGTTTGGTTTAGGTGTGAAACAAGCGATATTATTAAATGTGATATATATTTTCTATGTAATGACATCACATCACAAAAATATTAGCGTTATTTTTGGAGTAACTTTATACTTAGAATCTAAAGATGTTTGTCACTTGTTTACTTGTAAGTATTTTAAATATGCAAAGGTTTGCATATTATGAACACGAAAATGAAATATTATTAATTACGATATTGTATCTTTATGCGCCCTTGAGATGGATACTCCATTAAACGGCTTCGAATACATTAAGAAAAAAACTAAACACTTCAAGATCTGTTCTTGAAGCTATAGTTTAGGTATGTAAGGCAATATTTGTGGGTTGTTCAATAATTATACGTATTTTTATTCAGCAAGCCAGGCGTATGCTTATTTTAAGTAAGTGCCTATAGATAACACTTACGTATGCAAGCGAGACATGGACGTGGCTGAAGAAGGACGAAAGTGGAATAAATGCAGTGGAGATGCGATCGTTGAGAAGAATGGTTGGTAAAACGCTGCGTGATAGAGTGAAGAATGAGGATATTAGAAGAATGAGCGGATGCAAGAGGAGTGTTGTGGACAGAATGCGCGTGAATAAACTACGGTGGTTTGGACACGTTGAACGAATGAACGAAGTAAGAATGGCAAAGAGGATATACTTGTCTGAAAGAAAGGGTGTGAGGAAGCGCGGACGTCCGAGGACCACGTGGCTTGATCACGTGGATCAAATTCTCAAGGACGGCCGCGTGTTGAGTAAGAGGAATCGACGTGCGTGTATGAGAAACTGTATGAATGTGGAGGAAGCGAAGGAAGTGTGTAAAGATAGATCTGTGTGGCGTTCCGTTCTCTCTGCCTACCCCACTTGGGATACAGCGTGAGAGTATAGTATAGTATAGTATAGCCTATAGATAACAATAAATTATCGAACAAAAACCACAATGATTTATGTAAATGGATGCAGTATACTACTTTATGATGAAATAACACAACTGCAGAGTGGAAAATTATGACAGGTACGCGTGTAACGCATTAATAAACAGAAAGTAGGTTTGATGTGCCTTATTATCTATGAAGAACAAATAATAAAGATCCCAATTACTGACTTTGCAAAACTGGAACAAGCAGCAATCTAGGAAATGGCCAAAGTAATGCACTCTCAACATATTAGAAATAATAAGCGAGCAATATAAAAACAATAACAACAAGACTGTGTATAAGTATTGCAGATAGAAGGAGTATGCATGAGTTGCACTTAATAGACAATAGTTTGTTGTGAGTACACGATGCGAAAGGTAACTTCATTATAACAACTACATTGCATATTGTACACAAGTACTTACCGTTGTATTTACAATGTATGTGTATATATAAAATGTATGTAGAATAGTTTTGTTACTATCTAATTTACATTTATAACACAACAGGTGAGGTGTACATCTGCATAGATAAGCAAGGTTCTCATCGTCTCACAGCCACGATTGGGCTTATTACATTAGCAGAGAGTCTAATGCAACAGATTATAGACTCGTGCTATGTGTTATCACCACCAGGGATCTAGTGCAAAGGTAAAGAAGACATGTTAAAAGGTTTTAACATCTTTTACCACATATTCCATGTTGTTGTACCTGCATATTATTATTATCAGTCTCTCTCTCTCTCTCTCCCTGGGCAATTATTAATCCCACATGATGGTGGGGTCTGCCATTTTTGTCTTTCGCCGCCACTCGGCTCTATTCTGTGAGTCCTCCGGGGAAGCTCCGCAGTCTCTCATGTCTTGCTTCACAACCTCGCGCCACCTCCGCTTGGGTCTTCCTCGGGATCTACTACCAGGGGCAACCAATGACTGTGCCCTGTTACCTATGTATTCGGGAGGTCTTCTACTCACATGCCCGTACCACCGTAATCTGCTTTCCTGAATTTTGTCGGATACGTCACGTACACCTAGACTTCCACGTATGTACGTATTACGGATTCTGTCTAGCCTGGTGACGCCGCACATCCATCTCAACATTTTCATTTCAGCTGTTTGGACAGCACGGACATGTCTCAAAGAGGTATTCCAGGTTTCTGATCCGTAAGTAAGTACAGGCCGGATAACGCTTTTGTATATAAGACCCTTTATTATTATTATCAGTCTATTTAATACATATCGGATCTAGTACAAAATACTAAAGATATCTCGCGATAAGTTGCGTTATTTAAAAAGCGTTAATCTGAAGGTTGTATTTAGATTAGCAAATTATTAAGGAAACTGTGAGAGACTGATTACGGTAAGAACAAATTATTTCAAAATAGTTCACGCCCTTGAAAAAATCAAAAGATTCATATCAGAGTAACTATTATGATTCCGTGTTTTATCATATTATAATTATATGACTTATTTTAAAACGTTGAGAGTATTTTATTGATTCCAACCGGAAAAGCTTTTCTGTGAGTTATTCTTTAGTATAATAGTGTTTACCGTAGATACATACTTTAGTAAGTATGAAATATTTAAAACAAGCTTAATTTGTTAAAGACGGCAGACGTTGAAGGAAAATATTGAATTCAATTTAATTCAATTGATTTTTATGATAATTCATTTGATAATTAATCAATATAACGATAGAAGAGAAGTTGGTCGATATTATTGATAAAGTCTCCATGTGAGTTGCTACACCTATTCAGGTTAATCATGTCACAAATTTCAAAAATGCAGGTGGAATCCTGGAGCCTTGAAGTGGAGATCATGGAAAAAAGAAAAGAAGATAGTGGAGTCCTAAACAGACAAGTAATTTGTAATAGGTTGCTGTATTGTTATATTTTCACTTCAAGAGCACTTTACAATATCTAAGATTAATTAATATCCACGTCCATTATTGTAGTTAGTATTGATTAAAAATTGTCACTAGAAACAAACTAAGGCTGGCGATGTTGCTCAGATTATTGGAAAAAATGAGATCACGATCCTTGAGTTCAAAAAACATTTAAGAATTTTAAAGAGGTAGTCAACAAATGGATAATGAACACTAGCCACCGTAAAAACATGACCTCTTCATTTACACCTTTTTTTTATTAATTACTTATCACCATGAGGAAATTCATCAAATTGTACATCATTTACATTGTTGATTTTAATGGTGCACTTACATACATTGAGACATCAGCTGTATCTCTGACATGTTGTTTACTGCCTCACTTCGGTGAGTTGGTAGTGGCTATTACATGTCGGTGAGTGATACCATTTCCATAATGATTTTATTATTGTCTTATTGAGTGGTGTTGACTGAGAGAACTACTATGTATGTATGTAATGCAATGTGGAGACGGGTGGTGATTGCTCGCGTGAGCCACTCATATTGAATATATCAAACAAGAAAATGACACGAAGTGACAATAATAACACGTACAACGATTTCATGACCAGCACGTGAATTTAAATAAATTGGTATAATGGTCTCGTGTGAACTGGACTGAGTGTTAAACTGAGATTAACCTAATAATATGGATATATAACAGAAATAAGATGCACGTTCGATTATATTAAATTTTCAATGAGAATTGTACAATATTAACATTTTTAACATTTGAGAGGAAGATTCATAAAATATTATCGACTAAATATCATGGTACGACTCAAGAACTATAACTAAAAAAGTCACCTTTTCTAGCCTGATGATGAGAGCGGAAGCTCTTGAAAGCCGACTCGCGTTCAATAAAAAGTCACTGTGGATATACTATAAATGAGTGTTTTATTTATAATTAATTCATTATGGTATGACCAAATTGTCACGTAAACGGATACATAGGAGTGCTTGGACTTTCAACTTATGGTATGAGTTTTAATATCGGAGGCTCAAGAAAGAAATACGTATAATAAATTAGGCTTACGAATAAGTGTCCAAAGAAGATATCGGATTTTATCTGATATGGATATTTCAAAATGATGCTTTGTGCTGACCTATTCTGCTAAGTTTCTGTAATATGAATACTGAAAAA
The DNA here is from genome assembly GCA_947579605.1 of Athripsodes cinereus. Lineage (NCBI taxonomy): Eukaryota > Metazoa > Arthropoda > Insecta > Trichoptera > Leptoceridae > Athripsodes > Athripsodes cinereus. Next base: position 14,839,169 of record OX388314.1, read on the forward strand.
GCAGCATGGATTGCAGTTTACACTTTGTAATGAGACTATGAATCCACACGTAGGTATGATAAAAACAAAAATCTTTCGTATTATGTTTTCGTGTCACACAAGTCTAGTATTGTAATACAATGTAACTATCTAATCGATATTTATACTGAAAATAATAATTATTGTTCTGTAACACGCTATTATAGAATAGATCTTTAGAAAAACAAGATGTTCGTAATATATTATTATTCTCAGATAAATTGAGATATCGTAATTCTGAATCTTATATATTTCATATTGTATGGATATTAGTAGTATTGCACGGTATTAATAATGCTATTGTACAAATAACATTTAACTTTGTGGAAAGATTATATCCTTCAGATTTAAAAAGTATACCTTCTGATGTCAGCAAAAAAGAATAAAAAATAAAGTTAAACGATACTGCACGTTCTGGAAAACGGGTAGAAGAAGCATTTCATTACACCAAGTGGACCAAATTTCCAAAGACGAGTATGTGTTATACAAGTTACACAAAAATTTGCAGGTTTGAATACGAGGAATCGAAAGGGTGTTGCTATGTAAGAAAGGTTTCTTTGGTGATACGGTGTTCTCTTTGCCTATCCTTTTAAAGACACGGTATGCGATATCATGATCATATTATTAATAACATGTAAGCGAATGTACGAGTAAGTACTATATCTTAAGATAATTTAGTGAAAGGAATGATTGCAATACGAAGCAATTATTTAATGCAAGTTTATTGTAATCGAAGATGATATGATTCACCGAGGTCTGTAAATTATAAAATTATTACTTATACCTACTTTTATTAATTAGTTTAATCTTATTCATTTGTAATCGTATCTGGAACCAGACAGCAAAGACACCAATATTTTGCATGCTGTAATTTGGCATTTTCCAGAGGCTCTAATATATTCCTTCGCACATCAAAATCAGTAGAAGCGAAAAAGTAAATTCTATTGCCAAAAATGCGCGCACATGCGGAGTATAATCAAACTATTTCGTTTTGCCTATTGCAGATTGTAAAAATGCTGTGGAGCAAAGTATCCAAGATGAATGGAAAAAAATCTACAAAAATATAGTATTATTAAAATTATGTTATTCAGTAAACGATAAACATATCTAATTCCAACTACGGCTCTGTGTATTGTTTACTTCTGAAGTTGTCTTTATTATGTGAGGGCATTGACCGCGCTGTCCTTGTTTTGCACTTGTTTCTATACTCGAATCTCATTATGGCTCACGGACAGACGCTGTATCGTCTATTTTATTTATTGTGAAACTGTTTTTTGCAATGATTTGTCATACAAATCTATAACGTATAACTATTGTAAAATATAGGCATAATTCACACGACTTTGGATGCTTTGCCATAAAGCAAAGAAAAAATTGAAGGAAGAAGTTTTAATATACATTTTTTTCAATGTACCTTTTCTCTAAATTATGATTTGGTGTCTCATGTGTATACTTATCCCAAATTTAAGCATATATATTAAACACGAGTACTCGTATGCTGGACAATATATATTATAATACTTAACTTGATACATTATGTCATGCTATCAGTTTCACTTAGTGGTAATCGGATTGGTGGAATGCAATTATTCTAATTACTGACAAACTGTGAATTCGTATCATTAACTGTTGAGTTTTGAGATTACTGTTATAAGTATTTTAAAATTATTTTTATTTAAAAAACCTTTCACAATAATAAAATGTAAAGAAAGAAGGATTTATGGTAGATAGAAAAATTCATTAAGATTGATTTTTCTATCAAAGAAGTAATGAGAAAATATTTTGAGAATGAGAAGGTCCAAATAAACCAAAATGAACGATATCAGGCGTTCATGCAAACTACTATAGGTGAAAAGTGTTCCAAAGTTCTCAACTGGAATATTAAGGAGCAAAGGAAGAAAAATCAATAATAAATTATATAAATAGTTTAAAAAAATATTTAATTTTCAAATAATGTAGATGAAAATATTTATTAAATATACTCCCCAAAAGTGTTACAATATCATAAGTTTGTTCCATGATTAATGGTTTTTTTCTCCATTATATTTAATTGCTGTTTGTCCAAATTACTTTGAATTAAATAATTGCATGTACTTGGTACGCAAACTGGTATAAAGATTAATCTCAAATAAATTTGCACGCACGGTATCTGAAGAATAGGCGCACTGTTCAGAACAAAATTTGCATTGTTTTAATTACATTCCTTTACTTATTTAAAATACTACAATATTTTTATTTGTTGGCTATTTTACAACATGCTTTTTTTGTTACATTAATTAATGATATTTTAAATAGCAAAACTCGTGTTCTTGTTTCATTTAAAGAAAGCCAATATAAAATAATTTAACTTTTAAAAAAAATATATTTGTTTATATATATATATATATATATATATAGAGGGTTACTCCCGGGAATTCCCGCCCGGGAATTCCCGGAAAAACCCTCTAATTTTTGAAAAAATAAAACAGGTGTTTTATTCTACTAAAGATTATATTTTGTGAGAGAGACGTCTTTCGTCTTATGAGGACATTGTCAATCCTCCGGATTGACAATGTCCTCATAAGACGAAAGACGTCTCTCTCACAAAATATAATCTTTAGTAGAATAAAACACCTGTTTTATTTTTTCGATATGGAATTCTACTACCTTAACACCGACACAATGAATACCTCTAATTTTTATTTCCCGTTTCCCGGGAAAAAAACGAATCCTTTCCCGGGAAAAAATACAAATTATTAGTCATGCAGATTGCCATACCGATACCGAAATCTTTGTTTAGTTAACTGTAATAGTCGTGATAAACTTGTAGAAGCTGACGAATATTTTGATATGAAAAATAATATTAATTACCAATATAAGTGTTATACTTTAAAAAAAAACTTAATTATAGCTTCAATGTATTCGTTTGAAAGAAGCATAATTATTTTAAATATAATTCGAAATCGGAGGTGTGTTTGGCCGACAATGTATAAGAATCCTACAATTTTTCATGTTTTTTTTTACATATTTCGAAAAGTTAGATAGTTCTTAAAAATATTAGTGCAGCCAACTGTCATTTTTTTTGTTTTATTCATGGATATTAACCGATATAAAATCTTTTTTTGTCGAAATTTCTCATTTTTTAAAGTCAAAAATCTTTAAAAAGCTTTGCCAAAATCCATAACATTTTTTTGCTTGATAGGATGATCAAAAATTAAAAGTTTATGTATTTTGTAAACAATTTTTATTTTGATATAACATAGAGTACCTAAATAAATCTCGTCAGTCGGCTATTTAGTTTTTTTTAAGCAAATTACTTATATTGGTATCAAAAATTAAAAGTTTATATATTTTGTAAACAATTTTTATTTTGATATAACATAGAGTACCTAAATAAATCTCGTCAGTCAGCTATTTAGTTTTTTTTAAGCAAATTACTTATATTGGTAACAAAAATTTGATTTTTTTTTATCAAATCAAAATGTTTGCAAGGGTCAACAAGTTATGAGAGTTTTTATACCAAATTTGTTGAAAATTGAATATTTATAAATATAATAATGAATTTCCCGAGATTCCCGGGAATCCCGGGAAATTCATTTTAAAATTTCCCGTTTCCCGGGAACAAAAATAATCCGGGAAAAGATACCCTCTATATATATATCATATATATTTGATTTCTCTACTTCTCCTTGGGCAATTATTAGTCCCACATCGTGGTGGGGTCTGCCTGATATATTTGATTACTCAACAATAAATTGAATTGAATAGTGAGATAGTTTGTTTACACATAAAAGCAAAGTTTTATGACGATTAAAGGGCAACATACCAAATAAAAACGGATATTAACTAGTTACATTCTATAATATTACAGAAATAATAAATTAATGTATGGTATGTAACATTTCAAAATCAACCTTATTAATTAAACTTTTATAGCAGTCACAAATTGCTGAAAGTACTATCTTCTCCTTATATTTGTATAGTGATTTGCGTGACATATCAGATTTATGAATACTTGTCCAACCAAATCATTATGCAGGTTCATACAGTTGTGGATAGTATCGTTGATTTAGTGCGATACTGTGCAATCTCAACATTAGCCGTTTAAAGAAAATTAATGATAACGTTTAAGGCTGATAATCACGCTGATATACTTACTTAATTACTGCGAGCCCTTTTCTTTCCACTGCTGGATATAGGTCTCTTCAAAAATTTTCGATCTCGAGCATCACTATACCACTGTTTTCCCATCATTTGGACAACATCGTCCACTCATCTTTTTTGGGGTCTCACCACACTTCTTCTGTTCTCCCACGGTCTCCATTCAAGAATTCTAGAAGTCCTCCTGCCATCCTCTCATTTCTTTGCTATATGCCAGCCCATTGCCATTTCAGCTAGGAGACTTTATCAACGTTGATTTACCTTTTATGAAATTCACAACTTTACTGCAAAAAATTGTCATAATCTTACTTTTTGCATGCGTATTTAAATTATGATATTCACTTATTACGTTTATAGTATTTTAAGCTTCAAAGAATAATTTTGGATAATATTTTAATAATTTTGACATTCAACAAAATAGATAAGTTTGAGTCGAACTGATTTACATATTTAGTTTTAGATAGGTTTAAAAAAATATTTTTTAGAATTTTCAATGCCTCATTTATTTTCGCTTACGTAAATTGAATGGTGTAAGTAGCTCCGATTGTTTAAATATTTATTTATTATATTCTTCTTGCACATCATCATTTAAGTAACAAAATCAACAAAACAATATACATGAAAAAAGTGTCATGATATGCAGGGCGAGATTATTAATATATTAGTGATTTCTTCCATGTAACCACGCCATATTTCAACAAAATATAACAAAATACACATAATAAAATATTGATATTCAAGGGTTTTGCACTGAGGCAGCGATATGTTTCTGATACAAGTAAACCTTTGGTTGGTGAAGTTAGTAAAACGGTAACTTAATGGTAGGTACGTATGTTCATTAGGGATGTCAAATGATAAGACATATTGGTTTTAATAAAAATTCTTCCGACATATAATTAATGTTAAACCCTGCAAACGAGTGGATGTTCTTGAGAATAATAGAATAGAATGTTAAAACTATGATTTTTCATTCTTGGTATTTCTTTTACATAACTAAATAAATTATTTGATGCATTGAAATTATAAAAAGATGTTTTTTATAATAAATGCAATTGGTTCTCTCTGTGCTAGTAAAATAAAATAAGACATTCAAAATAGGCAGCATACCTCTTAATTGAATTGTATATTATGCATCTTACAGATTATATCACAATATGGTGTGTTTTACAGGATACTTGAAAACTTACAAAAATGAGCAAAGAAATCTATTTCTTACCACTCCAAAAAATCTCCCTCTAAATGAATTTAAGAAAATAATTCTGATTTAAGTATATTGAAAACCCTTTAAAATAATTAATGTCCCCGCCTCGGGACACTGTGTCATCTCATCAGGTACAAACACAGCCGAGGTGATCTTGGCTAATTAAAGTGATATGTCTTTCAGTCTCAAGTATTTGCTCGGTAAAATAATTATTGTTCCGAGTCGGAATCCAGATCGGTATTTTGGTATACTACGTATCGACTTACCAATACGTATTTTTTAAAACGTTCTGCTACCGACATGACCGCTTTGTAAACTTCCATTCTCATTTACATACTTACAAATTGCTTTCAGTAGCCACAATCTATATTTAATTTATTAATGTATAACAATATTATATCTTGAGTAATTTAATTAGGACTGTATATTTTATATTTTGGCGTGATTTTAATTGTTCAGTACAATGAAATATTTCATTTTTTGAATCAAATGTTACCAAAAAACATCAATTTAATATTGGATTTATGGGATGTTTTTATATTTATTATGTGTCTTACTTAAGAGCTTTGCCACCCATTTCAATGCCCTATTGTAATGTAAGATTTTTTTTGCATATATGTAGGTGGCCTGCTGTGCAGTGTGCACCCCATATGTAAGAGATGCAGTGACGGTATAGACTATAGAGAGATAGATAGATAAAGTTATCAATTTCTTAATTTGTATCACCTACAAAAATTCAATCATCTGTCAATATAGTTGTAGATTCCTTATGTTTTTTTTTTTAATAATTATCTTATTAGGTACTAACCAAATTATTACGCGAATAATTAACATCAACGATTAAGGCCTGTCTGATAAAATAATATTATTATTAATAAGAATGAACATAATTACGGCTAATATAGGTTTTGTATTACAAACGTAGGTATTTCAATTTGGTATTTATTATAATTTTTTGCCTAATATTACGGTGAATTTATGTACATATAAGATATTATCAACAGTGTTGGTAAACGGTTCTTTTCATAATTATTGTTATTATTAAACAAATCGAAGGTAATAAAATTAATCAAATTATGTAAACATTCAACTTCATGGTGTGAAAAAGGTAGGTAGATATAATGAATACATGTGAGATAGTAATCAAACACTCGAACATATGGTCGGTTCTCATTGTATAAAATAATAGTGTTTAATATAATTATCAAGGATTTTAAAGTCTTCCGATAATAAAAATCTGGCATTTTTTTATTACTTGTAACTAATAACGTGCGTGAGATATTAAAATTATTTACAATACGCGTTAAAATTACTCGTACTTGAAATTTTATATGAGATAATAATTACAAAATGTGAAATTTTAATATTGATCAAAATTTGTGTTTTCAACTTTATAGAGTTTTTATACAAACTTACAATAATTTAAAACATTTCTACTATATTGAAGAAATTATTTTCTTAAAAAGAAATGTCTAAATATATATTTTATTTAACCTAAGATGCAAATGCATAGATTTTCATTTTATGGTTAGACGCGAAACCTAAATTTGGTAAGCACGAAACCTAGACATGAGAAAATGACAACATTTATGGGCAGTTAAAAGCTTTTTCAATAAGAAAATAATTATTGCAGGGTTTGTGCGTTAACATTGCGAAAAAATATATTTAATAATATCCAAAATATATCAGAACATTGTATATTTATCACATTAATGTGAAAAATAAGCAGGGTTTATGTTTTGATATATTTGTTTTTTTTGTTAACTCGTTAAAAATATTGTCTAATAACCAGTATAATTTATCTCATATATCACGGCAAATTAACAGTTTTTGTGCATAAATTTATTGCTTTGTACCTAGTTAGATAAAAAAAAACTCCTATAATAATGATACGGTATCCAAAGTACTGATGATTTGTATGGATAACAAAAGTGTAATGTTACTTTTAGGCTATGTTACATATTATTATTACGATATGGTACCCACATAATAATATTATATCGACCGTCCAGTTCCATAACTCTGGAAATGTATTTTTTAAAAAAAAAATTCAATAGATATAACAGCTTTGACATTGATTAATACAATAATACAGTTAATTATTTACATCGCCAATTTAAGTACCTAAACTATGAACAATTTAACAGCACAATATTGAAAAAATAATTATTGAAAGAGGAAGAGGAAGGAAGGGAGAAGGGAATACAACTTAGTTCATTGAACAATGTTTTTTTTGGAAGGATTAACTATGTAACAGTTTAGAGACATTTTGAATATACCTACAATCAAGTAACAGAGGTGCATTGTAGAATACTCGTTTAGAAACATTAAAAAAGTAGAAATGTCTTATGGTCGAGGAATCGCTATTTTTATAATTTTGATACATTTACATATATAAAGCTTTTAAAACACAATAATAAATAATAATAAATAAATAAATATTTCTTTATTCAATCAATATCATACAAACGTTGAAACAATATATCACCAATTATCTTCAATTAAGTTGCAGCAGCCTCACTAGGTTGCCCTGTATCGAGGCGTGCTAATAGAAAGTGAAATTTGAAAAGTTTGTTATCATACTCCTCCAAAACGGCTGGACCAATTTTGATGAATTTTTGTGTGCTTATCGGATACGTCTGAGAATCGGCCAACATCTATTTTTCATGCCCCTTAAAGTTAAGGGTGGTCCACCCCGAATATATTTTTTGGACAAATTTTATTATTTTTATTTTTAATGATGAGGCATTGAAAAATACATACAGCTCTAAATTTTCACCCTACTACCATCAACCCTTATTTTTAATAGCGATATTAGTACATATATGGCAAATGTATATGGCAAAACAACGTTTGCCGGGTCAGCTAGTACAATATAATAATCGCACTGTCAAAGACATATGTTGTCTTTGTTCCGTTCAATAAAGGTACATTTTTTCCGTAACATAATATTTAACATACAAAGGAATTCGTGTACTTCTAATAGTTATTTGTTTCTGGATTTAGAAGAGTATTCCAAAATTTCGACATGTTGAGTTATGGAGCTGGGCAGTCGTTATGATCTACTACAGTTGTTATAACATCTCTCTAAGTGTATGAACGATTTTATGATGAGTAGCCTCCGGAAAAGTTAACAACGATATCGGTTGCTTATTATTATTATTATTATCATATCTCATGTGAAAATGGATATAAGTCGTAATTTTTACATAATACCTATGTTAGTTTTTGTTGGTATAGTAGTGATGTTACTGGATATGCAATAAATCAATATTATAATTTTATTACGATTTTATTGTCAATTTTTTTTTAAGTATTTATTTTACAAAAAAACAGGATACTACAGGCTTAGATATAATTATTACCTATTACTAAAAAATCACTAAGGTTTTTAGCGTTAAAAGAGATATAGTAATTTATTTTGGTCTTTTTATTTTTTTAAACACGGCTACACTACATGTATTTTTTCCTAAATAATGACGGTTTTAGGATTTTTCTTTTGTGTTTTCTGTTCATATTTTTATTTTTTATTCTATTCATTTAAAGCTATAAGGATCAAAGTGCAGAGAGTATCATTTCAACATTATAATAATCTTTTTATCGATTTTGGCTTGATATCGATTCATTAGTTTGACAATGATTTTATAAGTCGAAACCAGGTCATTATCAAATCAAATATAACGTAAAACTAAAACCAATTGTATTTTATTCCCTATATTGAAATTTGTTATTCCCTATATTGAAATTTGTTATTCCCTATATTGATATTGACATTTTTGAAAATAATAATCTTTATTGCACAAAATTTGTGTACAAAAAATAAAAAAAAACACGACAACATTACCACTGAACACATAATCTTGTGCAATGGGCGAGTTTATCGCTGAAGCGCAATATCTTCCAACTAACCCATAAAAATAAGACTTGTATTTGTTTTCAATTGATCCACAATACAGTTTTTTTAGTTGATTGCAATAATAAGAATATGAGTTTTAATATTCAACAGTAAAGTGTTTCCATGGTGCTGTTTATTACATTCTGTATGTGATGAGGTCTTATGATCTTTGAACTTCCCACGGTACGGAGAATTGGAGCATTTTTTGATAAGATTCGTATGCGATATGCAAATGTTTTCAATCGGAAACTAAGTATTGTTGATTTTGGTTTAACATAATGTAATGTAGTGTAAGTCGTAGGTACGAAATATTGATTTCAGATCATTTTGGATTTCAGCTTGTATTACTTTTTCGTCTAAAAGGTATCAAATGGTTCATATATTTTACATTAAAATATATGAACCATTTGATGATAAAAAATCAACTCAACATATCGGTTGTTGAAAAAAAAGCACTCATATAGAGAAAGAATTATCAAGCTTTTTACTTCTTTTTATAGTTCAGATATTTACATCTAAACGATCTTCACACTTTTTTACAACATTTACATAAATTTTGTAGAAGGAAGGAAGCAGTCGTTAAATTTTAACGACAATCAATGAACATTTATCGATAAAAATGACTACTGACACTTAGTGTTTGATTTATTTTCTAAACAATGAGGACTGAGGTATATACTTTATGTGAACTAAACATAATCATCCCATTCATCCTATTAAAGCGCAATCAAAATATGTAGATAAAAGTATGTATTTCTACTCATTTTTATTGATAAGGAAAGGACAACCTACATGTTAATTATAAGATGTTAATCGGCTATCCCACTCGCGGGTAATGCCGTGATGGTATATGAGTAAACTTACTTCTACTTATATATAATAAATATAATGAGTTACAATCCACTGGATTGGTCTGCAACGAGTTTTGACTTTCTCCTCCATTCCTCCCTATTCTCAGCCAGTCTTTTCAGCTCTACGTATGAGCCACAATTCATGTCCCTCTTCAGTTGGTCCATATACGCATCTCTTGGTCGGCCTCTGCCATTTGTCCCCTCGGTCTTACCCTCCGCAATGGCGATGAGTAGTCCTGGGTGCCTGATGTTGTGGCCAATCCAGTTAGCTCGTTGTTGGCTGATTCTCTTAAGAAGTTGCCTTTTTTCGCCTACCCTGGTTAATACTTCTTCGTTTTCGATGTGTTCCGACCAATGGATCTTCAGCATGCGCCTGTAGCACCACATTTCAAAGGCCGCCAACCGTCCGCTTTCCCTCTTGCTGATGGTCCATGTCTCGCAACTTACTCAACAATATTGCATTCTACTTTTATAACATTGAATTTAGGAAGTTAGTCTCGTACATCTTCTGGTAGTCGTGTCAGCTTTTCAGCCTTGGGCTTCATATCTTTCAATTCCCATTATTTTTTATTACTTTAAAAATGTTAATGCTAACAACAGTACAACATAAGACATCGAAAGAACTTATCGGAGCTCGTCTTGATACTGTTCTATCTTCACTAAAAAGCACTTTTATTTTCATCATAATTTTGTTGTAATATCGTGATTTTGCATATACCTGTTTAGCCGTTTGTTATTACTAAATTATTATTGCTAGTTTGTGCTGTTATCAAGGCAATTTTTAAATGCAATATAGCGATAATATAAACACCTAAATCTAATGGCATATCTACTTTTATTACATTTGTTTTTTAAGAACTTTATTTATTTAGTTAATGAGTCTCCCTCGGGGCTTTATTTCTCGAATTATCCAACAAAATAAAAGTTAATTAGATATTCCTAAAAATATTGCACCATTCACTTTTATGGTTTTCTATCCAGTAATGAAACTCTACACTCCAGTTTACCAGATCTAATATATTGTGATTCCCCTAATTTTCAGTACAATATACATAACTGTCTGACACAGACTTTTTTCTTTTTTTTCGAAACATTTTTGGATTTGCAGAAGTGATAATTTTGCTTTTAGTATACTAAAGAAATGTGGATGGTAGTATCTACGGAAAGCTTGCTTTGTTTCATATTTTTCGTAAGATTGAAGTTAAGACAATATTGTTGTTCTGCGTAAATTAAGTTTTCCAACATTGGTTGAATGATGTACTTAGTTACTTTGCCTTCTTTATAATTTTATAATTGAAAATATATTGAGTAATCCCTTCCAGCACAACCAGGTAGATGCATGCGTAGGTACTTTAATATATTGCCTTTACCTTGAATTGGATTAATCCGTGATACCAAATATTAATAATGTTTATTTGGTATGGGTATAATATAATAATTCTTAATGTTACTAGAGATAATAGAATGGGATTCAATTAAGCATTAAGGTGAATGAAAGAATGTAAGTGTTTTGATAATTGAAAATATACATAAGCACTTATGTAAATGTATAAAATATTTGTAGATCAGAACACGCAAAGAGTTTAATATAAATTATTTTTTAGTGATAATAGTAGATTTACTATTGGACCATGTCCAATAATATTGAATTATTTGTCCTGAAGAAGTATGCACATTTTCTTGCAAATCTCTGTGTTTTATTAAATTTTTCATTCATTTGAATTATTAGATACACTCAGTCTATATAATTAGGTAGGTATTTGAGAATTTGTTTACCATTATTTCAACACTTAACGATAAAATGGAAATAAAAGTATTTTATAATTCAGATTAAACCTTATTTAGATATAAGAAATAAATTAGCTTTAAGATTTTCGCGTGATTCTGATATATTAATTTTTCTGTGTTCGTGGGTTTGCAGTTGCGTATTTATTGGATAGTTTCGCCCTGACTGTTCCGAAGCTCAGATGATGTAAAAAGAGAGAAGACGTAGAAATCCTTGAAGATGAGCCCAGCAGGCGAGCCAAAACGAAAGATAAATATATAACAAATAGGTACGCGTCTGAAATTCTACAAACACAGAAAAACAAATTTATAACAAAAAAATGGGAAAAATTAACACACGATTAGGCCCATATTTATTTATTTTATTTATTTATTTACACAGTGAACGGCTATATAAGCCTTTTACATAGAAAAGAAAAAATACAATAAAAACAACAGATAGTGAAAACATATAACAAAAGTATCTACCCACACAAACACACCAGCAATGCATAGGTACACAGCAAAATAATGTTGTCAATCAGGTAAGCACCTAATAATATAATACAAAGAATAATAATAATAGGTATGATGGTACAAAGAACACAGCAAAAAAAAGAATACAAGATATGTAGGTAGGTAGGTAAGTAACAATATTAGCAATCAAAATGCAACAAATCTCTGTAAAACCATTCTATGAAGTATAACTTAATAATATCAAAAAATAAAATAATAATAATATATGCTAGGTACCAAGTACCCGCACACTGCGCCTTTCCATATAGCATAGTTCGGCAACCATCGTTAACAGTGCGCAGTGCAAATGGTACAGACGACATTGTTCTATATGTTCCATAAAATATATAAAATATGTTTATTTATAAAAAAAGTATAATTGATTTGTCATTTCAGCTCAGATCGAGTGGTCAGAATTGCAGCAGATGAACACATGACAGGAAACAGACCCCAGGAAGACCACCTAAACGATGGAGGGACAGTTGGACATGACATTGTCCGAGAACCACAGGACATAGTCCTAACTGAAGCAAAAGAAGAAGAAGAAGAAGATTTGTCATACTTATGTATTATACCTATTGTAAAAGGCAAATTGCCGTTTATTGATCAAATAAATAAAATAAATATTGCAGACAATTATAGTCCCATGATATTTAGACTACAAGGCGATTGAAATTATTTCCTTGAAATTAATGTTTAATAACATTATCATAATCGTTTTTAAGATAACTTTATTATTGATTTCAATTAAACGGGTAAATAATGTCTACTATTTAATAAAATGTGGGAAAAGAGTAAGGTACAGAAATAGTCCTATAGTTACTTCGATACCTATATTTTTCTGATATCATTGTAGTATTATATTACTATTCGTTTATCAAACTAATGTCCTTTAATATAAATAATCTGTATCTTTATTACAGAAGTTAAAGAATAATATTAATTATTGGAAATAGTTCAGGGCTGCGTAATTATTTGCTTAAATATTGCTTCTTTATTTGAATAGGTTATCAGTAATTATTTGACATTTTCAATATTATTGATGAAAGAATCTAATGTGAATCTTTTTTTCGTGTATATACTTAGTAAATTCACTGTGTATCGATGTTAAGGTAGTAGAATTAATGAAATTACAAAAAAAATATGTTTTCTTTTACTAAGTTTTTTAAGAACATAAAGTAGAAGAAAACAAATGTTTTTAAATTTCATTTGGTAAGTTATTAACGAAAATATAAAATTACAAAGTTTTTGTACTTTGTACTGTTTTTTGTTTATAAATATCTCAAATCTATGTATTTCTGAAAATGTTCTGTAATCTACAATGCTTATTTAAAAATCCTAGGCAAAATAACTGATATAGCTTCATCTCTATTAAAACAATTATTTATGATTATTCCTTACTGAAGTCAAGATATTTATACAATAAAATTCCAATATAAGATGATAGTACCATTAAAACTGACCATGCTCATTGTCTACGAATTTATGTTATTTGTCTTTGAGCAATAAACAATAATATTTCTATAATAGTTTGAATTAGGTATTCAATATTCATAAATGGTATATTTTTATCATTTTATTACTACTCTATTATATATTATTTACCATTCAATTCGAAAAGTATACTTAAATAACAATAAGATCCACGATTGGCGGCGAACATCAAGAAGATGATACTGAGGCGCTTGGTATGGATGTAGTAAGCAATACTAACTTACTCATGATATGGTTATACAAAGGTAAGTATGCTCTCCTTCGTCTATGATAGAAGTCTTATAAAGGATAAATGTGGAAATCAAGTGGGTGGAGGAATTAATTCTGAAGATGAAGAGAATCAATTGATAAGTCCACTAAGTAGGTATTCGTATTGTCAGAATTGTATGACTATTGTCGTGTGCTCGCGAAGACTCGGTATAAACGAAATGGTTCAGAATGTTCCTTTTATAAAACACCGCATATTAATTTGGTATTCTTATATGATGCTGAATTTGGTTCTTGCAAAATGGAATGAAATGTTTATTTTGTGTAAATTTGATTTATTAAGAAGAATTTAAAGAGGAGTACAGTGCTATTCCATTGTTGCAATACCTCTAAAAACACATGCAGATATGCTTGGTTAAATAAAAGTGAAGTTTTTTGTGATAAAAAAAAAGTATTGGGGCGATCTTTTTCAACTAAAATTTTCTTTAAGGTTGAGAGCATTCAATATTTTAATGCATATTTTATTATTGAAACGATGTTAGGTTGTCCTGAATAAAGTGTTTTTACTTTTTAGGAATGGCAGAAGCTAATAAATTAAATTCAAAAGAAATAAAACCAATGAGATCAAATATACACATTTAACTATTTATTATATAAAACATCTTTATTTTCAATAAGTTTTGAAAATCGTACAATTGAAAACATTCTACTTGAGAGCTGCGTATTAAGTTTTTATCGGGATCATAGCAAACGCGAAGTGAATACCTAAGTGTACCATGCGTCAATACAACTTAAGAAATTCAAGTCTGATAGAATGAAATAAAATATGTCAACGCGTGACTATTGAATGGAATTGTAAAGATTCAGATATCCATACATACCTACTGGTACAGAAACAGGCATTATATTTTATTTTATATTTATTCTGTTTCAAAGTATACATAAAGTTTACTATGCATTGACTATTTTGATAAGACGTGAACTAGACAATTTTGAAAAAAAAAAAAAAAAACAAATGATGTGGTGAAGTGAAAGGAAGAAAAAATAGAGGTCGCATAGCAACAAGATAGTTTGACCATGTGAGGGATGTTACAGGAGATATAATGTGGAAAGTTTAGAGGAAGGTAGAGCAAGAGCCTAGTGGAAGAGCCTAAAGTGCAACTATGTCTTGTTGATATTTTTATTGTATTGGTGAATCAAGTAGGTACTAGAATTCCATAATCGAAAAAATTATAGTAGAACGTAGATCTTAGGTTAGATGAAACAATTGTTTTTTTTATTTTTCATGTTGGTAGTCATATGTTATTGTGAATTATATTTAATTTTTTTAAGGAATAATTTGACGCAAGAAAATTGCTTTATTTAAAGAAAACGAAGTATCGAACAACAATAATTATTTTGATTATTTATGTAAAAAAATCCCAAACTCCTTCTAAACAAAATTGCTTTATTAAAAGAAAACGAAGTATCGAACAACAATAATTATTTTGATTATTTATGTAAAAAAATCCCAAACTCCTTCTAAACATTGTTTTATATGTGTTTTGTTATTTATCTATTTCATATAATAGTTTATTTCTTTTCATTTGATTCCAATTAATTACTGTACTTGGCTTCGTGAATGAACTAGCACCTATCTTATGTTCTTAAAAGCTTCCTGGGATCAAACCACACAGTGTGCATTACAATAATCGTAAGGTGCCCCACGACGGCAATAAATATGAAAATCAATTTGAATTTGAATGGAGAATTCTATTATTAATTCCATAGACGTGCGCACGCGCATTGATTGCAATGGATATTATTTTTACGAATTTATTATTGTTATTATTATGAACATTGGTAGGTATGTAAGTACTGGTATTGTGATTGTTGAAGAACGTAATTTTAATTTACGTACTACGGTACACGATCGAAGCGAATATTATGATTGTTCCTATGGATTTCGTTGTTTGTTAGTATTTAAAAATCAAATCAACTTAGTTAATTTTATGTACATAACTAATTTAAATATTGAAACTAAACATTAAAAATATCACTTTGCTTCAAATATCGTTCCATTGTATCACTGCACCAAAAGCATTACAATAGATGTAACACGAGTTGTTTCAGATCAAGTAAATGTGTGAGTTGAAAGACTAGATTTGGAATAGTCAGAGGTTCTGAAAACAGCAATCCTGTGATCCCTGTCTTGAGATAGTTCCTAGGCGCAATGGGGCCTTGACCCAACTAGGATATAAAAATAAGGTATTAAGGGTGAGTGGCATGCCTCATCGTTGAATATGTTGATGTCGAAATCTTCATTTTATTATAAAATGAGGTATAAAAAATCTTGCAATTCGATGTCTTACGAAGATCTGCCTTTTAGAAGACTCTTAAAAACTTACAGAAAATGTGGAGACCTAGACAGTCTTTTCTGTATACATCACGAAACGGTATATATCTTTTGTAAAGAAATTTGATTTTGTTAGAGAATTTTAGCATTGAACTCCTGAAACAGTTAATTATTTTCATCTTTATTTCTTCACCGTATGGTTCAGAACAAAAGTGTGGATTTTGAAATGGTAACGATTCGCCCAAGATGTACGATTCTCGACATTAATAAAGACATTATTGTAATTAATTATTGCAATAGAATATCAATATTATAATAATACAATCTCATGCAACATGTACATAGGTTCATATAATACACAGCGCTTCAGGACTACTGAGTCTGTCTATAGAAGTATTAACTTGTACATAGACCTATCAGAGAAGAACGCACCAATAGGATGCACCTTTTAATGCAAACTATGAACTGCACGATTTTCTAAAGGTTGTAGTAGTGAATGTGAGTTAATTATTTATTTATTTATGCACAATGCTTACTGTAAAAGGAACTACTGTGCGAAGTGTTAATGGAATGACATATTATTATTATTATTATTAGTACTTATTCTGAATTTATTTCAATCCTAAATACATATTTCTTTAGTGTTAATATTACTCTATCTGTATGTATACTTATGTAACTATTTAGACAAAGGATTACAGCATATGTGATAAACATTTTGATTAAAATGAACTTCTTTCAATTAAGCAAATTCATTTATTAAATTTAAATCTCGTTTTCTTCCGTGAGCCTGTGTGTTGCAGCGTTGTTCCAACCTGGGATTTCCCTATTAGTATAATTTAGCCATTGGCCTATTAGTTACTCTACTAAGAAAATCCTGAACTTGATGAGGTAATCGATAGTCTGATTTAAGTCTCAAACTTGACCTTAAATATGTGTTATTATGATTTAGTGTTTATTAACGCTCTATTAAGATAGAGCGTTTAGTGTTGCGGGTCCCAGATGTTGGAACAAGCTGCCTCTGTGTCTGCGAGAGGAGGTGAATGGAGAGAGTTTTAAAAGAGGGTTGAAGACACACCTTTTTGCTGGGAGTTTCGGGTGATGGATACGATTTACAGCGCCCTTGAGGTCATGTTATGAGTAAACGGCGCTTTACAAATTGTCCATATATATATATATTAGTATAGGATGTGAATCTTGGGATTGACAAAAGTTCAATATACCTAAATTTATTTTCAATTAAAAAATATTTTTTGGGTTAAAAAGTAACAGAGAACAATAATTATAATTGAAAATGTTAACAATTAAAGAATAATGAGCTAGCATCACGTTTCAAAACAATTTGACTGATTTTCTAAGAAAAAGAACGATATATTTAATAATCCACGCCGCGTGTGGTTGATTTTCCTGGTAAAAATTTGGTCGTAAAACGTATGTCGTAATGAGGAAAGTAAGTAGAAATATTTGACACACGTGATCCGCATTTCCCACACAAAATGAATAATAAATTATTGTTGTTGCTATCGACGATTCATAACTTTCATCTTGTTTCAAGAATAATAATTAAATATCAAATTCTCCATTAAGATTTGAGTTTGTAATCGATATAGGCAAACAAATAACAAGACAAGAAATATATGTCCTTAATGAAATTGACAGTATATTAGCATGTTTCTGGATAGTAAAGTTGTCGATTGTAAGGAAAAATAAGATGATAGATTAACGAAGGAGTATTGCTAGGAAACGAATATTGTGGTTTGGAATCTTTCGAGACAGCAGAGGTGTCCCTTGAGTGGAGGAACTTTTTAGTCTCACAATAGACAGGGAGGCATTCGCCCAAATAGTCGGTGTTGTAAAAGTAATCCCAAAATAATAAAACATTTTACTATAACAAATTTAAGTAAAAATTTCGAGACCGTTTATAACCATCATATAAGATGCTTATAAGCATCATAAGCGTGCTTAGTTTTATTATTTTCTATGATGACGGAGAATATCGGAGTGTGTAAATATTTCAACAAGGTATTGTAACTTTCTTTAAATATAAATTTTATATTTAAAATTATTTTTTTATGTGTTTTGCCATTTTTAAGGATGGTTGCTCATGAATCCACACAACTTTTTTTATATGAGGTTTATTATTTAAAAACAGCCAAGTTTCCAAGTTTTAAACAATAATAGGTACTGTTTCCTTTTCGAATAAACGATATGTTTAATGCCACTAATATGACAATTTATTGCCTTAAGGTGGATGACGGTACAGTACTGAAAGGCGTGTGAACTATTATCTTGAAAAGGATCCTGAGTTTGGGAAATTACATTGAATGGTTGAGTGATCTTGGCTGGAAGGCTTTTTTGATTCAATTTTATCAATACTGATTGGCATATATCAAAAGAACATACATAACGTGACCGATCGAAAGTAATCGATTCGGCTCGTTAAAAAGTTTATTGATTTCTTTTGTTTTAATTTTTCGGCGTTGTGTTTTATTAAATTTTCATTTTGGATAGACTTCTTTATTTTTGATAGCATAGGTTGAATTTAATATACTTCTCCTTTCAAATTGATTCTGCAAACAATTAAGTAACGTCGACCAATGATATTTCTAACGCTCTAGTATCGTTGTCATATGAACATTATGTTGCCAAAATAATTGATCAATCAGGTCATCAGAGACGAAAAAACGGTCTTCTAGCCGACGAAATCGAAATTTAATTATTAAGTAAGTTAGTTGAAATGAGTTGGAACACGAAAAAATGAGAATAACTTATACCTACCTAATTGAATCGATCATTTGAGAAACAACATAAGTCAGGTTTTTAGCGGATATGATTTTTTTTTTATTTGGGTCCTTTTTCTTGAAACGCACGTTATTTCATTTAGAAACCACGTAATTTTTACCTATTTGATACAAATTGAGTTGATTAACTTGGCCAGTCAATAGAAAAACAACGCAAATTAGTGAATTATGTTGTTACTACACTAAATGAATTTATGTCGATTCACAGCTGACACTTAATGCCAACCACTAACGCGGGTGAAAATGATGAAAATTACTTATTTTTTGTTGTTTAATAAATAATCTGGGATGAAAATGTTGATTTCTATTCCCTGAAATGGTGTTAATTTGAGAAACAACATATGTCAAAGGTTTTGAATTAACAAACTAATATACAAATAAAATATTGTGACAAAAAATAAAGGTTTACGTATAATACACTATAAGCTATATTTTGATTTGAGTTAGATATATACATTTCATTCAAATTTTATAACAAACAGTTTTTGTGATTTCTGGAAAGTTTGTATTGACTGACTTATGTTGTTTCTCAAATTACCGATTCAATTAGTGAGGACAATTAATTTGCATGGTATAAAAATAACACAAAACGTTATCAATTTAGTTTTAACAGTATTTAAATTATTTGTTCTTTTTCGTGGAACACCCAGCGAAAAACTGATGAAGTTTGCTACCCGTCCTAATGTCTTAATTTTTTGTTTGCACGGAGAGGACAGCTTGCATGTTTATATCGTTCAGCTGGTCTGATGGGTACCTTGCTTCTGAGATACCTACATAATTAAAATTTATCTCTGATTTTTAAGCATGTGTAGGTACTAAGCACAAAAATCTTTGATGGTTACATTATCGTTAATTTGTAATAAGACATGGTAAATTATAATATTGATTTCCAATTATTGCTTTAGGTACTCCTATTAACATAATAATTATTTTTATAACATCAAACACGTGTAACATCTCATCATATTTTTCGATTCTCATTTTTTTTATTGACAATCGTCATTTTGACTGTATAATGTTTATACAGGATGTTTCTTGCATCAACTGAAAGCACACAAAAGACGGTTCTCCTGTCATTAATGGTATCTCACCACTTTCTCCAGGATGATCTTAAATTTGAAGTCCTATATCGTCCAGGTTCATCAATTTTTTTTCTCAAGAGAAGGCTCTGAGTTTATAAGAAGCGCTTTTCCCGACTTAAGCATTCCCGAAATTACAAACTCTAATGTTTCTTGGAAGGGGTACTCACTCCAGGACACTACTCATTGCTGAAAAAATTGTTAAAAAACTATGTTCTTACAGATACGTTTTGTTAGGTACTAGAGTTCCTTCTCTGATAATTAAATGCACGCAAACGTCGGTTTGATAAGTTTTTTTTTAATAAACATTTTATAATTTGCATTTTTTAAAGCTAGTTCTGGCTAAAATAATATAAATAAAGAGAGCAGTTCCTTTTCTTGACAATAGAGTTTTTGATGAGAACAACTCACCCTAAAGACATTCACATTCAGCAAAAGGTTGTATTGCAAAACTGTAGGGCGTCGGTAGCAGAATTAAGTTCATTGACTTTCTGTTCGAAAGTTAGTAACTCTAATATATCGACCACCTGATTTTTTCAGATTTGATTTTTTTTTGTTATATGAAGTCGCCTTTTTCGCGCTCATAAAAATTCAAACATTCAGGATGGGCAGTACGCCTCATCGTTGAATTGAAGATGTCAAAATTGACATATACAGAATATGCATCACTTCTCTATAAATCTTTGTTTTATGGATAACAAAGTAATCTATAACGATTTTGAGCTTTTGTTGTTGTGTGATCCACACTGTATATTGTAAAAATTTCATTGATTGGACGCACAATATAAAAATGAAGAATTATGGAGCAATTAAATTTTGTTCGAAACACTCACCTACACAACATTACTGTTTTGTTGCGGTCAGGTTGTGACCGCGTGGGTGACGCGATGACAACACTACTTCTTAATTATTGATCGTATTGTTCACATTCCATAAAATGCTTTGTCAAATGTCAACATAACGGACACATACTGAGTCAACTCATATCAGGATAATATGAAAATAATATAAAATACTAAATATGAAATTATGCAGAAACAAATAATTATTCAATGAATAAGATTGCTTTGTTATTCAGTTATTTTGCCTACCCTATATATAAAATTGAGTTCAGAGGAAAAAAGAAGTTTATAAAGTGCTATCAATTCATTACTTCTCTTTCAATCCTATCACTGCATTTTCCTCAAGAGAGATAGGTAGTTAGCTAGCTGATGATTAAAAATATACAGGTCGTCTTTTCCGTACAATATTAAAATATATATTCACGATAGGTGGCACATCTAAACTCCGTGGATGTCTTTTTATAGTTTTACGAATACATATTTTCTCATACATGAAATTTAAGAACCTATAAAAAAAGTACGGCACCTATTTAAAAGATCAATTAGTAATTTAATATCATAGTGTTAATTGTTATCTGTCTTACCTTTTATTTCATTGAACCATTTTGTTTGAAATTGATGAAATGAGCATAAATATTGAATATAATATGGTGATGATGAGATTTCGTGATGGTATCAATGAATGAGGGGGCCTAAAATGGCCACACTGAGCAAATCATCTACAGATGATTCATTTCCCGAATTGCCAGCAGATCCGTAGAAATTCCTCTATTTTTCGTAAAATGATCACGACTGTACGCGATTCACCCGCAATTCATTTCATCAAAATAATGATTCATATTTGGTGAAATGTTGCCGTTAAATCGTTTTACAATTCCTAATATGAACCTATTATGATTCATATAATGTGGCATTTTTAGCTCCCCAGATATTTCATTGAACCCGTTTTGTATGAAATTGATGAAATGAGCATAAAGCATAAATACTGAATATAATATGGTGATGATGAGATGTCGTGATGGTATCAATGAGTGAATAAACATCAGGATATTCCAGAATTCAAATAGGTACTGTCTTATATTTCTCATCGAGTTGTTATTATTGCGTAATAAGTACCTATTGTTACAAAAGCCACCCGAGACAATTTTTTTATTGTTTTCGAAAAACGGTACTACATTGTGGTAAAAACACGTGGGTTTTAAGATTATTATTCTTACAATTTTTGTTTTTACTGAGTTCGATCAAGTTTTGGTAAGCCCATTCATGCTCATGTTAATAATATAACAGTTTATTATTATACGTAGGGAGTGAGTCATACGATGCCATATTATTTTTTGGTTTTATTGCGTGTTCTGTTTTGTTTGCCTCTCGTGTAATTTTTTGTTTGTTTAATAATAAAATAACATCGGTTACATAATGTTCAAATAATTAAATTTCAATAATTTAGATTACTTCTGCGATATAAGTGTATGTGTGTGTACGTGTGTTTTTATTTGTATAAATCTCTCTTCTCTCTGTTTCTAATTATGTTTGATAATGTGTGTATTATTGTACTATTGTTATGTGCATCACTTATGGAAAAGGTGAGCACTGTCATGGTAAGTGGAGTTTTTTTTTTACTTAACATAAATAAATAAATAAATATGTAGATGAACGACATAGCTATGAGTTTTATAGATGGTTACTGCAATTATATGAAATATTTTTTTCTTTTAAGAGTTTTTGACATTCATCTTCTTCGATTACACAATTTTATATTATTTTTAATTTACGATTTCGTTCGAATATTTTTGTTTTTATTTGTGTTGCTAAAAGCATTCAACACGAAACGTGTGTTTATAATTTATTATATGAACGTGTTCAAATAAACAGTAGATGATGATACTAGGAGAAATAACACGACCCCACACGAGATAATATTATGATCTATAACAGTGTTGTAAACTTTTATTTCGGCAACCTCTGAAAGATTAATCCACTCGTGGCATCAAGTGAAGTAATAATGTATTATTGGACTAATCATAATCGTAAAAAATGAGTTAGAAAAATCCTATTTGAGTTATAATAGATTACTAATTAAAAATCCATTAGTGTTATTCACCATTTATTGATGTGTTAAAATAAATTGTAGGATTTTTCATAAATCTAACAACGTTTTATAGTATGTAGAATTAACATGTCTATATTATTTTATTTTTTTGCTACCGAAATAGGTTGCTGTGTTGATGTTATTACTATTTATATGCCTCAGTTTTATTAAGTGGTGCAATTCAAGTCATCCTACAATATAATGTGAGATAATAAAATTAAAATATTTTTCATCCAATAAACACCAAACTGGTATGAGAGTATATTTACATATCGATATATGTAACTACATATTACGATTTTATATGCATGTTATTTCTATTATAATAACTGATATAATATTTATTTATACTGAATTACTTATTAATACTGAGTTCTACAATGAACTAAAATTGTAATTGTAAATAATCATCGACTTGAAAACCTTTTTAATATCACTCAAAGATAAAACAAAAGAAAGTTAGGAAACGTCGAGAATAGAACAAGAAGTAGCGAGATGAAATGAAAATTTCATCGCGAAAAACACTCCGAGTGGAGGCTCCGAATTCTCCATTTTGTGTTTCTGTGGGGAATATTGTAGACTTTATAAAGGCTTAAGATGCTGATATGATTTTTTAGATTAGTATGTAATTATTGTTATTTTTTGAGCTTTTTATTTGCTACCGCGGTTTCGGTGGAGCGTCCACCATTAACTAACATTAACGAGCGTTAATCTAAAACACCGAAACCGCGGTAGCAAATAAAAAGCTCAAAAAATAACAATAATTACATAATAATCTAAAAAATCATATCATGTCTAGAAATTGTTATATAGTTAATGCCGAAAATATAAACAAAGGGCTTAAGATGCGATAAGGAAAAGATGCTCTTAGCTTCCCATAAGTACGAATCAATTTAAAACAGAGGTTCAGTGATGTGTTATCTACCTTGACGTTGATGATAATATGACAAAATGTATGAGACCTCAGTGCAATAATGAAGGAATACATTAATTTGTTTTTGTTATTAAAGTCCAATGTTGATCATGAAAACACATAAAAACTTGCAATTAATTCAGTTCATTTCTCTCAATGACATTTTTGGAAACAAGTAACGCTACATTTTTCACTCGCTGATTGATTTATTGAGCAATTTGTATAAATTATAAAAAAGATTGAAAATGTAACGAGAATATATCTCACGAATGTGTAACGTTGTCTGCCAAATAACGCTTCCTTATCAAGTAATAAATCGAAATTTTTCTACGAATGCTTACTGGGAGTTTTTGCTCTTTTAAATGAATAGCGGCAACAGTATTGTATTTGAGTAAATTGGAGCGAAAAACCAGCGATAACGCAATTAATTTAAAATTTAATCCGAAAAGTTAAAATTCTTAGTGACAAATGAAATATCATCCCACTCCATGCTTGATTTTTTTGTGACGATACAAAGATTTTCATGTGACCTTTTTCCATTAAAATCTTAATACTAAAGAAAGTATCCAGGATTTTTATAGTAGGAATGGGAAGGGGACATTTTATTATTATTACTTGTTAGTATGTGGATCTTTTTAAAGATGTAGTTTTCTCGATTGGGTGTACGGAAGTAGGCACCCATTTTCTCAAATCTTCTCCCACCCGTCATGCTGCGTTAAATTAGAAGAGGAGCACAAAAAGAGGGACGGAGTGCAGGTTAGGAGTTTTTAATGAGAAAGGAGGGAAGGTTGCTACTAGTGAGGAAACGCGGGCGTCCGAGAACCATGTGGTTTGATCACTTAGATCGAATTCTCAAGGATGGCCGTGTCTTGAGTAAGAGAAATCGTGTGTGCATGAAAAATGATATGAATGTAGAAGAAATATATAAAGATAGATCTGTATGTCGCTTTGTGCTCTCCGTCGACCCCACTTGGGGTACGGCGTGAGGGTATAGTATAGGATAGTACAGTGATAATTAAGTAGCCAGGTAGATACCTAAGTATTTATGATGTTAAAAAGAGTAATGAGTTTACATCACTGCGAAGTGGATCCTCAAGGTTGTCGAAGAAAAATTATTGCCGGCTGATTATTTTATAGCCTTCTTTAACGTTGTTACATTTTAATATAGCTAACTACCTTTTTACAAAGATTGGTGCTTTTTAGCAATTTAATTAAAACTCTTGCAGAAATTGATATCATGTAAACTGTATCACTGATCGTTACATACTTGTAATTAAAAACCAGGCTTTGCTCAATGAACCAAAATAACTAAATAAATGAAACACTAGAATGTAGAAATTGCAAACCACCATTATATTTTTATATCTGGGTACCTAGACAAATTGCATTTGGCGATCGCCTACAAATGAACTTTTCGACAATGTACCATAACATTATATGTAGGTACATTGTCGAAAAGTTTGTTTGTAGTCGATCGCCAAATGCAATTTGTCTAGGTACCCTGTAGATTTTTTTAGAAAATGTTTAATAGTTTCAATAGTCTTCACAATTTTATATAAAATATTTTTATATGGCTGGTAGGTTTCAATTATGAGCAGTTATTATACTTTTATGCAAAAACAAATTTGTTCATCAGGTGTACCTATGTACATTAAAATCGTCACATAGTTTTATATCACCGTTTTGATATAAATTCAATATAATGAATTGAAAATAGCAATAATTTCACAAAAAAATATGGGGATAGTTTCAGATCCTGTTAGTCTTCCTATTGCTTCTTTGGTAAAGGTAGTCAAAAAAGATTTACAAACATACCTACGTTTATAAACATGAAAGAAAATAAATATTTGTACTTTGATGGTTACAATTTTGGATGCGTCGTAAACCATTTACCCGAAATTCTTGATGGAAGTTAACCAGTTTTTTATTGCTCATTAAAAATTACATCAAGATATCAAAATCGATCATTATTTGAGTATCAAGCATTTTAATCGTCTCATTGTCGATACAAATAAGATACGAATAAATGGGTTAAGATAAGAAAATAGAGTTTGCAGACTGTGTTGTGCATCATGCAGCAAGAAAAATAAGAAGCTACACATATAAATGACATTTAAAAAAATAGGAATTGACTATCAAAAAAAAACATTTTGAACATTTTGGTACGATGTAGTACCAACTTAAATACGTTTTTGTATTTCAATCAACATTTTTCGTGCAATATTTTTTTTAACAGTCATCTGCGTACTTGCATTTTGAAATTATTTATTGTTTAAAAAATAACATGAGTCAATTTAAATAGAATGTGCCCATTTATGAAATATGTCATTCAAAATAGCTAGCGAGTCGTTTTAAATATTTCGTATCAATTTTTGTATCATCATCCCCATCTCCACCACTCCCACAGTTCTGACAATCGTGACCATCATACCTCATTCCATTCGCCATATCTACAAAAAAAGTTGCATAAAAATATTAATACAGCAAACGTTAAACATCTCAATAATATCTCAAAAATATAAAAATGAGTGTAGGCATCAGTTATATTCATGTATTATTACGTGTATTTTTTAATGTTACTTTAAAACAATGTTTTTGTATAATTTGGAGTTATGTATTATAATTGTGGTGCAAAATAAAATAAATAACCGTAGCATGTTTAATGAGGCACTATAAAAACTAAAGTTTTTATTATTTATGACTTGCCCAAATTTGCCCCTGCTCTGCACATCATACATCTCGCGCAGGTGCCCACGACACTGAACTCCTTTTCACACTATCCATTTCGCGACAGCAACTTGTTTGCAACTTTTCTGACATACCTAGTGCAAGATAAATCGTTATTTTTTTTAAAGAAACTCAAATTGCGAGAGGTTACACGAACGGGTTAGTCGCGTCAGTTTAGAACTATGCAATTATTACGAAGATTTTTTTAAATTAGTAATATATACATCGTAAGTATGTAAGGAAAGCAATATTTATTTGGGGTCATCTCGAATTATTGATGCCATCTTGAGATTGAGAATAATAGTTACTTTTTATGTATCAGCCATTTTAAAGAAGTAGTTTTGTATTACTTTTTTACAATGGTATTTGTAAATATTTATCATATTTTGTTCAATCAATGTCAAGAAATATCCGATGAATACCTGATGCAGTTTTGAATGTGTAAAATGAGCACTGAACACATCAGCACATGCATATTATATATTATGACAGGTGAGCGGCATCATACACTGTAGACCAATATTATGTATTTGTGTAACGTGCCGTATTACCATCTCACCAGATGTGAACTGACTACAATGATAATAAAATTCATTAAAATTAGTTTATGAAACAAATATTTTGCATGATCTAATAAACAACCTAGCTTTTACTTTTTGAAATTGTTACCGTTTTAAGATGTATTCTAAAGCATGATCTTTGTAATGTAAAAGATGGGCATTTGGAGAAGTATGAAGCCGAAGGAACATTTATACAAAATTTGTAAATTTCCATCAAATTTTTTTGTTTCTCCCTTATCATAGAAGTTGAGAGTAATTTGTATTGTATTAACCGTTTTGTTTGATTTATAAGATTATTTTTTTGTTTTCCCCAAAAATATTAATTTATTCTTCCATGTCAATTTTTGTCTTCTTCAATGTAATCGTTTTCAGACAAAATGCACTTTTGCATCCTTTTTTCCGTTGTGGGGAGCTTTATTTGGTCTTGGCTTTTTAGACTGCTTATTTGTGAATGTTTTCTTTGCTCAAAGAAAACTCGCCGAACATTTCAAGTGCATTATAGCACTGAATTTTATTTTTCATCCATTTTCATTATGAACTGATTCTTTAATTCATTTTTCTTATACTCAAAAATTGCCAAGTCCATCAAACTTTTATATCGGCTAAAAACAAACTAAGTATGGGAAATACCAATTATTAATATAATACCCTGTGTTTGCACTAAGGTTTATTTTGACACGAAACATTTAAAAACTTTTTTTCATAAAAAATAGGTAATTAAAATTTGTTTTTCCATAATGCCCTAAATCACTTTCAAACGAGTAGATGGCTTTGAAAAGAAAAGAATGGAGTAGAGATTCAACATCCAGTATCTACACTGAAGATAAGTTTTTTTTCAAATTTGATTATCAACATATTACGGTTCTGTATTTTAATTATGATTCTATTCAGTGCATATAGCCGTTGGTACATATCTTTATTGTAAAAAGATGACGGAATGCTAACCGGAAATTTATTCGTACGATCAATTGGCTATACTGATCGCATACAAGAGACATATTATGAGCAGAATGCGCATTATTTAATCAATAATTTGTATGATGTGAGAGCAACTATTATTGGTATTCCATATGTATGAAAGAACGGGTGTTAACCGTATTACACGGCTAATGAGAACATCCCTTTCGATATTAATATTATTAATTATCAACCAGCGGAACTTGAAGAAGTTTTTAGTATCACAGTTCTTAAATTATTGTATCGAATCATTATTATTGATGTTATGTTGGTATAAATAATTTATAGGTCTGCATAAACCTGTCCTTCATATCATTAGTTATTTTATTGTCGCCTTTTCTACGTAGCTCATTCAACATTTTATCCGACGAGCTGTAACCTTCTTCCGCTCTTGTTTGAGTAGGTAAGGAAACAATAGTTTGTCTGAATTATTGTCTGACAGGTGATAAAAAATAGTATAGATAATAATTATCAAATGAATTTGAATTATAGATATCTATAACCTAAATGTATGAGTTCTCATTTATAACCAAAATATATTTGAATTCGATCTTTGCTGAACTATTCAACTATTATTAAGCCAGAAGCTTTTTGCTTGTTGTGAGGGTGTATTAAATAAAATCACATTATCAATTATTCATATACTTAAATCTGGTATTTATTTTGAAAAATTCTATATCTTTTTAAATCAATAAATGTACGATTTAGAATGTGACTTAAAACTTACTTTTACAAGAAGGGTTCCTACTTATACCCAAATAATATTTTTATTCGGTAGATTTTAATAAAATCACACAGTCTTTTAAGAATGAATAATATTTCTTTTTGTAAATAATTAGTGTGCAGGTTACCATCTTTTTGAGAAACTTCATGATTATTTTGTGTTTTACATCAACATTAATTAAGTTTATTTACTTTAGGTACAATTTCGTAATAGCGGAAAAATATAAATCACCAATAGCAGATCAAATAATTATATTGTTTTATATCGACTGAACACGTGTTGACAGACTGAACAGATTTATTACGGTTGTTTTTTGTGTTTGTTCTTTCACGTTTTTATTACTTTTGTTTCCATAAAAAGAAATGCACAAAAAATGTACTCGTTTTTACTTGTCTTGCTCTGACCAAAATCATCAAAATTATCACTCCATTGTCTTCGATGAAAAGGTGTTTCTATAAAATACTACATGTATACAAATTACACTTCAGATACGGAAAAGATTTTCAGATAAAAGTTATCTATCTTGCCATGAGGATTGTTGTCGTATTTACTAAGTTACAAAAACGGAAACAGTATTTTACTCTTTTCTATAAAACTTAGAGTGTCCGGTGTGGCGTAAAGGTAACGCCTTTCAGTTAAAAAGTCCCGGACTTGATTCCTGGCCTAGGCAAAAAGAAAAATACTGTTTTCACATTATTCTGGGTCTGGGTTTCACATGTTTGGTGCATTGTATATGTGTATCGTCGGATTGATACCATAATATAAGTTTCATACCTTTGTTAAGGACTAGCTCGATCTGTGTTAACTGAACATATATGTATCCTCTTAAATGCAGGTATTTGTAAAATATTACGAACAATATTTTTAGTATCTTCAATTAAATGATGTTGAATGATACTCGTTCTAAATGCTTTAAATTTTATTGGCACGGAAAGAATATCTATCTATCTATGTTTATTATAAGTCTACTGACTACATTCCTTGTTAGAGATATCGCGCTGTAGAGTATTGATAGAAAACTGGAAAAAAGTGGTAAAATCAGAAAACATTTCATTTAATCATATAAAATATTGATACAAGCACCTTCAGATTATTTGTTGTGAAAAGAAATCTACATAATAATTAGGTATATAATTATTATAATAATAAATTTCTGAACGGGAGCAAAATATTATGTGGATATGTGAATGTTGATGCAATAAACCGTTATGAGAATTCAGTTTCAGAGATTGAAATTAACATTAAAAATGTTAAGTCTATGTAATTGCATTGAATCAGCACATTAAAATGTTAATTAGCTTTTACAGTAAGTAATAATTGTCATTGTGAATTATAACACCAATATGGGAGGACTAAAATCTGTAACACGTAGGTACACCGAAAATTCAAAAAACAGTTTATCTTTAAAGCCGTAACCAAATGAACATTCGAACTTTGGACGAAATTAGGCCATTCTCAAGTCTTTGCACACCCACTGAAATATTATTGCTAAAGATTATGGTTAAATAAATTGCTTTTTAATAGTGTCCTCTCCTTTTGGAGAAATTCCATGGTAGGTGAATCGGCTATAACTTTTGTTAAAAGGTCGTGTGAAAGAAAAATAATATTGTTGCATACATTTACAGTAAACCACAATATTATAATAAGTATGGTTACATATCACTTCAGTTTACAATATTTTAACATGATTTTTATATCGGAAATATCTTATTGAAAGTGATAATATCTTGAATCTAATTAATTCTTTAGATTGTTCGTTAATATTTATGTTGGTTTATATAATTATCCTTTATAGTTATTTTTACTAGAAAACAAGTAAATCATTCATTGATACCATAGAGGCATTTCTCAGTAGAGTAGCCAGCGAATAAGGGTTATCGGTCTTCGTGGCAAAAAAATTATAGTTGCTCAGGATGGGTAGAACACTTCATCGCTAATGATGTTAAATAACTTATATCCATATGATAAATAAACCAATAATTATCCCGTGGAGTCCCTGAATGTATTTTTTCTAGGCACGGAGAGGACAATCTGCATGTTTATTAAATGCAGTGTATTCACTAGCTATCCCACTTGTGGGAAATATCATGATGATATAAACGAAAAACGAATAAACTTATTCTTAAAAATCGTTTTTTATCTAACATACATACATAGACAATCTATTGAGCATGTTTATATAAAAATATGTAGAAATATCTTGTTTATTGAGAAATAAAATAATGACAGTTTTTAATTGAATTTAATGTTTCAGTGCATATGATTTCTCAAATTTTCATGTAAAAATTATATATTATTATATCATATCCTATTAGGTACCAAGTAATTCTAAATATTTCTTTTCAAATCATCATCATCATCACCCGCAACGCGCCTCTCGGGAGTACAGGGCGGAAACCCATTTATTCAGAGCGACTCTGCACTACATAATTGCGTCCCCTGTACCAACGGCATTCGTTGTCAAAGGAACGGTGTATTGTGAAAGAGGGATTCCCGGGCCGACGGAACCCTTGTGGACGGTAAAACACTGCTCTTTTTGCTTAAAATACCATTTCAAAAGGGGGATTAAAATTTATTGTATCATAGTAATCTTAATGTGTAAATATATAGGGAACCTATCATTCTCCATATTTGTATTGACGATGTACCCAAATATATAATAAAAAAATAGTTTGTCAACTTGATGCTTAATTCCTTACCAAAAGCGAGTAAAGGTAAGTGCATAAAGCCAGTGATAGTATCGTGAATATTATTGATGTTAATCACAACGCCATGAGTTTTATACGCTAATAAAATATCCGCCATCGCATCTGTGACGAATGATCAAAAAATGATCACTTAAAAGTGTTTTTTTAAGTATAGCTACATATCTTCTCTATCCCCAGGCGAGTTGTAATCAATCACCGAAACACATATACTTACTCTTATTCTAGAGGAATATAAAAAAAATAAAATGGTCGAATGGATGACTTTAGTAGATTAAATATATTATTGCATATTATAATTTCGGACCTTAACATTTTAAATATTTATTAATTTACAGTTATAAATAATATAGTTGTTGGTAGGTAATTAATTTGGAAAGAAACATTCACTAAATATTTATAAGTGGTCTCTTGAAAATAATCGAACTTTTAAGCATGAATCTATCTTATTTTTTATACAATTATGAGGATTGGAATTTTTTCTCGATTTATTGAAGTTACATATTTGCTTTTTTTTTAAAAAACTATCTATACCATCTGTTTGTTCCAAGTGTGGGGATGGGAGAAAGTCGGGCTAGTTTAAATTAAAAAACGGGAGCGTTTTCAACACACAGCCAACTTTATTGAAGGTTTAACAGGAAGAGGAAATCACATAATTTTGACAATAGACATCACAGATAAAGATGTGGCAGTGTTGCCATGATAAATATTTGTTGCTTAAACATCTTCCCAAGGCGGGAGAGATGAAGGTGAGCAACTGCTCGAAATGATGGCTGACATGTGGAAGCAGGTGAACTTTAACATCGATATAGTGGACTGTATTTAGTATGAAATTGTTTATTCACCGACCTTAACAATCAACCACCCTCTCGAGCATACTTAATTCAAACATTAAATCCCACTGACAAATCTCATTTAATTTTTACTTATTAAATCCCAATGATAAATCTTATTTGAATTTTATTTATTTTTTACCCCATTAACATTTTACAATTGCATTGAAGCTTAATAATTTGAACCCCAGCAATGATGTATTATTAACTTATACATTTACATATACTATCACATTTCCTTTACATATTTATAACACTTTAATAGCTATATTATATAGGTACATTGATCACTTGAGATTAATATCTTAAACTATAAACTTAAGTTATAATAATATTTGTTTTTGCCCCTAAATAAGTTAGTACTTGTTGCTACATTACATTAAGCCTATTAAATTAGGTATATTTAATGTTACTTTGAAATCAATTTTATACTTAGTCTTACATTACCTACCTAGTACACATATTTAAATTATCATGACTCTATGTTAATTATCAAAGTATTATTTTTTACATAATTTTACCAAGAATATTAATGATGTTGAACATCATCTAAATGGAGTATATTTCAATATTAAATTTCTTACATTATATTTCAACAAAATTATATAAATGATGTCAGTCATCACTCTTACATCATTTAACCTTAATTGTGTACAGAGATATATCGGGGAAGGGGGGGCTGTTTGACCTTGCTCTGCGCGTTACAATTTAAAATTATACAAGATATTGGCTGTGTGCTGAGGAGCTCCCATTTTGTCGCGAGCGAGTGACCTCAAGGCACGAGCAAGGCAGGTCTGCGTCCCGCCATGGGAATTATTATTCCAATGGCAAGACACAGACCCTTCCAATGGAAGTGCGATGGCATTTTCCATCACTTTTCATAACTTCTATAGCCCTAACACATCCATCCCTTCCTGGATATATCTCCGTCACACGGGCCATTGGCCATGTCAAAGAGGGACCATCATTTTCCCTTAGAATTACAAGAGATCCTTTTTGAATGTTTGGAAGCTTATCTTTCCACTTAGGACGACTCTGGAGTTGGTTCAAGTATTGTTTAGACCAATCTTTCCAGAAACGTTCCTTCATGGCTGTACAATGTTGCCAAAATTGCAGCCTGTTTTCAGGTATCTTAGTTAAATTTTGTTCAGGAATCCCTGTTAGAGATTCTCCAGCTAAAAAGTGACCTGGTGTCAAATAAGAAAAGTCCTCAATGTCTGTGGACATTTGCACAAGAGGGCGTGAATTTAAAATTTGTTCTATTTCAACTAAAACAGTATAAAATTGTTCGTAATTAAGAACTTTGCTTCCCAGCACTCTTTTCAGGTGATATTTAGTGGCTTTAACGCTTGCCTCCCATAGCCCACCAAAGACCGGGGAATAGCTAGGTATGAAGTTAAATTTAATTCCAGATCTTTCTGAGTGTGTTAATACCTGTCTCCGGTGGGTGTCAGAGGCCTGCATTTTATACAATTCATTTAATTGATTATTAGCACCTTTAAATGTGCTGGCATTATCACAATTCTAAGTGTATAGCCTTTCTAGCAAAGCAAACAAAAACAGCTATGTAACCCTTTGATGTGGTTGTACCTCTTAAACGAGATTGTTTGATTAAAATTGGTCCAGCGAAATCTATACCGATCTTTTGAAAAGGTCGACTTATATTTACTCTATTGGCAGGCAAAGATCCCATCAGTTGCTTAGCAGTATTTGCCTTTAATTTAAAACAAGTTATACATTTGTACAATATTCTTTTGATAACCCTTAGTCCATTTATAATCCAATATTTCTGTCTGATATTAAATAAAACTAATTTTTGACCAGCATGTAATAATTTTCTATGTTCCTGTTCAATTATCAAATGAGTAATTTTTGAATCTGGAGGTAAAATAATTTGATGTTTATAAGAATAATCAATATTTGCATTTTGTAACCTACCCCCAACTCTTAACAAGCCCTTTGAATCTAAAAATGGATTTAACCCTTTTAATTTACTTGAAAAATAACGATTCTTTTTTAAGTTATTAATATCATCTTTAAAATAAATGTTTTGTTCGTGTAAAATTATAATATTCAAAGCATTATCTAGCTCCTCATATGACAATCTACCAATTATTTTTTCATTGTTCAATTTACATTTAAGGTTATTGCAAAATCTTAAAACATAACACAATACATGGATCATTTTTTCCAAACATGAAATGGATGTCAACCTATCAAATACATAATTATCAATTACACAATTATTAAATACATGACAATCAAAATTATTAGCGACAGATGCCATGCACAACGTATCAGTGGAAGCATCCGATTCAAGCAGTTTGACATCACTTGCATCTAAATTACAATCTACAAAATTGTAATCCGAGCATTTTAAAAACTTAGGTCCATTCCACCAAAGTTGGTGGCCTTTTAAGTCCTGAGGGCTCACGCCTCGGCTGAGAGAGTCGGCTGGATTTTCTGTAGTGTTAACATATAACCATTTAAATGAAAGTGATAATTCACATATGAGGCTTACACGATTGGCAACGTATGCTTCTAATTTAATACATTTTGTTTTTATCCAAGATAAGACTACTTTAGAATCTACAAACAAATACACATGTCTTATTTTTAATTGTTCATTCAAAACATTATATACTCTATTCATTAATTTTGCTAATAAGACTGCTGCGTTTAATTCTAATCGTGGTACACTGAGCTTATTTTTAATTGGGTTGATTCTTGATTTTGAACAAAGCAAATTTATTTCTACTCGCCCATCTGCGAATATGGATCTCAGGTATACTGAACATCCATAGGCAGTACTTGATGAAGCATCGGAAAATCCTATTAATTGATGTTCTAATACATTGTCTGAACAAATGCTTCTATTAACTTCTATGGGTTTCATATTTATTAAACTATTAAAAAATGTTAACCACTGCTTTAATATATTTGAAGGAGGTATGTCATCCCATTCTTGTTTTTCTTTCCACAAAGATTGAATTAATGCTTTTGCTTGAACAAATATAGGTCCCATCAGGCCTAATGGATCATAAAATTTACTAATAAAACTTAAAATTGTTCTTTTTGTCCAAACAAATCTCTCAGCCGAAGGTGATGAAAACCTAAAAACATCTGCATTAACATCGAATGCTAGACCCAAGGTTTTGACTACAAAGTCACCCTCCTGCCAGTTCCGCTCGTCAAAGCACTGTAAGCTCCGTGGAATATCTGCAAGTATCGCTGAATGATTAGACGACCACTTGTGCAGTGAAAATCCTCCTAATTTTAATAATTCAATTAATTGCAATTTCATATCAATTGTCGTAGTTAAAAATAACAATAGATAATTATTAGAGTATTCCATATTAAAATTTACTTAGTTACCATTTGACTTTTTTTTGAAGGAAAGAATCCCGCAAATATTAAATAAAACTCTATTTTGACTTCCGTTAAATTTCTCTATGTTGAACATCCTGTAACTAACTTCACTTGTCCCCTGCCCCTGGCCTCGGTAGCACCGGCCGACGCTTTTGCGTTGGGCGGTGGCTGAACCGAAAAGAAATAACTTGTGTTAAAAGTGCTAAACAATAATTGAAACCTGTATCAAAATAAACTGTACATAGTGATAAGTGACTTGATTAATTTTAACTTAGAATTTGTTGTATAATATTAAGTGCTTGTGTAAAATGTAACGGTGTGTCTGTTTGTGTTGAACCGGACAGTAATAATTTGAACCATGAATAAATGTTTTGTTATTTAACTTAACTTCTGTTTTCTTTTGATCTATGAAACCAAACTAAGAACTCTACAATTATCCCTGAACTGAGACTCAAGTTCTTCGACTGAATTAGCTGGACAATGTATAAAAGGGTGGACTGGAGTCAGAGAAAGTTTTGGAGGGAAGTGTAATGGAAAGTAGTTGTGAATAATTTGAGAACTAGAAAATAAAAGTGTACGAATAATGTGTCTACATAAATGACGCCTGCAACGTGTGGCCAGATTTGGTTTCATAGTGATAAATTCAGTGTAAAAATAGATACAATTAGTTTTGTTATGTGATAACCTAATTAAAATTTCGACGCATTAGAACATTCAAGATGGCCAACGCAATTGCGTTTTGCAACGTATCTTCTCGAGCCACGCCCGAAGACACGGCTCAATTCTAAAACGACTCAACTCACACGGTCAACACAGAACACGCAACGTCATGTTTCGTCTCTCCAACAAAAGTTTAAAAATAACAACGGTTACGAAGAATAAGTGAAAGATAAATATCAATTCTAGTTTTAAACGTTTTATAATAATAATAAAATAATTAAATACAGTTTTTTGCAAATAAATAAGTACAATTGTACGTTTGGTACTCAAGTAAAACAATATTAAACAGTGCTAGATGATTTCAAGTTCCTTCGAACAATGACTTCAATGTCTGAATGAAACATAATTCAGACCAAATGTCCAAGAAGCGTTTCTCCAGTTGTTCTGCCTGTGAGGATACCCTGATACAGAGCCAAGCGGTGGATATTTTCAAGAGATGAATGAATGATGAGGCCATGTTCCAGCGTTTTTGATGACCGTAGAGCAGTTCCACTACAGATGTGAA
The DNA here is from genome assembly GCA_947579605.1 of Athripsodes cinereus. Lineage (NCBI taxonomy): Eukaryota > Metazoa > Arthropoda > Insecta > Trichoptera > Leptoceridae > Athripsodes > Athripsodes cinereus. The sequence goes on from OX388314.1 coordinate 14,876,414, forward strand.
TACAACAAATTAATATTCCGATAATTGTTCAACGTTCTTTTTGGTTACGTCATTGAAGGCTAGGTACCAAGGAAGGAAACATCTATTGCGCCTGGAGAATCGTAATGTATTGTTATAGTTCTTTTTCTTTTCTCATCAAGATCCAGTGTGCAATTTGCAGTCTTGCAAAGCAGTAATTGATTGTTGAAATGTCTCAAAATTGTACCAATGTTGTTGTGCCTACCTAGCTATACATAATAATAAGTTTGTATGTGTGGTAGCTTCTGATGGGGAATTTCATTTTGATGATAAATTTTTGTTTTGATTTTGTCTTAAAGGTAGATTTGTGTCCTTGGTTGTGAATATTAAATTCGTTAAAAGAATTTTGAAACAATTAGAGTTGTAATGTTGATTCTATAGAGAACTTTTGAATGCAATATCATCTATGGTTTAATGCATAGTGAACTAGTGCTGGGATAAAATTATTAATACTTATATAGTGCTGGGACAAAGAGTTAAATTAATAATTAATTTTTTTTGTGGAAATAATTTTTTGAACTAAGTTGAAATAAAATAATGTTAACCTTTCACAACCTTTTACGAATTTGAAAATGTAAGTACACTTAACCCTTTGTGGACGTTAAGTAACAATTGAAAATAAATGTAAATTTTTGTTTTGTAGCAATTGAATTTTGAACTTGTTGGTTTAACTCCTAGTGAACACGATTGAAATTGTTAACCCTCTGCGAACCGCAGTTGAATTTTTTGAAGTCAAGTAATTGAAATTCAACTGATTTTTTTTTAATTTCAAAATGTCTGAATACTTAATTACGCCCATCCCTCGGGTGGAAAAATCAAACACAAAAACATTGAAGCATGCTTTATCCCAAAGAGGTGTAGAACCTGCGCAGTCACTTAATGATCTACGTGAACAATGTAAGGTATTTAATAACAAAATTTCAAATGTTCCTCAACTTTTAGAAAATACTACCTTGCTGCATGTTACCAATTCTAGTTGTGCTATCGCTGCTGAGGAAAGTGTCCCCAGTTGCGACCGTTCCGTTACTCATCCTCATGTAACACCTCGAGCTAGATCTACCTATGCTCCAATAAATGTAAACTTTTCGTCATGGCCTATCCCTGTATTTAACGGCAAAGGTGACTTAATCGAATTCTTTACTCGCCTTGAGGAGATTTGTCTTTCTCGTCGTTTTGATATAACTCTTTTACCTACTGTTTTGCCTGAATTTTTAAGTGAGAAGGCACTCACATTTTTCCGAGCTGCTCGTCTCAGTGCTTTGCAATGGGATGAAGTAAAAGCCACTTTCATTGATCGTTTTGATAGCGAGTCCATTACCTCTGAACGTCGTATGAGTATTTGGTGTTCAAAACAGTCTTCTTCTGAAACTGCCTCAGATTATATATCCCGTGTCACGATGATGAATCGCGGTCTTAAATCTCCCATTCGGGAATCAGAACTTCTAAAAATAATTAAGAAAGGTCTTTGTACACATTTTGCTGCTCCTATAATTGGTGCTAACCCCATTACTTTAATTGATCTGGAACGAGTTTGTACGAGTTTTGAACGTTTGTCACTTGCTGCTCCATCTACTGCCACTCCATGTGCTGGTTATGTACCCGTACGTCGCCCAAAGGTTGCTTTTACCCATAATCAATTTAGAAATAACAATAATTGTTATTCTTGCGGCAGACCTGGTCATTTGGCCAGAGATTGTAAGTCGAAAGTATCAACATCCCGTACATTTCAAGGATCTCGCCATATTGTTAGAAGACCTACTGGTAATCATTCGTCGGCTTCTCAATTTTCTATGCCCAATCTTAGTTTGCCTCCGCCAAATGTTCCGCGTCATTCAAAAAACTTGTAAACTACCGGTCCTTTGCTCCCCCTTCTCTTCAAAGGAGAGAAACTGAGTGGTCGGATTGGTTAGCTTCGGTACAATTATTTCATCTTGCCTGTCATTTGAATGAAGTAAAAATCACTAGTGGTTTGGACAATCGTCCACACATCAACTTTAAAATCCGTCATATTCCTTTTAGAGCTCTTTTGGATACTGGTGCTGCTGTGAACATTTTAGGAAAAGATATTTATAAAACTTTTACAAGCCTGGGTTATCCTCTAAGACCCCATGTTCAAACTCTTTTTGGTGTTAATAATTCATCCTTCCAGTCTATCGGAAAGATTGTTCTTCCTCTTTGCTTCGATAATAAGACTATTCATGTAACTTTTATTGTGGCTCCTTCTGTTTCTCATGGTATAATTTTGGGTGTACCATTTCTGGAAAATTCTGGATTAGCTCCTCGACTTTTCCCTAACAATGCTAACTCCTTGACGAATCCTATCTCTAGCAATCTTGTATTTGCTACGTCTTCGTCTCCTTCTTGTTTAGTTTCTGTCAACGATCTTACCCCTCAACAATGTTCTGAGTTGGATAAGGTAAAAAAATCTGTTTACTGGTATCTCGTATGAAGCCAAAGGTTTAGGACGTACTCATCTAATAAGTCATGTCATTGATACGTCTGACAATCCTCCTGTTAAGCAAAAGACTTACCCCCAATCTCATGTAAGAAGAGAACAACTATGTAAAGAAGTTGATGCTATGTTAAAAATGGATGTAATTGAACCTGCTCGTAGTGCCTGGTTAAATAATGTTTTTATTGTACCCAAAAAAGACGGCTCTGGTCGTTTCGTTTTAGACCCTCGCAGATTAAATGACGTTACAAAAACCGACTCATATAGGTTACCCAATATTAATCGTATTCTAGACAATCTTCGAGATACAAAATTTCTAACTGCTCTTGATTTAAGTCATGGTTTTTGGCAAATGCCTCTAAGTCCTGAAAGCCGTTCAAAGACTGCCTTTTTTGTGGAAGGTAGAGGACAATATCACTTTAAAGTCACTCCTTTTGGTTTGAAAAATATTCCTGCAGAAATGCAGAGACTTATGGACAAGCTTTTCTCAGATCTTGGAGATCATGTTTTCTGTTACTTGGATGATATATTGATTTGTAGTCCATCATTCGAATCCCATATTGACACATTGAAAATTGTGTACCATCGTTTGAAAGAAGCGAACCTCACCATCAAATTCAAAAAGTCTGTTTTTTGTAAGGAATCCTTGAAATATCTAGGTCACGTGATCAATCAAGACGGTATCGCGACCGATCCTGATAAAATAAAAGTTATGTTAGATTATCCTCGTCCCACTTGTACCAAAGAATTAAGAGGTTTTCTTGGAATGTGTTCTTATTATAGACGTTTTATTAAATCATTTTCAGCTATTGCCTCACCCCTTTGTAAATTAACGAGTAAGAAATTTAATAAACAATTTTCCTGGAATGATGAAGCAGAACAATCATTCCTTGCTTTAAAGTCTGCCATGATAACTGCCCCTGTATTAAAGCCTCCTGACTATTCCTTACCTTATGTTCTCACTTGTGATGCTAGCGCAGTCAGCATAGGAAGCTTTCTTTCACAAAAATTCCCTGATGGAACTGAGTATGCTATAGCTTATTTCTCTCGTAAACTTTCTTCTACTGAACAACATTATTCCACAACCGACCGTGAATTGCTTGCAATTGTAGAATCCGTACAACATTTTCGTAGCTACTTAGAAGGTACTCATTTTACTCTGATGAGTGATCATGGATGCTTAAAATATCTTAAAACCATTTCTTCTCCCAGTGGTCGTTTAGCTAGATGGGCTATGCGTCTTTCTCAATACAGTTTTGATTTTGTCTATAAGAAAGGATGTGAAAATAAACTTGCTGACGGACTCAGTCGAATTCCTGTATCTGCTTTCACTTTTCCCTCTGTGTACACCAACGTCACCGATACATGGTATCGCAAAGTTTATAAATCTTGTCAAGAGAAACCACAGGATTGTCATAATTTCCTGATAGAAGATGGTCATCTCTATAGGTACTGTAAGACTAAGAAACCTAATAATTCTCTTCCACTTTCTTCATGTTGGAAACTTGTTGTGCCCTCTGATCACCTTGTATCTTTGATTTCCGAATATCATGATAATAACTGTCACCCCGGCGTGTTAAAAACACACGCTCATCTTTCTCAAACTTTTTATTCCCGTGGTTTATTACCAGCCGTCAAAGCTTACATAAGCCAATGTCAAGTTTGTAAGGCCTATAAACATAATAATCAAGCGCCTCACGGATTAATGAAATATCCTAAACCCGTCACTAGACCCATGGAATCTTTAAGTATTGACTTAGTAGGACCTTTACCCATGTCTTATAAGCGTAACATGCATATTCTGACTGTTGTGGATACTTTTACCAAATATTTTTGGGCTTTTCCACTGAAACATCCCACGGCAACGGAAATTATCAAACTGTTAGAAGAACGAATTTTCTTACCTTATAATATACCCAGATGTGTAATTCTGGACAATGGCAAACAGTTTATCGCAAAAGAATTTAAGGCATTTTTACATTCATACGGTATCGAAGACTTATTCTACAATGCATATTATCATCCACAAAATAATCCCGTTGAAAGGTACAATTCTACTCTGCTTACCGCTCTGTCCATATTGGTAGAACACGACCAACGGACATGGTGTTCTAAGCTTCCAAAAATTTGTTCTTGCATAAATAACACTATCAATGTAACCACCGGTTACACTCCCTATTTTCTTATTCATGGTACAGAATATGTTCCCCATGGTTCCTTTCATAGAACTATCACTGCCACCGATGAAGGAAGTTTCGATGCTTTTGCTGATCAACGACAGCAACGTTTATCTGAAATGAATACCCTTTACGACGAAATTTCCACTTCATTAACAAAAGCTTTTCACCGTAATGCCAAAAGATATAATTTGCGCCGCACAACACTTCGTCTGGACATAGGTCAAATTGTCTGGAGAAGATCTTTTGTACAAAGTAATGCTGGAAAGTATTTTTCAAAGAAATTAGCCCCTCGTTTTATAAAATCTCAGGTTACCCGAATCATATCCCCTTCTGTTTACGAGCTTCAAGATATAAATGATAAAGGTATAGGAAATTACCATGTTAAAGACATTATTAAAGTATAGCTTCAAATTTTTCTCTACATTGCACTTGACTATGCAACAAGTTCGAAAGAGTTGTTTTTTTTTTTTAATTTACAATTGATGTATTAGGTTAAGAAGTTTTAAATCACACTGACCCTGCTTGAGCTGTATGTACTGTAATGACGTCACTGTCAAATGACGTATTGAAATTTCATTGTTTGTGTTGATTAAAAACTTAGAAAATTTGAAAACTTGTAATAATATATAACTTGTCTTGTCGCCATGCCATGAAAATGTATGTACTGTAATGACGTCACTGTCAAAGGACGTATTGAAATTCCATTGTTTTGATAAATAGAAAAAGTAAAATAACTTAGAAATTGGAAAACCTGTAATAGTATATAATGAATCTTGTTACCATATCAGAATAATGTATGTAATCACTACAGCTCAGGTACGTGTAAACTTGTTAATTTTAAGTATGCCTCAGAGGATCTTCGCAATTCAGACTCTGAAGGAATTTTGTAAAAAATCTAAAATATGAATTTCGTGGCGCTCAACCTTTTGTATTGTGAATTTCTCTCTTGTTTGTGCCTTTGGGTGAATGAGGTTGCCTTTCCATCTCTTAAGCTAGCCATTTCAACATGCAACTTATTCATTAAGATCTGAACTCCCCCACTGGCTCAGGCAAGGGACAATACTTGTTTAATTTTAAGTTAGGATGTTAAGAAAAACCGGATGCAATTTCGACCCTTCCTTATACGAAAGTATAATATTTAGTCGTTTTCTTTTGTAATTGGTCTCTTACCAATCTCCTACTTATGTGGTAACTGTTGTACGTCTTATGATAGATGAAGGATGGAAGGTATAAAAGTATGAAGTATGCCAGATTGAGCCATAAATGTTGAAGTATAAAAGTGTGTGAAAGGTTGTCACTAATTGGGATAGTAGATAATAATTGTAACAATTGTATTAAAGGGTCAAGGTTGCATCGGTAAAAGGAAAATTTTGTAATGTTTAGATTGTTTCAAATTGTCTGGTTCACCAAAATTTTAATGACAAGGTTCTCACTTGGTATGTGAACCTGTTGGTCATTTCGACATTATTACTGTATAGGCATGCGTACCCTATCAGTAATGTTCAAGTGTCAAGAATGAATGATACGGAGTCAGTTGGATGATTCGCACTCTTCCCTGTTCATCTCCGGAGTTATGCTGATTTAGAGGTGTGACTAATCGTCTCACCCTATAGAAAGTCAAGCATAACTCGAATTTAGTTAAGTTTTTTTTTTTTTTAAATTTGTATTTGCTCGTCTGGAACCTCTTGTGGTCGCCAGTCGAAGCTAGCCCGACAAGCCATTGTCATTGTAAGAGATTGAGGACGCTCAAATGTTACGTACAGGTTCGCTTGGAAAAGCTCCGCGCGAAAGGTTGGACACCTGATATATGTCGTCAAGCCTGTGCAAGATGGGTCGAACACCCCATGGAAATAACATGTTTAATTCAATAGGGTATAGATTGCCGCCCTTAGAATAGAGGTAGATCAGGTATAATGGTAATGAGATTGGTAATTCAGGTATAATTGTTGCAAGATTGAAGGTCGGATTGACTACCCCCCTTTATTTTATTGTCAAACTATGTATTCTGAAATTACTTGGGTGTTGGGTTGTTGTTTGAGGGTTATATTGTTGAAATTGTGAAAATAATGTGTAATATTGTAATTGTTGTCTTGAGTTCGTAATGGTGTGCTTGGAGGAATGTCGAGGGTATTGTCTACGATTTCCGTATCTGCGACCTGCCCTGTCGGTACATCTTCTTGGTCCCATTATTGGCTCATGACGTGTACATTCCTGATGAGGATTGTAATAGAAGGTGAAATTAAGTACAAAAACTTTGTAAAAAAAAAAAGTATTGATATATGTAACTCATGATTGATCATCATTAATTCCTGTAATGTCACTGTGCAACTGTAATTTTCCATTGATGTGTTGATAGTCTCTGTAACTGTAATTTCCACTTTGTAACGTAACAATGAGACTTTTCTTTTTTTTAATTTTTTTTTCTTTGTGAAATGACTTGAGATGGAATGTCGTAGTTAAAAATAACAATAGATAATTATTAGAGTATTCCATATTAAAATTTACTTAGTTACCATTTGACTTTTTTTTGAAGGAAAGAATCCCGCAAATATTAAATAAAACTCTATTTTGACTTCCGTTAAATTTCTCTATGTTGAACATCCTGTAACTAACTTCACTTGTCCCCTGCCCCTGGCCTCGGTAGCACCGGCCGACGCTTTTGCGTTGGGCGGTGGCTGAACCGAAAAGAAATAACTTGTGTTAAAAGTGCTAAACAATAATTGAAACCTGTATCAAAATAAACTGTACATAGTGATAAGTGACTTGATTAATTTTAACTTAGAATTTGTTGTATAATATTAAGTGCTTGTGTAAAATGTAACGGTGTGTCTGTTTGTGTTGAACCGGACAGTAATAATTTGAACCATGAATAAATGTTTTGTTATTTAACTTAACTTCTGTTTTCTTTTGATCTATGAAACCAAACTAAGAACTCTACAATTATCCCTGAACTGAGACTCAAGTTCTTCGACTGAATTAGCTGGACAATGTATAAAAGGGTGGACTGGAGTCAGAGAAAGTTTTGGAGGGAAGTGTAATGGAAAGTAGTTGTGAATAATTTGAGAACTAGAAAATAAAAGTGTACGAATAATGTGTCTACACAATGATTACATCTAAAGAATTATTACTTAACAGCACATCATCTACATATGTGCAATTCATTAATATATATGAAGCCAATGGATATTTTTCTTGATACCTTATAGCAAGTTCTTTTAAACATCTAGTAGCCAGAAATGAAGAGCTTTTTAATCCATACGTAACAGTATGCAGTTGAATACATTTAATAGACTCATCTGGAGTGTCCCTCCATAAAATATTTTGAAGAGATCTTTGCTCTTCTTCAATTAAGATGTTTCTATACATTTGTTTGATATCACAAGTAAATACAAATTTATTTAATCTAAATAATAATAATATATCAAATAGTTCTCTCTGCACAACAGGTCCATTCAACATTAAATCATTCAGCGAGACCTTGTTGGAAGTTTTCATGGAAGCGTCAAAAACTACTCTGAGGTTTGTTGATATTGCATTTTCTTTTATGATAGGATGATGTGGCAAAAAATATACAGCATCTCTAGTAAGATCATAATTACTGATATCAAAATATTCAGCATGTTTTAAATTTACATACTCATCAATAAAATCTTTGTATGAGTCAAACAATTTTCTATTAGATTTAAATCTTTTTTCTAAATTATTAAATCTTTTCAAAGCTAAGGAAAAGGATCCTCCAAGAAATTTATTTATTTCCTGATGAGGTACCTTGAAAGGTATAGCAACTTTAAATTTATTATCTTGTAAGGTTACACTACTTTTATATACCTCTTCAGCCCTTTCATTTTCCTTGATGTTTTCCATGAAAATCTCCGGAAAAGATTCCTCCTGCCAAAACCATGACATGTGTTTACTGATGTCAGTCTCACACTCCTGGCAGAAGAGGTTGACAGTTCCTTGACGAGCAGATCCTCGGATGCTTCCAGTGACGACGTCTCCGAACTGCGTCGGGATGATTCTCATGGCACCTGCAGCAACATCTAGGCAGCTATTGAGGGACCCCAGCGACTGAAAGAAAATATTTGAACTGAGCAACAGATTTATTTTTTCAGGTACATTAAATGTATCATCTGCCAACTTGATGGCTTTGGGCAATTCAAGATGATCTAATTCAACGAGGGTGCTTAGCAATTTATTGGCTATTATCTCATCAACGACCAAGCATTCTGTACTGACACGATAAGGATGTACTAAAGAAAACAAATTCAGATGCACAGAACCTTTTACTCTCGCTTGAGTGTTGGATATGCCATTCACACTCTTGTTGTTTTTTAAAACTTTCCTTTCTAGTGAATTAACTAAATCTTGAGAGATAAAAGTAGCTTCGCTCCCACTATCCAATATTGCCCTGGCAATAATTTCTTGATTATCTTTTCCAAGTATTTTTACCTTTATTGTTGGAAGAAAGATTTGATTATAGGAAACTTTGTTTCCAGAAATTAATGTAAAAAACTCACCCTGTTCACCACTGTCTGTTGAACGAGGTACATGCAATAATACATTGTGCCTTTCATTGCAAGTTTGACATGTAAGCTGTCGCTTACATTTTTTTCCCTGATGCCAGTTCAGACACATAATACATCTGCCTTGTTTTCCAATAAACTCCCTTCTTTCAACTGGTGTAGCTAGAATAAATAGTGGGCATTCAACTAGTCTATGATTACCCTTTTGACAAAAATAACATTTTTTAATAACCCTTGCTGCAAAAGAAGCTCTATTCTTTGAGAAATTATTTGTATGAAAGTTACTTTGTCCCTGGACATGTTCGTCAGAGTTCTCAAAGGCATTTAGTCTTGTTTCCATGATACTGTAAAATTCTTTGATGGTAGGCATTTGGCTAGAATCTCTTTCAAGATGAAAGGCCTTTACTGAATTTACATCAAGTTTATTTAAAATGTGAGACAGCAATAATGTGTCCCAATATTCTACTGGCTGACCCAGATTTTTTAATGCTTCTAAATGTTGCTTAATTTGACTAAGCATTTTTCTAATATCACCAACATTTGTTCTTTTGATGACCGGTAGGTCAATAAGAGCTTTTACATGTTCATTAATTATTTTAAATTTATTATTATACCTATCATCTAACAACTGCAAGGCCCCCCTATAGCTGCCCGCTACTATTGGTAAGTGCTTTATCAAATCAAAGGCCTCACCCTGTAAATGTGATCTAAGATACAAAAACTTTTGAATGTCTTCCAACCTACTATCTTTATCTATGACAGAAAAGAAAAATTCTTGAAAAGTATTGAAGTCACTGTACTTCCCTGTAAAGACCGGTATGTTGACTTGAGGCAGCTTCAGGCGACTGCTGGGCCCTGCCTCCGTAGACTGCGATGTATCATGGACGGCGGACTCAGACACCCTGGACTCGTTGGCTTGTCGATCAATCGCCTGGAGCTGCGCCATCCTGGTCCTCAGAACCCTCATGATTTCAAAGTAGGTGTCTAATACGTTGGATTCATCCTCTTCATCCATAAGCTCCATGTTTAAGACCTCATATTTTTCATGTAGATGTTGCGCTCTTTCAATTCTCAGAGCCAAATCCTGTTCACTGGCTCCTTGCAAGAATTCAGCGTGAATAGAATTCTTCAATTTAGTAAGGCTAGATTTAATAAATCCCCTTTGGGCAATCAGCCCTTTTTCCTTCTCTTCTGTCGGCATATTTTCGCCTTTTTATATTTATATTTATTTTTAATTATATTTATTTTTAATATTTAATTACTTTAATTGTTTATTATATTAATTTATTATTATTTATTGTAACATAGTCCTCTTTTTTTTAGAACACTTTTAGTAGGTAATATTAACCTAGTTTTTTAATATTTTTTATGGGTAAAACCCTTATTTATTTTCAAATGTAGACATCACCACATTTAATATTTATTTTAATTTTTATTTTATAATGTAGACATCACTACATGAGTTCTTGTTAAGAACACTTTATTAAGTAGGTTATGTTAACCTAATTATTTTTATGGGTGAAACCCTTTATTATTAAATAATAATGTAGACGTTACTACATATTAGTTTTGTTATTATTAGAAACACTTACTCGTTCATCCATATTCGGATGCACTTTATTTAAGTGGATTCACTGTGTATTGTCCATCTTGTTCGAACACGCCATTGTAGGTTGACATCAATTTCGAACACTTAATTTTGCCCCATTTCTAGCGAGACTAATCCCATCCTCACACTGGTTCATTTAAAAAATCCGGTTCGAAGGACCAATGTTTGTTCCAAGTGTGGGGATGGGAGAAAGTCGGGCTAGTTTAAATTAAAAAACGGGAGCGTTTTCAACACACAGCCAACTTTATTGAAGGTTTAACAGGAAGAGGAAATCACATAATTTTGACAATAGACATCACAGATAAAGATGTGGCAGTGTTGCCATGATAAATATTTGTTGCTTAAACATCATCAATTAATTTTCTACCAGCTCAGTAGTAGATGATTTACAGTATTACTCACTGTAATGAACACACTGAAATTTCCATTCCGTCATATAAAAAAGAGGTACATCTTTAAAGAGATAAGATGGTTCGATTTGCTGTTTTCCGGTGACTTTTCAGATAAAAAGTTACTGTGCTTCTATGATAAACTCGCCCATTGCACAAAATTATTTAGGTACATATGCCATGTTGTAATCTTATAACTGTATTATTTTTGTCATATTTTGTCCAATAATTTTACTATTATTATACCTATTTATAAAAGTGCTATTTTCAAACACCTTTATATGGTTCAACATTCCAATAAAATAGTGACATAAAGTACCTACTGAAATTATAAACATTTTCTGAATAGAGAAAAATCAATAGTTTAATAGGTAAAAAGATAAAAGCAAAAGTAAATTAAACTGTGAGAATCCTGTGAAATTTGCTTTAAATTTTATTGAAATTATTCAGAAACGAATTACTAATATTTAATATAGCGTACATAGCTTCTTCCTGTCTATGTATGAATGAATGAACATAACATTCCCTTGTAGTTCGCTGTAAATAATGTTGATGGTCACACCCGAGAAGTTGTAGAAAATTCTTAGCATGAATAATATTGGAATAAAGCTCATAGAAACACTTTAGCAATGGTTCTATGTGAGAGTATAAATGTTCAATATAATTATTTGATACATGACTGGTATGATGAGTGTGAGAGATTTGAGAGAACTTCAACTTAGTTACAGGATATTTCAATACTAGCATGTAAATATTGTGTTTGTTTTGAGTTTTGCGTTTACTATATAAATTAAATTAAAAGATTTTTCTATTTATTTTACAATACAAATGTGTTTTTATTGTAAATAGTGTGGCAGTTGGTACATATTTAAAATACAATGCTAGATTCTATTTATTTTGGAAGGATTAACTATGTAACATTTACCAGACGTTTTTATGAGCATTCATACAATAAATTTAAATAAAATACCTAATAGAAAAGAGAGAACAAAGTTTGGAAGGCGTCTGGACTCAGTATCAGGACAAAATGTCGCTTGTTCAATGCGTGCATCATCCCAACCCTTCTATATGGCTGTGAGTCTTGGCACTTAACCAAGGCTCAAGAGCGGAAGATACTAAGCTTTGAAAACAAGTGTCTTAGAAGGATTTTGGATGTCAAATGGTATGAACATGTTACAAATGATGCTGTGCGCCGGCGCACCCAGCAGAGACCTGTAATATCCGTAATACAGGAGAGACGATGGTCCTGGCTGGGACATGTTTTGAGAATGTCCAATGATAGTTGGCCAAAAAGAGCACAGGCCCATTAATCAGAATAATTATAACTAAAATAATAAAAGTCTATTAACTTGTATAATATTACAGATATAGAACAAGTATGGAAAATATGCAATCATAATAATATAAATATTAAAACTATTATTAAAATAATATCATGCATGAATATTGTAGACATTATTATGTATGTATGATTCTCCTTTATTGATTTCAATGCCGTGACAGGGAGCGTTAGAATATATTTTAATTGAGTCATTATTCTTAGCTACTGAGTGTTCTGCTACGGTAGACGTTACGGTAGATATGCAAAGCGTTGTACGTAACATTAAATCGTTACTATAATCTTGGTGTTCGATGATAGCTGACCTTAGAAAGAATAACTTTTTTATCTGTTCTTATATATCTAGTTATTGTCTGTTTTGTGTCCGTTAATGAAAAATGTAATTATAAGTACATGTAATTCTGTATAAGCTTATGTCAAATCTCGATATTGTTTTAGTTTTGACAGTACACTTTATAAATCTACCTATATGGTGTTCAAGAATTGAATGGCCCTCATTGAAATAATTATTATTACCTATTATTTATTTTATTAATGCAGCTATTCGCCCTTGAAGTGAATATATTCCACAAAACGGCGCGCTATAAATTGTCTTGTTATTATAATTATATTTCTATCCACTGCTGAACATAAGCCTCCCTCATATGTCTCCAGGCATCTCTGTCCTGGGCTTTCTGCGACCAGTCACCAGCGATTCTTTTAATGTAGTCTGACCAACGTGTTGGAGGTCTTCCTCTACTCCTTTTATCTTCACGAGAAATAATTATAGTGTCACTAAAATATGGGGAATAAATGGAATAAAAATGTATTTTTGGTAAGTCCCACAGAGTTTCTACAAATCACAGTAATATTTTGATGGTTTATTTTCCAAGATATTAAAAAAAATATATTATTTACCACCATAAATACAAACAAGCCTTTGAACACATTGTGTAGAGTAGAATAGAGCATTTATTACTGCGAATATTATTGGATTCATTATATGATTTACTCAAAATCAGGTGCTATTCCTAAAATCCTGAAAAAAAAATTATAACCGTTTTACAATTATTTTACGGGATCACTTAACGAGAGTTATACAAAAGCTCACCAGGATCAATAATATCAATGTTCATTTAAAAAAATAAATGATGCATGCCGGTGTATTGGTGTGTTTGGATATTTTGATTGTGAGAGAAATGTTGCATGGCCCGCAGCTACCAATAAATGCCAGTCCATGTTGAAGATAGTTAGTAGTCAGGTAGTAGTTACGTATAATACACATTACTCATATTATAATACAGATCTACTAGTTGCGTAGTAAGTACTTACCGCCTGTGCTGAATGAGATTCACACATCCTTGAAATGCATGTGCTCTAACATAAGTATAAGTAATAAACTCATGAAAGTGTTTTATCACTATGGAGATTAGGATTGAAAGCATATACAAACATTTTTTTTATAAATCTGCACTGAGAAAAATAACAAAATTTCACAACGAATCATTGGTACGTACTATCAGATTAGGACAGAGATAGTACAAACGAGTCATTAGTATGAATCTATAATATTAACTCTTCGCAAATTGTTGGTAAATTTACCAACGACTTGTTTGCGATAGGTTAATATTATAGATTCGTACTAGTGAATCGTTTGTACTATCTCTGGTCCTAATCTGATAGTACGTACCAATGATTCGTTGTGAGCATTTTTCTCAGTGTGGGTTTGGGATAATAATTCTACTTTTAACACGTATTTAAAGTATGAAATATGCGTGCATATTGATGTCTGGATTGAAAGTTAATACTTTGCCAACAAGCTACCGGCCGCGGCCCCTCAAATATTATTCTTGCAACTAAATTTAAATAAAATATTCCACAAATTTTAACTTATTTTTAAATAACTACGTTAATTTCTTTTTATGGGTTGTCTTATGGACTGTGATATACGATTTCTATTTGTTCTTTTCCTAATTTGCTGGTCTGTCGCTGCACAGTTTAGGGAATCATTTAGTCTAATGATTAGGCCTTTGATGACGAGTGCAATTTTTATAAAATTTATTATAGAATAATCAAATCGTTATAAAAATGAAAGGCTATTCCTCACAATCGATACGTTAATTATAAATAGCATTCTTAGAGTTGGGATAACTAGTCTATTTGGTATAAAAGCATTCAATCTATTAATACAATGTGATCTGCAATAAATGATAGCATTTACAAAGGTTTTAATATCATAGACGTCTATTTATAGGAAACATCATAGGTAAATTTATTATTGTAAATAGATAACAGCTATGTGTATAAGTCTTGATATTATTCATACATACATACATAAAAATATAAAAGTAATATTTTATTTTCAAATCGTAACTGACAGCCTTATTACAAGACCACACATGGAGTTGAATTCATAGAAGATTTAATTCAATATGATCTGTTGACGACATCGAGATGTAGAGAAAGAGCTCTCCGTACATAATAATCATCTTTTCACGTAGGCAATTTTGATAAATCTTTTCATATCTTATTCTCAGTTGGGGTACAATATTTCATACAGGAATCGATCTGTCACGATTAGTGATACTCCATAACTCATAAGGCATGTATGGAGATGAATATTTCTTTCAATACTTAAAAAATGATGATGTTTTGATGTCTCGTTGATTGAATGACTGTTTGAAAATAGTAGCTACACTCATTCGCTATGGATATTTAATATCTTGTTTTTGCACATTTTAATTAGAACAAAAGATGAGATAAATAATTAGTTTGTATGTATAAATAAACGTCAATAACTTATCGAATAACAGACAGGCGTCACGAAATCGTTTTTTCATATAGGTAAAATTATTTTGTTACTATTGTAATTATTTTCATATAAAATGGTACATATATTTCTTACATTTAAATCTGCGGAATGGCCCGGATTTTCCACTATTTATATATATTATTATAAACAGTTATTAAATATAAAAATAAAATATCATCTGTGTCTCTCTGTTATAAAAATAATTTCTACAATAGAAGAAGTTATGATTGGATGGATATGTAATGAGCTGATAATGTTGTACCTCTGTGTAATAGAAACAAATACAAAAATGTTGGTTGCATGTCTTACCTTCAAATTAATTCCATTATTTAATAAATTATTTAATAAATTATGAGAGATACCACATTTTAAACATTTCAAAAATAGGATATTCAATGCAATAAGACATAATATGTTTAAATTGTAAACATACATATTACATTCAAATATCTAGGGGTTGAAATTTCTAACAATATTGACCTGTACAACGAAGTGAGAGAGCAGACCAATAAAGCCTCAGTTGTAGCCGGATGCCTAAAGAGTACCATATGGAGAAATAAACACATGCTAACTGATAGTAAAGTCCGAATATATAAAACCTGTGTTAGACCAATTATGACATATGGTGTAGAAACAAGAGCAGACACGGTACGAACAAAAAATCTACTAAGAACATCAGAGATGAAAACATTACGTGCTATTGCGGGCAAAACTCTCAGAGACAGAATAAGAAATACTGAGATAAGGAACATATGCAACACGGAGGACATCGTAAGATCGAGTAGGAAAAGGAGACGATTCTGGAGAGACCATGTAGATCGGATGGCTGAAAACAGAATCGTACATATGGCTGCTAAAGAAACACCAGTCGGTTCACGTCCCCGAGGAAGACCACCAAAAAGATGGAAAGACAGCTGGTCTTCAGCATCACAAGAGGCACCAACTTCTGACCTAACAGATCGATGATCTACATTAAGAGGAAGAAGAAGAAGATGTTTAAATTGTAAACATACATATTACATAATATGTCTTCTGTTCACCTTAATTATGTTCAAGATCGTGATGGGATAGAAAGATAGATCAATAGATATTCGACTGTACTGGTTGTCGAGTGTTCCAATATGCATATCAATGTGTCTATCTGTAAGAGTTGCTCTACATCTGATACAAGCGATCCTACCATACAATGTAATGTATAAAAGATTAGGAAAGTGTTTGTATTCCGTTGTTACTACATCTAGTTGAAAGGTTTTCACGAAGGCGAACATTATTGACAAGACATCTCGTTGTAAATAGGAAACAATCACACATAGTACACAGTATCAACTCACTAACAGCGGTAGTACTTGAGTACTACGACGATCTTGTGAAGAGATTATAGAAGCGTAGTTTAGAAGTTTGACACTAATGTAATATATGGTTAGCCGGGTGGGAATGTTACCATACAAATGATAAGTTCTTATGATTATATGAGAAGATTATTTTAGAACGTATTTCATACATTTCAATTATTTATATTTATTTTATTGAATATCCTTGATAAGCTATCGAACAAAATGGTAGATGGAGAAGTAAATTGTAAATAGACAATGGTAAAATATATCAACAGTTTCTGTTTTGCGAGAGATTATGTTTCAAAATGGACCATATTTTGAGAACCTCCAATATGGATTGATTTAAATAAAAAATATTTGTATTTCAATACGACTTCTTAATGGATTATATCACACAAGTTCATGGTAACCTACAAGAATGTTCTCAAATACTATACATTATATACGTATTTTCATAAAATAAAAGAAAAAAAACATGTTGATACATTTTCATTTGTAATTAATACTTTGTGTACAAAAACATATATATCTCTATATATTGACTTTAAAAATGTTACCGATAAATACTTTGTCACTTTAACAATCTGAATAAAACAATGTCCACTTAGGTAGTGAGTACTGAGTAGGTATGTTAAATTCTGTTCTTGCAGTACATAAACAAGTTCACACTGTTTATCAGATTGACAAATATTTCTTAAGATTCTATCCACTACATAATATGATAAAATAAAATGTTTTTTGAGATTAAGACCTAATCAAGATAAAAGTGTTATTATTATTGTTTAACATCTCACTGCTATTACTACTACTACTACTACTACATTACACAAATGCGCCTATCCAATGAACTTATCGCGTGAAAGACAAAGCGATATGTGTTTTGAGAGATAATAAATACAATGTTATTGTTGTGAATTGTACTAGAGATGGAACAGAGTTGATACAACAAGAAGACTAATAATAGTAACAATGTGTTTGTTTAAAATATGTTTATATATTCACTATGTCGGTGTTTAGGTAGAAGAATTCCATAATGAAAATAAAATCATTTTTTTCCACTATATTTGAATTGAGAGAGACGTCTTTCGTCTTTCATGGACATTGTTGGTTCGAATAAGAACAAAGCATAATGAATCCTTCCATAGAGGATTAGTATTGCACTGTAATATTTATTTATTTTTTTATTTATTTATTCTTTACTGTACATTGATAACAAGCAAATTCACACAAAAATACATTTCAAACAAAGACAATCATACAATCAATATACAGAGGGCGAGTACGAATACGTTCACACATGTATCAAATAGGACTAAATTATTCGCATATTCAAGAACTTGCAGCACTCCCCCAGACGCTTCACTATCCTCCCGTTGAAGCAAAAGTGACGATGACAAAAATAAATGGCACCAACACCCAGTTCTGCAGAACTCCAGTTGTGATTCTAAAGGTGTCGATTGGATCACTATATATTCAGACAAAACATTCTGAATCTAGATGCAGGGCTTAAATCTTGGATACCACCTTTGGAGGGATGCCGTATGTGGCCAGTATTTCCTATACAATTGATTTGTGGATGCAAAAGCTTTTTCATTGTAAATGAAGCAACATGCGAGTGGTGAGTTAAACTCCTGCGATTACTGGAGCATGCATCTCACACCAGAAATTTGCTTCCAAACGGGCCAGGCATAAACACTGCTGATTATTCAGAGATGCCGCAGTGAAACCAAATTTCTTTAAATTTATAGTTTTTTTTATGATTACTGTTTCCACACCACTCGGATAACTGATTAATTAATTCAATATCACAATATTTGCAGTAGATTTAGATAATTTTATCAGCAAACTATTGCAGAAGTAATAAAAAATAATTATCAAAATAAGTATCTATGTCTCAAAGTATAAATAATAACTAAGCTTTTTCTGAGAGCAAATATAGGTATAGCAAATGTTACTCGTATGTTGGCCAATGTTTTGAATAATTCTTTTCTGAGCGTTCTAAGCTGGGTGTGCTTTTATAAAAAGAATGTAGGTATTTTAAGAAAAAATACTTTCTATGTTCCCTACTGTTTTCGTGATCAGCTAACAGCAGTGGGAAATTTGAAATCATGTTGTATCGATTCAATGTTTGGATAAGGAGGCGCATAGTTGGGGTGACATGCCGTTGTGTATCGGGAGCGAACGATAATAATATTGCGATATTATGGGATGCTTATATGTATATTTTTTTATTTGCAAATACTATTAAACCTTTTGCCTGACTTGTTATACGCCGAGAGTTTTGTGAATTAGTTTGCCATAAATCTCCAACTCCTTTATGTAAGTTTTCGAGTGCTCTGTTAAGGCAGGTATTCAAGAACCATCAAGTGCAAAACATTTAAAATTATCAATTCAGTGATGAAGTATGCCAATTATCTTGTAATAATACTAATAATTGGACTATTTTTATGTGGCGCCGTTTGATGATCCGTGACCATCTCAAGGGCGCCGTGACTTCTTCCGAACAGCAGCATCTTTAACTCGGTTCTAAGAGTGGTGGTGGATCAATTCTCTCTCAATTGTAATGTAATCTTATATTTGAATCTAGTGATGGTATAGATGTCATTATGGTGAAGGTAAAGATTGAAATAGAGTGGTCGGTAAGCTAATAAAAGACAATCAAGATTCCTATCGCATGTTTCGTGGTGCGAATTTCACTGCTGACTTACACAATCTTTACAATTTACGCTTTTGCATAGAGTGAGAAATGTATTTGGATTAAAAAAAAGCATATTAATTTATACTATCAAAAGGCATCTCATCATTCTATTTAGAATTTTTTATTTGATTTGATTTAATTTTAATTTTATTATTTAGTCGTTTCTAATAATACCCACATGAAGAATGAATTTAAATAACGAGAAATTTTTCGTCTCTTAGAGAAACATAATTTTCACATTGAAATAATAAGATACTTTGGCGTAAGTCTTTTCAGCGTAAAACTTCCTTACTCTTTGAATATATCCAACAAGTTACAAACTTGAAAAGATCAGACTGCTAGATAAGGACAAAGGTGTTCTGGATGGAATATGTGAGGCATTTAAGGACAACACGCGAAATATCGGAGAGTCGACGACATCCAATGATAATACAAGAGTAATACCAACCTATATGTTTATTGATAGTAGGAGAAGAATGAAAGACACTACACATCGGTTATTGTTCTAAAAATAAAATTCACTGGAATAACTAAACAATTATCATGAATGTTCTTGTTCTTGGGTTTGTCTAAATTCGTTTGTATTTAAAAGTTGTAAAAAGACCATTGCCTATATTATTTTCATTTTATTTAACCATCGCTTTCATCATCAAAAATATGCTCAAGAGTAGAGGGTATCTTTTCCCGGATTATTTTTTTCCCCGGGAAACGGGAAATTCATTATTATATTTATAAATATTCAATTTTCAACAAATTTAGTATAAAAACTCTCATAACTTGTTGACCCTTGCATACATTTTGATTTGATAAAAAAAAATCTAATTTTTGTTACCAATATACATAAGTAATTTGCTTAAAAAAAACTAAATAGCTGACTGACGAGATTTATTTAGGTACTCTATGTTATATCAAAATAAAAATTGTTTACAAAATATATAAACTTTTAATTTTTGATCATCCTATCAAGCAAAAAAATGTTATGGATTTTGGCAAAGCTTTTTAAAGATTTTTGACTTTAAAAAATGAGAAATTTCGACAAAAAAAGATTTTTTATATCGGCTAATATCCATGAATAAAACAAAAAAAATGACAGTTGGCTGCACTAATATTTTTAAGAACTATCAAACTTTTCGAAATATGTAAAAAAAAAACATGAAAAATTGTAGGATTCTTATACATTGTCGGCCAAACACACCTCCGATTTCGAATTATATTTAGAATAATTATGCTTCTTTCAAACGAATACATTGAAGCTATAATTAAGTTTTTTTTTTAAAGTATAACACTTATATTGGTAATTAATATTATTTTTCATATTTTCAAATCAAAATATTTGTCAGCTTCTACAAGTTTATCACGACTATTACAGTTAACTAAACAAAGATTTCGGTATCGGTATGGCAATCTGCATGACTAATAATTTGTATTTTTTCCCGGGAAAGGATTCGTTTTTTTCCCGGGAAACTGGAAATAAAAATTAGAGGGTTTTCCCGGGAATTCCCGGGAGTAACCCTCTACTCAAGAGAGAACATCATTAATTAAGCACCACGAAATAAATAAAAAATAAAATTGGTCACATTTGTATGGGTCGTATCTCTTAGGTATTTAACATAACATAACATACATAGACAACTCACACAGATCGAGCTAGTCCCAAACTAAGATGAATCTTGTATTATTGGTACTAACGCGACGATACACACATATAAAATGCACTACACACATATACATGTAACACCCAGACCCAGGACAATTTGAAAAAGGTCATTCTTCACTTTGCCCTGGCCGGGAATCGAACCCGGGACCGATAAATAGAAAAAAATAAATAGAAAAAAGTTTCTGAATAAGGCAGTTCATATTTAGAAACTATACTTATGTGAGTTCATCAGTAGCCTGGAAGTAGAGTCTCGGCCTCGTGAACAGGAGGTCCGTGGTTCGATCCCAGGTGCCGGCAAACTCCCCTTTCACGACATAAGCTTTTATTTACCTTACTGTAAAAGGTGTATAAGGTTGTATTTGGGTTTATAACAAAAACCCAGATATATCTAGAAAAATGTCATCTATAAAGTACTCGCTACAATAAATTGTATTAATTGGATTTAAACTCTTTTCCTGAACTTGTAAAATATCAATTAAAATATTGATTGAGTTTGACGTTTATTTTGTAAAACTATTAATTAATTTATGGAAATAAACATAGCTGTTTGAGTTTTATTATATTTAATAATAATAATCTCGCCACTGCATATCATCACGTTCTTTTTTTATGTAAACTGCTTTGTTACTTTGTTATGTGTATGATGATGTGCAAGAAGAATAAAATAAATACCTAATACGTTAAGTAATCTGGTTTCGACTTATGTACAATTTAACAATGACAATGTTAGTCGAAACCAGGTTACTGTGCCTTTTAATTAATATAGTTAAATTCAAACAGTGTTTATTTCTATAAATTAACACTTAAAATATTATTTGTTGTCTGATTTATTTACATAATTTCCTTTATTATCAAAGAATTCAGCACAACATTGTCTCATTAGGTTGATCTGTAAATATTTCAGAGTGTAGATTCTTCTAGATATGCAATGTCCATTTGACTGCGCGGCTCTTCGTTGTTAAACCTGTCGTGTTTATCTTCAGGATGTATTTGACTTTAATTAATTAATTATTCGTTAGTATTGCCAGTAGCCACGACATGCGCATGATTGTAATTACGCATGTTATAATTAAATTGAATAATTACTACCTACATGTCGTTATCTATCTATCTATCTATTATTACCTACATAGTTACTTGCCCTTCTTGATAACTTGAGCATATCAAAAGGTTAGCTACTGAATTCATTCATCATTCAATACATCAATATTGGACAAGATAGTAATTTGTTTAAATAACTGGAAAAATTTAAAACAGACTTTTATACACTTAGTAGAAAAATTAATTATTGGAAAGAAATAATGTGAGTTTTAGTAATGATTACTTATGATAATATTAAAATTTAACAACTTCCATTCAGCGATGGGGTCTGTCACCCATTCTGAATATATTATTCGTACGTAGAGGACAAACTGCATGCTTTCATACAGTAAGTCTACTTACTGGCTTTCCCCCTTGAGATAGATCCTATGATGGTATGTGTAGATGGGTTGAGTTTTTATCAAGTAGGTAATTTATAATAATAATAACTTTCACGACACGCACTGAGAAAAATACTAACGAAATTTCACAACGAATCATTGGTACGTACTATCAAATTAGGACCAGAGATCGTAACAACGATTCATTAGTACAGATCTATTGACTTCGCAACCAATTCATTGGTACATTTACCAACAACTTCTTCACAGTGACGTCATCAACATGAAGTTGGCTGCAGAACGAATCGTTGGTACGAATCAATTGATTTACTTGTCATACTTACGTAGGTACCTATACATAACCTCAAAATGTAGCTGTCAAAAGTCCAATAATATTAATCGCGTTTAGTTGTAAAATGTGATCTATTTTTCTAATAACGGTATAATTATTTGAAACATACCAACAAAAATAATATTATTAGAATAATTATTCACACTTTACAAATAAACATTGTGATTAATATAAGTAGAAAAAGTAGGTAGGAAATTAAAATAAAAAAAATCTTTTAAGTAGTTACTTGCGTAAAATAATAGTTTATTAAAAATTACAAAGGAAAAAAATAAAAATAAAGACAGTTAATAAAGACACACATTAAAACATACATAAAAATATACACCATATTATAGGAAACCAAATAAAACACCCATAGACATACTATACTTGTAGTGCAGTACATTTTTTTGGAATATTCCTGTTCCAACACTTCCAACATAATACGCATTAATAACAATAATAATATTGTGATGTCTCACTCCATATCGTTTAGATGATAGTGGTATCTTTGTCTCAGCTCTGTTACATCTTGTTCATTCAATATCAATGTCCATTTTATTTTCTGTGGGAAAACATAAGGAATATATTAAGTTTAGGTCAATGCATCAAAACTTCAATAATTTAGAATTATTTTAATGTAGCATTATATCTGGGAATAAGAATGCGGTGTAATATTGTGGTTTTATTAAGCACAAAATTATTTATACACTGATTTGTAGGTTAGGTTAGTTATGTAGTCTGGTGTTTTTTGTGCAAAAGCACATTTATTGGCAATCATTTCATTAACATAACATTTCTTGAGTGAAAACTATGTATATAATTACGAGAATATAAGTAGAAATAAATAAATATTGCACATTAAATTAAAACAATATGACAAACAACAAATAAGTGATGGTAGGTACTTACTACTGAATAATTCTATTTTATCCTCAAATCCCCAGGACTTTAACAACTCAAAAAGATACATAGCTTTGTTTCACTAGCATAACACACTAACTTCGTGGTCAGGAGGATAATAAATTCACACTTTCTCTAACAAAAGATTATAAATCGTTGCAACGCAATATTTTCGATCGAACACCTTTTGTATTTGTTGTTTGTATAGGTACATAACTACATACCGAAAAATGACAGAAAAAACGGAAACGAAGTAACAGCGTAAGTAAACGGACGTGCCAACGCGTTTTTTACTTTATTGTCTTATATGATAAGATCACTTTTTAAATAAACAGAGTACTACTCTTTAAATCCACTAGCGCCATACGGATGTTTAGTTAACTAAAACGTTGGTAAAGGAGCCGAATAATTTCAAAATCTATAAGTATACACAAAAGTTGTTGGTAAGCGCCGAGAAATTTACTGTTACGTATAATTAAATGATTGTTTGCGTCTTATTATATCAATAGTAAGGCGAGCAAAACAATTTATTGTTATAGATCAATTGAATTTGGAGATGTACCTTTTCTCAGTGCGGGCTTTTAGCTTACTGTGAGAGGTGAAAAAGGTTGTACTTGGGTTTATGACAAAGCCCAGTTATATCTTAAAAAAAATAGAAAAGATCGTCGGTAGCCTGGGAGTACAGTCTCGTCCTCATGAACAAGATGTGCTCAGTCCGATCCCAAGTGCAGGCAAACTTCCCTTTCGCGACACAAGCTTTTAGCTTACTGTGTATGGTGTATTAAACTGAATTTGGATATATAACAAAAACTCAGATACTTCTTTAAAATAATAATAAAACTTCATCGGCAAAAGAGAAAAAAAAACAATTAAAATATAACGAAACAATTTGTAGAACGTCAATATTCTGTTAAATGACAGGCTTGTTACGGAAGCAACGTCTTCCAGCCAACCATATTAAAATGAGAGAAGGAACAATAAAGTAATATACAAAAGAAAAAAACGAAATAACTCAAGGATCTAATGTAATGAAAAATTAATTAACATCTACATATTTAAATATTCTTTAAGTGGGAAGAGGGGTGGTGATAAATACTATAATAAGAAATGAAAATTTGATGCTGTAATAGATCTCACTGTTTCGAATCAACATCATTTTTGAAGACTGATTATGTTGGACTATTGTATTGGGGCAAAAAGATGATTCTGAATCATTGTGAATAGTAAAAGATAAAGAAGCTGGTAGATATAACAACAAAAATCTTTGTCGGATCAATAAGACAAGTTCTTGTTTGTAATCAAAAGATCTGTTTCTATTCTAAAAGAAAATAGAGGCAGTTGACACTCAATGAAAGCTGCTCTTTATAATGTGAAATATTCAGTAGTAGTCGGTATGGTATGACTGTTACAATAATAATATGGAAACTGAAGGGTGTCAAGCAGTAAGTGAATATCATCATGGTGACAGTATAATGCATTCCAATCCAATAATGATAATAATAGCAGTTTAAATAGTTACTATACTCATGTAATAGTGGCTGGTATCTAAAAGGAGCGAGCGATACCTATACCAGCAGCGATATCTCAAGTTAAATATTGAATGATAGAGATGGAAAAATAGATAGAAATCGATGTTGAATAATTATTGAGAGAGCTGAGAGTCAAATCCAATGGATAGATTTTTATCTAAGTATATATTTTTTGTAATGTTTCAGAATTTGGTATACCTAAATCTAAATTTTTCTTTTAATTTTTCAGGGATCGTCGAAACATCCTTTGGTTTTGACTCGAATTAATCAGTATATATTTTATATTACGTGGATTCCTTGTATCAAGATATTTAAATATGTAGTACAGCGATGAGGCATACCAACATAACATAACATGCATAGACAATTCACACAGAACGAGCTAGTCCCAAACTAAGATATGAATCTACCAATTCTGGATGTCTTAACTTTTATTAATATGGAGAGATGGCTTGCATATTTAATACACGACTAGCTATCCCACTTGTGGGTATTACCGTGATGGTATGAATGAAACACAAAATGTTTTGTCTCTTTTCTTTCTAAGGCTATCAATTCGTTGGCGAGTGATTTAGGAAAAAAATATCAACATATGTTTAGGTTTTTGCACAAATTAATTCTCAAAACTTTGAACAGAATTTTTGTTCAATGATGAAGTGCGTCGACTAAGAAAATTAAATTATGCTTACGAGTGTAAGTGGTTAGACGAATCATCATTAAATATCGTATATTTATCTTTTACATTTGTCGAGAATCCGTATACAATAGTATGCATGCATTATCTTGACTTTAGAAGGCTGGTACACCTATCTGCCATTTCGGGATTGAAACTCAAGATGGCGATTTACTTATTTATTTGTCTGAACATTATTATTCCAATTCTCTTTTTAATTACCCGCCTCTAACTGTCACTGAGCGGCTTATTTGGACATGCGCCGCTTCTGTTGTAGGTAAATGTAAGTTGGTATAGGATATATTCAAAGGATTATTATCAATGCTAAATACTCGAGGAATTCCATCAGTTATGTACTACGCCGCATTACTGAGTGATTGTCTTTACAATGATGCGAAGTGACAAATGATAACATTGCACATTCAAGTGACGTTTTGCATACTACGTACTAAGTTAGCCGCCATATATGGTCCTCTAATTACCTGCTGCAGAATAGTTTAGGTATAAACTGACTTTAAAATAGAGATGAAAGTCTGAGAAATTGTAAGGAAAAGTGGCGTAAAAAGCAAGTGCCATTTTAGTAGAGTATAATTTTGTAGAGTCATCTATAATCTTGTATGACCTTATAATCATTGTTTTATAGATTTCAGCGTCACCCGAATAAACATATTTTAGGAAACAATTTTTATAGAAGAAGCCCTGTTTTGTTATATTTTAATTCAACATAGATTTTTTTTTTATAATTTCTTTGGAAAAACAGATTATTCAAAGCTCAGAGTCTCGTAGAAGAGACTTTGGTAGGTTGGTCACATATAATTTTGGACAAAAAAGTGAAATAGGTTATACAAGTTTAAAAAATAACCTTTTTCATTGTAAGGCGAAAGGGAAAGAATTTGAATGTTGGTTCGGTAATAACTTTATTAATTACAATGTGAATATGAATACCTACACAAATTAATTCTTCAGTAACACGATAAGTGTAATAACACATAATTACCTACTTTCATATATTTTGTAAGTAACTTGTTGGTATCGATCTTATGGCACAATTTTTGATTAATTGGGATTATTTAAAACAAAATTGTTGAATCCTGGACTTAAATAATCACGTGATATAAAATTGTATACATTTACCTGCTGAAGGACATGTATCTGTCTTTGTGCTATTGATAGCCAAAATACAAATAAAAGGTATAAATCAATCTACCTAAACTTGGAAGTCTCTAGCATGTGATACCTATACTAGGTAGGTATACCGGAAGAATACCTGCACATGAAGATGTCATTGGAGTTTATAAGAGAGAATTTAGGAGCTTTCGTTATGTTACCCGGTAACTGAATTGGACAAATCACATGTCGCGAAAGGGAAGGGTTGCGAGTTTTAGTCCCGTGTGGGGAATTACCAAATGGGGTGACGTTGTTTATTCTAAGCCATACCTATGTATATGGTAGTTTCATGTTAGGTTGTTTGGTGTATATGTGGTTTTGTTTCAAACTGGATTCATCTTTAAAAAGAAGATGATATGGCACTTCACTTTAATTTTAGTTATAATCATTATTTAAAAAAAATTGTGTTACTTTTGTCTCATTAACACATATAAGAGTGCATTGTTCATGAATTCATTTAATTGGAAAATTTGTAACAGAAATTTATATACATCTACATAATATAAGATTTATTTACAAACTACCTATTTAGGTATTTAGGTATATACGTAGCGCGTCACACTTCATTCCTATATAAAGAATATATCCATATAAATTGTAAAAAATATTAAAGCAAAGCGAATGATTAATAATTTTACTCTAGAAAACGTGCAAGGTAAATTACATAAGCAAAAAAAAATGCACTTAGTTAATGTGCAATGTCAACGTTGAGAAAAAGTAATTAATTTCCTTATAAAGTTTTCGTGTGGTGCTGCTAATGGATTAAATATTTTGAGAAAGATACGACCTTAAAGTGCATTCTGTTCTTTAATTTCAATCGTTTAAATACGTTCTCGGAATTTGATAATCTCATTTTCAACTTCTGAATAATGTCATTTTATGTTACATCATTGCATTAAACTCCGAAAAAAGATACGAACCTAGAATACTTCACAGTAGAACAGATGAGTAACTAAGTGAGTTGCTGTTTATAAAATATATCATAACTAAAGATAACGATTTGGACAAAATTTGAAAGCAAAATGTTAAAACTTTAAGTTCATATTTTATAAAAACACAGTTTTAAACATGTATCTACCTACCTACGAAACCCACGTATCCGTAAGAAATTTTTGACTTCGGCGTTTTTTAAATGCATTAAATCTGGAAATTGTACCATCCAGGAAAAACCTTGTTATTATAGTTCTCTAGATGTAGGTAATATAGAAAAGGAACCTATTGCTATAAACGCAATATATTCGTACGATTAGCGAAATAAATAAAACTACTATTTGATTTGTTCACGAGAGAGACGTCTTTCATCTTGTTAGGACATTGTCGATTGCCATCATTATGGATTGCTACTACCAAAACACCGATACAGTGGATAGTGCGATTAGCCTTCAAAATAATACATCTACTTACTAGTGAATTATTACTTTTTATTTATTTATTTTATTCTTCTTGCACATCATCATTCATAATTATAACAAAATTTAAACTGATGTCTGAAATTGATACCACTCTCATGATTATAGTTAACGTCGAAGTTCATTGACTATTTGTTGGAGTTTCAGACTTATTTGCGTATCACCACACCGGCTTTTCTATTTCATAATAAAAGCAGATTGCATAGAAGGTGATAATCTCCACAGAACTATTTTAGTCCGTTCGTAAATATACCTATTTTGACGTATAAGTTCGTATAAGGTTGTATTTGGGCTTATAACAAAACCCAGATACATCTTTTTAAAAATATATATATATGAAAGACTGTATGATCTAATTTTCATCCGAAATGCATGTGCAACATGCACCTCATGAATGAAAGATCATTTGATTTTACGCAGGAGATAGTATGAGGTGAAGGTTTTACTCCATTTCACTGCGTACAGTCGGGCAGAGACTTGGCTCATGCCTTTGCATACGGAACGAGGCTCGGCCCGTCACCGGAATATGCAGTTTGGATTTGTCGAAGAGATGTTATGTTTCGACATTGGCGCATGTGTCTCGTCAGGACCATCTTACATAATGGCCGACACAACATCAAATCCAGTATGCGAGGAGCATCGCATATTATGAAAGACTGTATGATCTAATTTTCATCCAAAATGTATGTGCAACATGCACCTCATGAATGAAAGATCATTTGATTTTACGCAGGAGATAGTATGAGGAAAGGCATGAGCCAAGTCTCTGCCCGACTGTACGCAGTGAAATGGAGTAAAACCTTCACCTATCTAACAATAATAATAAACGTAGAATCTGGATCGGACTGCGGTGTACTCATAGAGCATTTTTTTTATCTGAATCTTTTTTTTTTTTAAAAAGATATATCTGGGTTTTGTTTGTAAACCCAAATATAACCTTATACACCTTTCACAGTAAGCTAAAAGCTTGTGTCGTGAAAGGGGAGTTTGCCGGCACCTGGGATCGAACCCCGGACCCCTTGTTCACAAGGCCGAGACTCTACCTCCAGGCTACCGACGAACTCATCCATTGATCTATTTGAATTTGCAACCAGCAAACAGGTTTGGACATTTGTTAACTTTGAGATCATAACCTTTTCAAAAAGTGACAATGTGCAGAGGGTGAACTTACTCCTCCCCAAAACACGAGCTATGCTCAAATTGGGGAGTACTTGAATTTATTACTTTGTCTTATGTTATTGTTTTGTTTTATTGCATGTATTTTTTTTTTGATTAATAAAAATATTTGAATTTGAATTTGAACTTAATCAAATGTAAAGCTAGTACGGTTCTATTTGTATAATCAACTGACTTAAAAGAAGTCTTCTATACAACACTGTTTATTATTTAAATGGTACTAAGATTATAGGCATTAAGAGTTGGAGAGTCTATTGGAGATGCATCTGATGGTGTCCATTTAAGGAATGAAGATGGTTTAGGTACAACAGAAGTCATAGTAATAATAATATTGCTACATAGTGAAGATGCTACTTGCTCATCTGTCTCAGTGAATAATTTACCGAGTTTCTTGATTACCTGTAATTAGTCAACACTGTACCCATCAATACCTTTTACATGGACTTGAATTATATTATTATTTTCCTTATGCCTCGTCTTCACACGTCATTTTGTTTACTAAGAGATATCCTAATTTTAAATTTACTTATTTATTACCAGCAATCCACCTGGTAATAAATAAATAAGTTTAATTGTTTTTATTTATTCAATATTATTGAAAAATTAGGATATCTCTTAAACAATTGAACTTGTTCATCAAATATAAAAAAAATACTGTGTCTGTCTTACTGAAGCCATATTCCGATTAATATATTTGAACCAATTTTAGCTACGTGACTTCTAAAGGAACAACATACGTGAGGTTACCACTAAAGATCCTTTCTGTTAATTAACGAGTATCCTGTAAAATTTATAGACGTATTCGTACAACATTACGTATCAGACACATTATAATTTATTGAGAATCACGAACGGAAACTATGATGGACAGTTGTTTTGCACAGAAAAGATGACTATTTTTGTCTATTTACATATAGAGTTCATTGGCTATTCGTGGGAGATATCGTGGTAGCTTAGACAATTTTTTTTTCGAAGATATATCTGGGATTTTGTTATAAACCCAAATACAACCTCGTACACCTTTCACAGTAAGCTACTTGTGTCGTGAAAGGGGAGTTTAAATAGTGATAGTTTTTTTTTAATTAATTTATAATCAAACCTTTCAATTATTTTTTTCTAATCTTTCTACTATTTTGAATAAATAGAAGTCTCCAGACTTCTGAGCTATCCTGGCAGTAGTTGGATCTCCTCCAATGTATATTTTCTATTACAATAATAGAATTTAACTTAATCTCACTAAATGTTCATTAATTGTATCAAAGTGTGACTGAGCCACTAGGGTAGAGAACATTCTCAAAGCTTTTAGTATTTTGCAAATGCGGTATTGAAAATTAAATCTTCTATTCCCGTCACCTATGCTAGCGCCGTTTTTAACTCGTCCCTATATGTTTACAGTAACGTCTTTCGTTATTTATTTACTCATTGTTTTTCCACAGAGTTGACTAACAGTTTATGTTATTATTATCTATATCTATCTATTTAACAGAATGATACGCAAGAAGTGGACTGGGTGGACTCTGGGAACCATTGTCTACTGGAAGCATGAAAAAAATGTAATGTTTATCATGAGAAAATATTACAATACTTTGGTTTAATATAAAAAGTAATCACAATATATCGAATAGACCAACCAAGATATCGAATACTATAATATCTTTTCCATTTAAAGCGTTTCCCAAACATAGGATTAAAGTAAGAGCATAAGTGCATTGAATTTGGTAAAACATTTGCATCCTAACTTTCATCCAATCCAAATAAATCGCCCTTCAACGCCCTAGTCGGCAACACATTTGAGTCATCTTCTCCAATGATATTCTGATCACTCTGATGTTGATGTCATTGGTACGGTGTTGTGTGAAAAAGGGCTGTTGGAAATCTTATGAATGAAAGAACATCCTTACGAGAAGGTCATACTTATTTTTAAAAATAATGTTCTCTTTTTGAATCGCGTTTTGTTTTTCTTTTATTATCACATTACTCTAAAATACCTACTTGTAATTTTTGGCAAATGCGAAAATTACTGACCTGGCAATAATGACAAGAATATGACGCAGTATGCAGAGCACCCGGCAAATAATTGGTTTCCCACTCTATTCAACAAGTTTTTGAGCGTTCTGTAAAATACAATTGTTAGAGAAAATAAGAGATTTTACATCTTGTAATCAACGATAAGAATTGCCAGTCATTCTGAATGTATTAATTTTTGTTTGCAGCTTGCATGATTAGTATAGGTATTCAGCTAATCTGCAGACTTCCTCACTTGGGATATGTAATAATCGTATAGAAGCAGAAGTAGATATAGACTATTATGTAAATGGTTTACTTTACTTGTGAAATATGACGCATTTCTATTGATGGATAATAAGTTGCATTTTAGATATGAAGCTATTTGATTTTTTTGTGTTATTTTAAGATATTTACGTGAAGGTACCTATAATATGATAAATATGAATCGAGTATAATCATATTTTAATAAATGACAAATTAATCATCAATATTATTACTTAATTAACACAATAACCGCTGTTAAATTTTTCGTTACAATTTGTTAAGTGCCAGCCACAAAGTTACTGTAATCTAGTAAAATAACGTAACCCATAGGAACGAACAATTTATTTTATAATACAATACGGAAAACCATTTATTTTTGTAAATTTCGCGTTTTTATTTCACAGAAAATTTATATTTTATCTATTTTATTTTAAAAGAACTTTACACACCATCACACTATTTTCCACAAGTGGGGTAGTCAGCGGACTAATTGTATGTTGTTAAAATGCAAGTCGTCCATTCCGCTTCAATATAAGTTAAGGCATTCAGAATACGTGGAATACCTCATCGCTGAATTGGAGATGTAATTTTTTACACTACCTTTTACCTAGCATTGATCAATTTGACTCAATAAAAATTATCGTGTTTTTGAAGACCTGGGGGCCTATTCTCCAATCTTGATTGATGGATGTCGTAAGCGAGATTATATTACTTTCGGTCGATTTCTTAAAAACCCTATTCTTGAAAGTCGTAGACGACAAATGTCACACGATATCATGCGAGAATTTGTCGAGTGGTGTTTTATGCCTCGAGATGAATGTCACACCAATCGACATGTCAAAAATTGATAAAAATGGCCGCCGTGAGTCACTCAATGGTCGTTTACATTTCGCAAATGGTATAAAATAAAATAAAGTAATGTCGCATTTATAAAGTATTTTAGTTTAAATAAAAATATAACGAAAAGTTTGATATTGATTGTGACTCCTCATATAAAAGTGCCATCTTTGTGCGTCACGTGCTTCCCCACACGAAAGCGCCATCAGCGCCATCTCGTGAAAAAAGTATAAATGAATGTCATTTTTCGATGTCCACATACAAAAACATACAAAAAGTGCGACGTTGCCGGTAGCTTCTCGAATGTCGACCGTTTAAATCTCGAATGGCGTCAAGAATAGGGTCGTAGACTGCCATTCGACTTTTCGTGCGAGTTTTCAATCGACATATCTCACAGGCGACATTTATCAATCGAGATTGGAGAATAGGGCCCCTGCTCATCACCATCGCGGAGGGCAAGACCGAAGGCAGAAATGGTAGAGGCCGATAAAGAGTCACCTATATGAATCAATTGAAGATGGATATGAACTGTGGCACATACGTTGAATTAAAGAGACTAGTATAAAAAAGGGAGGAACGGAGAGGTAAGTTCAAAATTCCTTGCAGACCAATTCAATGGATTGTAACTCTTATATATAATTTTTTTGAATTTATGTTTATCACTACACAAGCTTCAAAAATTACCAACCTGAAATCGTTCTCTAAACATAGGTAAGAAGTCAACTAGGTCAATTGCTGCAAATTATTAGAATGAATGCAAATTTTTTTTTTAAAAAGTCCTGAATTATCAATTTTTCATTTTGTGTAGGAATATGTTTCGATTTGAAAATAATGAACAAGGATTACGACAATATAGTAATGAAGTGTATTAACGTTGATTATTGAGACCGGAATTCATCCACTATAATAATATATATTATTTTTATTATTGATTCGATGTCCTTTTAGAGTCGAGTGAAAACAAGTCTCAACCCGATACAAAATGAATCGATTAACATTTTTATCAAAAGTTAATAATTTACGACTCGACACGTGTTTTTTTGCTCCACGAATCGAGAACTCGTATCTTCCGATAATATGTCATATAGGGAGAGACAGTTCGAATGATACTTGTTCGATGACATTCGAATCACGAAGAGTTTTTTATGTTTGTTTTAATGTTGGTTTCTGGTGAATTTTTGTGAAAATACCACAATTTGGTGGCACAGTGGCATGACATAGTAGTGATTGACAGATTGCTGGACTGTTATTTTAAATATTTCTTTTAATCTATATAATATTGTAGATAATTATATTTTATTGTCGATCACATCAAAAGTGAAATATTTTTATTTATTTTATTACGAAGACACAAAGTAACATATAATTTTCGTTGATTTTTGTTGTTATTTAGATGAGTATGTAAACGTGTAGCAAATTTAATTTGGCGATAGGAAGGATATGTAACCAGAAGCCCAGATGAAAAATGGACGAAGATTCTCATGCAAGTAGAGGAGAAATCACACCCCAAAGCGATGAAGAGAAGATTTTGTTTGAATATAATTTTTTTGTGAGTTTTTAAATTTTAATTAATATTTTTAATTATTTTGTAGCGACATGGACGGGACTTGAATCTGCAACCCATCCATAACGTGAGGTGTACTTTGTCCAATGAAGATACGAGGAGATATGCCGAAGGCTTCGAAATTCTCTGTTATAAACCACAATGACAATCCTTCACCATGTCTCTTGGTTGAATATGTTAGTATAAATAAGATAAAGAAGGATTGAGATAAAAAGAAATGGAGGAGGCCTTCCTCCAGCAGTTGACGAGAATAGGCTAAGGAATATTTTTTTGTTTAAATCAGCCTGTATTTTTGTTATAGTCACTTCATTATTGATCATAAAAAATCAATGTAAATACAAATTTAATCGTTACTAAATTTCATCCACAAATAATTCCTATAATCGTCAATAATAAATACAAAATATTTATAAAACTGATATTCCCTGTATTATTATTAATAATAATAATAATAAGCGGTTTGGATGATCGCTATCTGTGTTGGCATATGAAGAGAGACTTGTAAAAAATGTCTCAATTTCGTCACGTCCGGTTCTTCTTCATTGAGACGAATTCGTCACTTGGTATATAATATTTTGTACAGCATTTGGATATATTTTGTACAGCAGTATAAACACATATTATTATAACTTTGCAGCTTGCACATTTCATATCAAAGTTGTTGACTGTACCACCACTACTTCTACTTATAAACTTGATATTATTTAACATTTTTTAATGACAAGTAATCAGATAATTTTTTTTGCAATGTGATTTGTTGCCAGTAATTATTTTACTGTGAGAGTGAGAGATGTCGTGATTGTATGTATATACAAAGAGAAAGAAATAAAGACGGAATAATTTTATTCTTTCATAAAAACACTTTTATTCATTACAATTTTAATACTATACAATATTACATACTAATACACTTAGACAATGAACTAAATAAAAGCTACTAGTATTCAGTATTAAAGAATTTGGTTTTTATATAAGAGTAGAAAAAGTGGATTGATAGACAAGTATAGTTGATTTTAAGATTTAATCCTTAGAGTTTCCAGCAAATAATAGATCTTTTTTGTGAGTTTTTGAGTGTCCTGTAAAATGAGTATTCGTTAAACACTACGTGTAAGATATTTATCAACTTCAAATCAGCGACGATGTATTCTATCTATTCTAAATATTTTATTTTTTAGTGACAAAGAGAGAATGACCTAAGTACATACTTATTACATGCGATTTACTATCTGCTGGTAGCTCTACTTTTGGGAGATGTTGAAATCGTATAGATAGTCATATATATATATATATGCACCTACAAGTTTCTTGTTCAATAAATTCCACACAGTGACTTGATAATGTTTATAGTTATAATACACTCAAACAACGAAAGGTTTGAATATAAATAATTTACTTGTACTTCTTAAGCACCGATCATAAAGCTCCATTTTGAGATGATATTATTAAAGCTCACGGGGGAGACGTTAGCTGCTGTTGTTAATAATGTGAACCGTCCTTATTTGGAGCACACTGGCTTTGCTTTATAAAATATAATAGGTAGATAATAATAAGAAGTAGGTAAAGGAATAAATAATTAAATAGGTATCCAGCAAGCATTGGATACGTATAAAGAATAAATTTGAATTAATTCTTTGGGTTATTTTACGATGGATTCATAGTAATTGGTTTCATGAGATTGCCTTGAGAAACGCGGATGATAATGATGAACTATTTACAGGGACTATATCAGAAGGCAACGCAATGTGCTGTAGCCTAAGATGTGATTATTATTTTTACACGATTTTTAAATTATCGAGTTAAAATGTATAATAATAAAAGAATTATGAAATAGAACAAGTCGAGTTAACGATTTTGTAGGAGTTAGTCATTTGGCTTCAGCGATCTGAGGAATCTGTTCTTGATATATCTAGTAAATAATACATACTAATTGCGCTGAGAGATTTATTCTACCACAAAAAGTTAAAACTCAATCAATAGTCTAAAAAAATATGAAGTTTGAAACACACAGTCCTCAGTTAACGAGGAAAACATTTTACGACAAAATAAAAAATGTATGATATTTTGCGTTTCATTAGATCATATTGTCCATGTGTAGGTGCATCATAAAAAAATCGAATTTATTTTTTTATTGTGTAACAAAAAGTGGATAATTCCCACAGCGGTGTGGGCGACTTTTTAAATAAATTTAACTGTAGCGGTCCCCGATTGGAACGGTGTTCGATTTGCGAATGCGTTGTGCAAAGTCGTCTACTTACCCTATGTCAAAGATGCCGCTGGTGTTCAACTAGACCGCTGCCTGGTGCATTGCCAACACTCTTGCCATACTACAAAGACACAAACACATTGCTTTTAAAATTTCTCTTGATCACAAAGTAAGTAGGTACTTGCTGTAAGTAGATACGTACGCGCATAAATAATTCTATTCGAATAGGTAATTAAAGTAATAATAAAATTTGCGTTAATTAAGGAAAATAATCATTATGGGATGAAGGATGGAGAATGCAAGAAATAATTGTCTATGCATGCGAGTGATAATTTGAAGATTTTATGGAATGAACGGGAACGAATGTGATCACTATGAAAGGGAGAGTACAAAATCGGATGTGTGTTAGTGAGTGATGAATATTATGTGTAACGGAGGTGGAAGGAGTACTTTGAAGATTTGTTTGAATTAAGTGATGTGAATGCATATGAGAATGGTAGAATAGAAAATAGCATGAATGATAGTGATGAGGTATGCATGTTTTATATTACGAATGCCTTGAAGAAAGTGTGGTAAGGCTGTAGGGTTAGATAATGCTTCAACTGCATTCATCAAGTTTGGTGGACCGAGAACTCTCGCATGGTTATTAGCTTGTTGATTTAAATAGCTAAACTATACATATGTTAGAATTTTAATAGACAGTGTGCGAAAGACTACTGTGTATAATATATTGGATGCAGAAGGATCTTTTTTGATTGGCAGAGGGTAGGTCAATCAGATTTTCCCTTGCGAATAGTCATAGTCGTAGAGAAGTTTTTAGATAAATATCTGAAAATTTTCTGCAAGTTGGCAGACTTAGACAAAGCATATGATTTTGTGAATCAAAAAACATTGTGATGCATGCTATTGGAGTATGGGGTAAGCACTCAGTTGATCCGCGTAATCTCTACACTTTATATGGAGAGCTGCACTTGCATGAGAATAAACAATACTCTCTTGTAGTAGTTTAGAATGAGGCAAGGTTGTGTCGTTGTCCGTGGCTGTTCAACTTATTATTCGACTACTGTATGCGAGCTGTGAATGAGATGGATCTTGGTGTTGGATTGAATGGATCTCGGGTGAATGCATTGATGCATGCTGATAATTTGGTGTGAAAGTGATTTAGAAGAAATTGGTCTCCGTGTGTATGATAGTTGTCGTTTAAATATGTTCAGGACAAAATGTCGCTTGTTCAATACGTGCATCATCCCAATCCTTCTATATGGCTGCGAGTCTTGGCACTTAACCAAGGCTCAAGAGCGGAAGATACTAAGCTTTGAAAACAAGTGTCTTAGAAGGATTTTGGATGTCAGATGGTACATGTTACAAATGATGCTGTGCGCCGGCGCACCCAGCAGAGACCTGTAATCTCCGTAATACAAGAGAGACGATGGTCCTGGCTGGGACATGTTTTGAGAATGCCCAATGATAGTTGGCCAAAAAGAGCACTGTTCTTCCGTCCGCAGGGGTTCCGTTGGCCCGGGCGTTCCTCTTTCACAATACACCGTTCCTATGACAACGATATCAGAGCGCAAGGAATGTCGTGGGAAGAGGTGACGCAATTGGCACAGAGACGCTCTGAATGGAGGAGGCTGGTTTCTGCCCTGTGCTCCCGAGAGGAGCGTTGAGGGCGATGATGATGATAATGAAATATGTTTAAAAATGAATGTGACGAAGACGAAAGTGTTCGAAAGAGAGAATGAAAGAAAGGTTTGTAAAATAAAGGTTGCCAATTAATGTTTGGAGCAAGTTAATGGGTTCGTATATTTGAAGAAAGGTGACCGATCCTAGGGTAAACGGTGCGCATTTCAATCCATTGTCAGATGAAAGTAAGAAGCAAGTGGATATATATACATACTCGTTAGCATCATTCACTCAATTGCTCAATAAATTTGTAAGAATTAGAAACACTTTGTCACACTGCATCATAACAATATTACAAAATAACTATCACCATGTTCATTTTTATCTCTTAAATATCAATGCATGTAATAAACGTTGTTCATAAAGTATTGCCTATCTTGTTGTATCTATAGATATATTTACAACAAGTATATTATATTACCTTACAAGCTGTACACAGGAACAAGATTCATAATATACCTAATGCCAAAAATATTTTAGAACGTTCGTAAGCATGCATGTTATTTATATTTTTTTTTAAAGTTTATTTATTTACGTATAAGATGGCTGCATTAGCTTTCTTAAATATAATACCTACAATAAAAAACAAAACAATCATGTAAAATAATGTATATTAGATAAAATAAATTAACACAAAAAACAGAAATAACATACTATCAACTAATTTCAAACATGTAAGTACAATATACTAAAGTGAATTAAAGTTAAATAAACAATCAGTATATGAACCACAATATAAGGTATTTGTATTAATTATAGTATAGAAATGTAGTCAAAATTAATCAAAAAGTCCTCCACATGTAGGTACTAGCCCTCCACATGTACTAGTCCTCCACATGTACTAGTCCTCCACATGTACTAGACCTCCACATGTACTAGTCCTCCACATGTACTAGTCCTCCACATGTACTAGTCCTCCACATGTACTAGTCCTCCACATGTACTAGTCCTCCACATGTACTAGTCCTCCACATGTATTAGTCCTCCACATGTATTAGTCCTCCACATGTTCTGGTCCTCCACAAGTACTAGTCCTTCATACGTACTAGTCCTCCACATGTGATTCACATGTTGCAATTTCTCATGAAACGAGAATTTACACCAAAATGTAGTTAGTTCAAAACTTTCAATCATTTGCACAAACGGATTTCGCCGTGTCTAATGTCTATGGGAAATATAGGCATAATTCACTCGAATTCGGATGCTTTGCCATAAAGTATTTTATTTATTTATTTATTTTATTCTTCACTGTACATTGTTATAACATTACAAAATAAAACAGTGTCATATAAATATCAGTTTTACAATTCAATGTACAGAGGGGGAGTTTATCGCTAAAATGCGATGTCTTCCAACTAACTCGGTTATTTATTTATAAAGTAATGGAAGGAATGAAGGAATGTACATATTTATGGTACTTGAGTTTATGACTGGGAATTTCTATTCTAATTTTTTATACTATTTTAAAATTCCCGAGGAGCGCCGAGTTTGAGTCTAGTATTAGTATAATAACGTGTAAAATTATGCAACGATAAATGCATACTAATTACTCCAACACTTCGTTGAGTTAATTAACATATTATACATAGTGTTGGTGTTTGTGTAAGGTACATACCTTTTACAAACTACAACCTATTAGAATATGCGATCAAGATAAAATTATCAATTGAAAATATAATTCTGTATCTCAAAATTGCAGTGGCGTAGCAAATTGATAACGTTTATACCTCACAAATTGAAAACTGTATCCATCTTACAAGACATCTCATTTTTTTTTTTAAATATTATGATTATTTAATTGTTCCAAAAATTTGTTGTCATTCTATACATTTGAAGTCAGTCTCTCATATTTTTTTGTATACACATTTTTTTCTTTTGTCTTTCAAGATGTTTCTCGAATATTAACTGGTACATGAAAAATAGAAAAACCGAGTTTTTTTGGAACATTGTGACCACTTTTATCAAATTTTATCAGATATCACGGAAAGCAATACATTTTCTAGACAGAGATATTATAAAATATATTAGATTCGCAATGGGGCTTGAATTGTCATGTTGTCATAAAAATTGACCTATAACTTCTATTCCTTCACATTTAGAAAATACGATACCCACCACTGATCTGATTGGTGGTTACCAATGGTTGCATTTAAGTACAAGAGGAAAATAGTACCACATACAAGTACAAGGTGCAACTTGTTTCTTTAATTAGACAATACTTTATGAGTTGCTGTACCACTGTCCTTACAAAATCCTTGTATTGATGTCACATGAAATGAGAGAAATAGAAGAAATTAGAAAGAGATTTTATAAGCTGTCTAAGATTACATGGGAATCAAGTTAGTCTGATAGTTTTCTGTGCATTTATGTGGTTCATTTTGTAAGCTCGATAATTTTTACCACTAACCAAGTAGGTATATTTTTTAAACGTCGATATAGGCTTCGTCATTAAATTTGCACACCACCCCTATTTTTTTCTTGAAACGAGCACTTCCTCTTGTTGGACGTCTCTACAATAAAATATTGCTTATAGATCGGTTGCTCGGACCGAAAAATTATTTAAACAAATTTCATAAAAGGAATAAGAATATTGCATTATATGCATACACCTGTATTTCAGCCATAAATATCATGTATTTCTATTTAAATTAATAATTTAAATATAACAAAACGTAACGAATATTTTTGCAATAAGTTTAAAGCTTTTATCTTATCTGCAGACTAATAGTTTGTACCTAACCACCATAATTTATTTTAAATGATAGAGAATATTATCATAGAATTTATTTTATTTCAGGTCAGAACATTTATTTTCTCTCTCTCTCCAATACATGAAATATGACAGGAACTCTCAATGCTGCTAACTTTTATTGCTTTTAAATAGTGCATAATTACGTTTAAGATTATAAGTTTATTATATAAATCAATTGTTAGAAGATAAGCTTTTTATTGTTGCACGAGTTTCATGGCTTAGCTTACAATAATAATAAACGTAGAATCTGGATCGGACTGCGGTGTATTCATAAAGCATTATTTTTATCAGAATCAGTTGTAAAAAAGTCTTCAATAGAATACAAGGCGGTGTCACGAGGTACAAAAAAACTAACCAAAGTGAGGAGGTAAGGATTTTTTCAGGCTATGTGATCTAAATATCATATATTTTGAATTATTTTTATGTAGATGTGTATCTATTATTTTACCTGGAAAATAAGAATCTAGTGGAATTTAGTGTTTTTGTTCTGAAGCACAAAATAAATTATTTGCATTTTTTATGCGTGTTTAACATGTCACATTCATTCATTCATTCATTAATCACCCCTCAACGCTCCTCTCGGGAGCACAGGGCAGCAACCAGCCTCCTCCATTCAGAGCTGCGCCAAATGCGTCACTTCTTTCCACGACATTCCTTGCACTCTGATGTTGTTGTTATAGGAACGGTGTATTGTGAAAGAGGGACGCCCGGGCCGACAGAACTCTTGTGGACGGAAGAACAGTGCTCTTTTTGATTTTTATGTAGATATGTATTATTTTACCTGAAGAATAAGAATGTGGTGAAACATGGTGGATATTTTTAGCAATAAATTAATTATTTGCATTTTACATATGTACGCGTTCGACATGTCACAAGTATACTTAAATTTTTCAACTGACTGATTTGTAAGTTAGGTTACAGAAATAGTAGTAGTAATAGCAGCAGCAGAAATCAGTCTTCAGGGCTAAAAGTCAACGATTCTTAAGTAAGAATCCACCCCACATTTCCCACGGGTGGGGTAGCCAGCGGACGAAGAGTAGGTAAGACACTTTTAAGCCTTCCTCTCTTTACAACAAAAGTTTAGACTTTCAATACGGGTTGCAAATCTCGGTAACCTAATTGAAGATGTTAAATTCTTTGCTGGAGAGAGTGTGAAATTTTCATGGTGAAAAATCAAAACATAATGCATAGAAGGTTGAAATTGTTTTAAATAAACTAAAGTTGTAAGGCTTTACGATCAGAACTTAAGTGAAAGGCATTTACTTAAATGGTCATTGTGTCTCTTTAATTTTTTTTTTACTTTGCTGACTACCCCACTTGTGGAAAATGTCATGATGGTATGAATGAATGTCGTGAACAAAGAACGTAATTGAATCAGTCATTTAAGAAACAACATAAGCCAGGTTTTTGGCGAAAATGATTTTTTTTA
The DNA here is from genome assembly GCA_947579605.1 of Athripsodes cinereus. Lineage (NCBI taxonomy): Eukaryota > Metazoa > Arthropoda > Insecta > Trichoptera > Leptoceridae > Athripsodes > Athripsodes cinereus. The sequence goes on from OX388314.1 coordinate 14,918,752, forward strand.
CTTGGGTCCTTTTTCTTGATACGCACGTTATTTCATTTAGAAACCATGTAATTTTTACCTATTTGATAAAAATTGAGCTGATTAACTTGGCCAGTCAATAGAAAAATAACATAAGTCAGTGACTTATGTTGTAACTACACCAAATTTTTTCGTGTCGATTCACAGCTGACACTTAACGCCAACTACTAACGTGATTGAAAATGATGGAAAATAATGATTTTTGGTTGTTTAATAAAAAAAATTGGGATGAAAATGTTGATTATATTCCCTGAAAAGGTGTTCATTTGAGAAACAACATAAGTCAAAGGTTTTAAATTAACAAATTAATATACAAATAAAATATTTTGACATAAAATAAAGGTTTATAATAAAATAATACACTGTAAGTAACATTTTGATTTGAGTAAGATATCAACATTTCATTCAAAATTTTATAACAAACAGTTTTTTGTGATTTCTGAAAAGTTTGTATTGACTGACTTATGTTGTTTCTCAAATGACCGATTCAATTAGATATTTTTTGTGAACTGCTAGAATTTGTGATACATGTATTAATACAATAATTTAGTCCAACCTTTATTTTAACGAGTCGTTGTATGGATGGTGAAGAAATAGTTTTAATTTATGGTTCACATAATTTTGTTAAATTTGGATAGCAAGGTAATAATATTATTATTGCGTCACTTTTGTTAAGTTTTAATGGGGATATAAAACAAAACAGTATCTATGTATGTAACGGTATCATCTAGTCATTCAGTGGTTTCCCTTTTTGCATCATGTTCATGGGTGGTCTTGAAATTTTAAATCATTCTTGTTTTAGTAATGTTTATGTATGTTTCATGATGACATTTATTACTACCCATTTGCAATGTTTCTAGAATCGTAGGTTTGGTCTAAAAACACTTAAATTTATAATTTATAGGCATTACTTTATGATTAGACATTTGTGTGTGAAATTGTATCGGTTTTAAAGTAATGCACTCTGTATTCAAAATGCTTAACAAACTAGATACAAGTAAATAAACTCAGTTTCGAAGACAACAAAAATCTGTTTATTAATTACCTAGCAATCATTCATGAAATATATTGATTAAAAATATAGGGGAAAGTATGGTAAATTGGACCACTTTTGGGAAAAATCAATTTTCTCAAAAGTTTTCAACTCTGCATTAAAATGGTTTTCTTACATTGAAAGAATAGATATTTAACAATAAAAAAACTTTATTAATTGAAACATAATTGAACAGTAAGTATATCAAAAATGAGTAAAACTAAAAATTGGGAATCGTTCCAATTTAGCCGACCGGTCTGATAAATTGGACCACGAGTTTGATAAATTGGACTTAATGAGTAATTATATCTATCAATTAAAAGTATTGTTTAAAAGTTCTTGATATATGTTTTAGAAGGAAATAAGGTATCATTTTTTAATTTTTTAAGCAAATTGTCACAAATTTCTGGGTTTTTATACAACCGGATTTGTTTAACAAATCCGGTTAAACAATAAAAAAAGGTGTTAATAATCTAAACATTTGTTGCTGACTGATCGAACTAGCAGACGATAAAGTATTGAACTTATTTTTTTGGCGCTATTTAAAAAGGAGATCGCGATCCATTTGAGACCTGAAATATGAGATCCTAAATAGATTGCTTCTATGGTTTGCATAAAACGTTTCTCCATTGCTTACATCGTGACAGTGAAAATGGTGAATGTTGTCCATGGACACCGAAAGTGATCACTTAAGCCAGCCTAGAACCAATTTGTAAGAGTTGGGACGCCTTTTTTACTTCTTCCCATTACATTTTTCACAATGTTACATTGTGTAAACATGGTTCTCCAATCGAGATAATATCTGATTGTTATGTCATCTGCACCCAAATCCGGTTAAACAATAAAAAAATTAGATAATAATCCAAACATGACTAATATTGTATTTGTTTAACTCTTTAGCTCTATTTATTGATGTACATTCTAGCTGTTGTAACCGAATTATTTGTTTGTGCCTCTTCATAAACGATCTGCTGAAATTGTGGCTTATATTATTTTTTCGACAATTTTAAATGCCAACTTTCGCACATCTGTAATAATTTAATCCTATTCCATCATTTAATCCTATTCCATCACTCTTAAATGATGTTCAGTTTTCCACTTATAATATTTTTTAATCTTGTCTATCTAAGTATTTAAAAGACAAGTAAATAAAATAAAAATTAGTTGGTTAAATAGGACCGGTTCAATTTACCCAACTTTGAACGGTCCATTTTAACCAACTTTGTCTATTTCATTGTTATCCTAAAAAATTTACATAACTAACAAATGTAGGTAATATACAATGTCATGCAGTGAATTCTATAAATATTTGTTTTAAATTAAATTTATTACAAAAACTACTCACTAACCCTAAATAATTTTATGCACTTGTAAAAATGTATACAATATTGCATGAGTGTAATGAAAATAATATATTCTCCTCTCTCCATGACAATTCATAATTTTGGCGGAAAACAAATACCTAATGCTTTTTGAGTGAGGTTATTAACAGATTATAATAGTGTTACAAGTTTAATAATAAAACATTCCAATTCAATTTTATGCAAGTGGTCCAATTTAACGACCGGTCCAATATACCATACTTTTCCCTACTAAACTGACATACAATTTTTGAGGCGTTTTACCATAGAATTTGTATTACAAACCGATTCTAAAAAGGTGTGTATGTATATAATATTCTGAAACAAGTATTTAAGGTAATTTTAAAACACAAAATAATAGTTTCCTATAGAGAAAATTATTAAGAAATATATCTACCCATCTTAAAACCTTTCATATTAAATTATTCAATAGACACCTCATTATGAACAACCTGTAAATTGTGCAAGCTCCCTTTAATATGATACAGGAAAAACATCCCTGCGGTATCTCGGGAGTAACATTTTTAGAAACTTTACTACTTTAAGGTGTGAAAAATCCATTATAATACGAAAATAAGGTTTAACATACATTCAAACAGTTTCAACTATTTATAAGAGGATTATGGTGGGAATTACAAATGAATCGTAATAAAATCTGTGATGAATTAGCAATAAACTTTTAATAAGACTAATTTCAGAGAAACAAATAGAATAAATCTTTATATAAAAAACATTACAAGTGGTGCGTATTGTAAATTGGTTCGCTCTTTACGACTTTGAAAGTAGTCGGTTTGTTAATCAATTTTTATTACAGTTTTGTTCTGATCTTTTAACGCCGAGAAAGGTTATTTTTTTATTGACGTGTGAGTTTTTTTATAAATATACCTATAACACGAGAACGTGTAGGTGTTTTGTACGATACTTAATACCATTCAAATAGGACCTTGTTCTATTTTGATAATAAATGTTGGATGACAAATCAACGAGAAATTTAATACGTTATGAGGAAAATCACACAATTTTGTGGTTTGGCATCGAAACTGGACATATCCATATGTAGTATAATGTCAGTAGAACTCAAAAACCAATTAAATTTTTAAAAAAAATTCACACTGTCATCGATTTCCACCACAACTTTCATACAAATATCATAGGATTTTACTAATTAAAAAATGAAATTTTTGGATTAGTTGAAAAATGTAATTTATGAATTTGTCTATTTTTGATCTCAAACCACTGAATTGCTAAAAGAGTAACTTCTTCATAGATCTTCGTCCTGGAGGCTGAGCACTTTTTACATCAACAAACTATAAAGAGAATTCAGTAGATCTACAAAACCTCACACTACGTTGGTATATTGAGAGAGTCTTCGACGTTACAAATCCTTTGATGTGAGATTCTCTGTCTGATCTGCGGAGCTAGAGAAACATCATTAGTTTTAGAAGCAAAATAAAAACCATTCTGTTCAGCGGCGTCTTTGTGGTTGTCGATGGATTAATACGTCGTCAAAAGAAACAAATTATTCACAAATATCACCATTTTTTCCACGATATTTAAAAGAAACGAGCAAGAGCCGGTATCAAACATTGTGTTGAAAAAACTTGGTTCGTGGTGGTCATAGGTCCAGAAAACGGCATTAAAGTGGGGTTTCTGGAAGAACCACCAATATAACTGGGTTTTGCCACAACTTGAATCATGGAAATGACGGGTACTATAAAGGTATGTGACACAAAACTAAATTTTTATCCTTCCTTGTTAATTTAATAATACTTATTTGATGAGTCATATTATGAAGCTACTTCTGTATCAACAGCAGTAACGGTTTATTATTTGTTTCATTTTATTTAGTTCTACATAAAATCAATATTATTCAAATATTTATATCTACTCTTTGACAATAATAATAACATCTTCTACAAGAAGTTGAATTCGTTTTAAAGTTAATGTTTGGTTTTATAGAACAAGATCGGAAGATGAAGGTACATAATATTATTATTTAAATATAAAATCAGTGTATTTGAAAATTAAATGTGAAATGGAGTAAACATAACAATAAATGGCCGACTTGAAGAAATGTTGTTTAGAGAACTATTTTTTTAAAAATCTTAGTTCACCTTCGTCTATTCTTTAACAAAAACCTTCTTAATCTTTTCCCACTTTGACGTTGTTATGTATCTAAGGATCCAATTGACAACTGACAACAACAGATATGTTTCTTAATTCAATTTATATAATTGAAAATTATCTAATAACGATTACACATTACACCTGACTCATGGATCATAAATTAGCACAAGATCATGACGACTAGACAGTTTTATTTTAGGTATATAAAAAAAAAAATCGCCCTTAGCTTAACCCGTGGAGCACCCGGCAAAGAATTGATCACTCATTTTTGTCCATAATTTTGCGAGTGTCCTGTAAAAGGCCGGTGTTCGAAAAAATAAAGATATTTAACATCTCATATTCAGTGATGAGGCTTGCCACGCCTCCTGATGTATTAATTTTTGTTGGTACAGAGAAGACGGTTTGTATGTTTATTACGTGCAGCTGATATGCTGGCTACCTCACTTCTGGGATATGCCATGATAGTGCAGTGGAAGTAGTAAAAAAATATTTTAGGCAATTAATTACTTCCTTTCAACGCGTTCGGTTGTTGTAATTTTTGTTATTAAATTTTGAGGTTTTTCATGTAATTTCGAAATAATACTTTTCTGTCTCGGGGATATAAAATTGTTAAAGTTACGTAAACATTTTTCCAAACGAATAAGTTTATAAAAATTTAAATGTGCCTAATAATTGTAAATTTTACCCTAATAATAATAACGATATTGTTAAAGATGATCTTCGGAATGTGGGTAAATATCTGGTTTTAAAATAAACATTATCCATTGGCTTTTATAACTCCCGTGATGACCCCGATTATTTGGAAGATATTTTTTGTCACCGAGAATATCAGTATTTCTTAAACCAATATTGTAAGTAGGTACAGATACTTAACAATAATTATTATTCTATAGTATTTATTTGCTGTTAACTAGTGTGAGAAAAGCCGATAACTATTGTGACCTTTGTTACTTGAGACCGTTTGGTAAATAATTGTCAGTACATACTTATTTACTTTCTATTATTTATGTTATATATTTACTTAAAATAATATTTACGCAGCAAATTAGTCGGAATTTGACAAAACTTTGGTCGCATGACATCTGAAGACTCCATATTTTTATAGACTAGCGATCGTTTATTTTTAAATATTTTGACTATACATAACTCAAGAAAGCGATGATGTGAAGAGAATGAGGAAGATGTTAGTGAAAAATAGAAATAAGTGACGTAGATATGAAAAGGCTTCATCCAGCAGGGATTGAGAATTCTATGTAGGTTTTAATGAAAAATAAATTACTTTCAAACAGTTTTATGTAGTATATCTTTGTTTACGTGTTATTTCTTTAAAATATCTTGGAGAATTTTGAAAGTTTTAAGTATATTATAAACATTCAAATTCATTACTAATTGTGACCTCCTTTACCCCTAAACAATTATTACTTCGTTAGGATTAATAAGTATAAAATAATAAAAAAATTATAATAATATTAAGGAATAATTTATTCCTAAAACTTTATATCTAAAATAAAACTAGGTCGGTAGTCTTATTCCATAATATAATCATGCAAGTTATTCCGTCGCTACCAATAAAAGAAATTCTGGCGTTGGACCAACTCATAAAAAATATATTATTCTCGCAGTTTAACAAGTGTGTACCTATATATAAATGGATGATTTGGTATTATATCGAAGTCTCCATTTAAATGATTCTGATTAAAGTTGATGAGTTTTTACAGAAAGTACGAATACATTAAGATTCACAAATGCTTTTACGCAAAAAAATTAACGCTATATCAAACATACCAATGGTCACTTAAAAACACCTCTGAATTGACTAGCAATTTGTTATTTCCTTTCTCCAACCGCGCATATGTTTTTAATTAAATTTAATGTATATAAATGATATTTAAATTATAAACATAACACATATTATGTTCAATGATTAAGATAAATACTCGTGAAAATACATTCTTTATAATTTTATGATAATTTTATTATGTACCTACCAAGTTTATATACATTTCGCAAATTTGTATGAAAAACAATCATAATAAACCGTAGGCATGTAAACATCTCCAAGTTTTTTCTTTAATTTTTATGTAATTATCCATATTATATTTCCGTGATACTTAAATGATTCATATACAAGATCAAATTCATGTGTATTTTTATGTTTAAAAAAATTCATAATTATATTTATCGACTTTCTATCGCAACTTATCGAGCATTTATTCTTCTCTGCCTTGCCGGCGAAGAAGCGATACGAGGGGATAGACATAATCGGACAAATAAAATCATTACCATTGCCTTTTTGAATTGGAATGATAATAAATCTTAATTCAATTTCGTATCCCGCATAGAAAAAATAAAAACATTGATCAAAAATCTACCAAAAAAAACGTACAAAATAGAAGTAACAAAACAACATACAAATAACATAAGTTTTTAAAAGACGCTGGTTTTTTCCTTGTTAAATTTATGGAAATCCGTATACGTGACAGTTTATATATTGTCACAAGATAGTATATAATTATACAATATAATATCTATCCGAGTACCTAAAAATATATTTTGTAATATGTAGATTATAGATGTTACCAAAAGATAAAACAATACATACCAGCATACTCCACAAAATACCATTAAAATCAAACCACATACCTATTTGAATAATAGTTTATTGTTACTATGTGCCGAACGGTGAAATATCTTTAGACTATTTACATTAATAAAATATCCACGATTTATGGTGCAGGTCTTCTTCACTATGGCAAGTTTATTACAAGATATTTTGTAAAACATTTAACAAGTGGCTTGCGAGCGAAATATATTTATCAAATTTTGTTTTTTCTTTAGCTTTTTCATTGATCCTATTAAAAACAAAAAATGCAATCTTCATTATTGTTTTGTATTACACGAAAGACACTTATGCTTTGATTAACTTTTTTAATAAATGACAGATTTCAACCGGTAGCTTCAGCATTGTTAATATTTTTTTTTCAGTCAAAATTTCACTTGTGACAGTTCAAATCGTAAGTCATAGTTCAAATCCAGAACAGAATATGAAATTTTCTTTTTACATTTTTTCGGTTGTCCACCCGTTGTCGAGTGATTTGAGTTCTTTTAGACTTGCCGTTATTTATTTCTTTAATAAAGTAAGAATTCTAAAGTAACAAAGTCTAGTCTTTCACACATCTAAATAGCATTCAAATACATACATACATACATTCAAATACATTATTGTTTTCGTCATTATGTACTAATTGAGTACGAATTAATGTTATAATGCTTGTAATTAAAAAAAAATATATATTTTAAAAAGTGTTCTATGCAGGAACAGAAAATACTATCAAAAGGTGGGTAAAACGTGCAACCATAATTTTGAATTTAATTTATTTCTTGGTCTTCCTAATAAACATATTTTTGAAAAGAGCACAGTAAAACAATTCCAAACATTTCAAAACAAACAAGTACATATGTACCTATTTTACAGTAGGTATAATTATTAAGAATAAAAATACAAATTTAGGTCTGTATTACTTAATAACCTGTTGAGTCCTTATCTGAAAAATATATATCCTATTTAAATGTGCTCTATGATAACGACCTTCTAAAAATAGAAAATATAGCATGATTTGTGGTCATAGAAATAAAACGACACGATAGAGGGTCTTAATGGGGGATCATTAAGGGTGTTAATACTATTTGCTGACTATTGTCGCTCATTTTCGAAATAAGCTAACTATTATTTAATCCATTCCCTTATCACAGATACTAAACACTGCACAGATATTTGTGAAATGTCTCGGTATCGTCTCATTTTAACAGGTATTTAATTACCAAATGATATTCAATTGACGTTCTCGTGAATGCAGCTATTTATGAGTACCATATCTTTATATCCAATTATGAATAAAAATTAAATCTTTTTCCATGATTAGAACTCACCTGCTTGATCAAAAGAAGATAATTCGGTATTCTGATTTATCAATACTAATCTATAAACTCATAAAACATGGAAGCTGACGCCAATCAATAAATTGTTTATCTAGTTTAAGTTGATCCGGTATCTACCTGTTATTTAGTAGTATTATTAAAAATACTTGTAAATATTAAAAGTGTCAATTCATTAAAATGTTTTCCATAAATATGGAATAATATGTCAGACATAAAATACTAGTAGACCTACACCTGTTTTATGTAAATAACTAATTTATTGAATTTAATAAAATAAAAAAAATGTGACAATTTCAAATCTAAATTCTGATTTTAAAAATTTCTGGAAAAGTGTGAAAAATCTTTACATCAATCGATAATATGTTATTGTGAAAGATATTTGTTATTTTTTTTTAAAAGATGTGTTTGGATTTTTGTTATAAACCCAAATACAACCTTAAGTCATGTCATGTCATAATCTTCCTGGCCTGTTTTTTTTTAAGTATAATATCCAATATATAAAATTCTCGTGTCACGGTGTTTGTTATCATACTCCTCCGAAACCGCTGGACTGATTTTGATGAAATTTTGTGTGCTTTTCGGGTAGGTTTAAGAATCGACCAACGTCTATTTTTCATACCCCTAAAAGTCAAGGGTGGTACACCCCGATTTTTTTATTTTAGTTTTTGGTCAATTTTTTTATTTTTAGTTAGGCATTAAATAATACATACAGTCCTAAATTTTCACCCTTTTACCATCAACCCCTATTTTTTAATACCAATATTAGTATATGGCAATTTTAAATGGCATCATTTATATGGCAAAACAACGTTTGCCGGGTCAGCTAGTTTTGTTGTAACTATCTCATGTGTTCCGAAGCACGATGCAATAACTATTCTTTCCCTCAGTATAATTTTGTTATCGTAAATAGTCATAGATGTCGCCTGCTGTAAATCATTAATCGTTAAGCTTTTATTCCCTTTGAAAAAGGATTATAAATGAGCTGATTCGTACTATAAAACTTGCTATGACAGCAAAGCAATATATTCAAAAACGTCACAGTATATTATTTAAGGTTATTTGTGTCTCTATTTCATTGGTTCTTGAACTGAAATACTTATTTGAATAATTTCTTTTGTTCCGAAGATTTTGATGAATTTCTATTTGTCATACAATATTTATGCGTTTTATCATACGTTCATTAAATACAAACAACTTTTTGTATGTAAACTCAATGCGACTATATTCATTAAAGTGTGTCGCTGGCTACCTTAGTTGTAATTAAAAACACAAGTTTTTTTCCTCGATATTGTTTTTTTTTTAAAGACACGTCAGTCATGATTGATAATGTCTCAATGAAAAAAGAAAAATGTCTCTCTCAATACAAAATCAATGAAGTGAAAATAACATGTGTTTTTGGAATAATTATGGAATTCTACTAGTTAATCACCGACACAATGAATTAGTTGCAGGAGTTTTTTTGACAGTATTAAAAGATAAATTATTTGGAATTGAAAGACAACGGTTATTAAATTGCGAGATTGTTAAACTTGTAAATTAATAAGAATACTTATTTGTTCGTAAACTAATTAGATTGTATTGATAAACAGATAAGCGACGATATATGCTCACAGAATCTATGAATATTCATAATATCAACGAGATCATTAAAATAAAATATTTTCTTTTGATCAACACATGTTTAAAAAATTTAATTTCAATACTTTTTTTTACCATAGATCACCAAAAAGCATTTAAAATTCATGCGGATATAGACGTTTAACAGCGCACGAATAAAGAAATAATTAGAAATAAATGGAATGATTTTTTCAAACTAGTTTATTCGTCTAAATAAATTATATGAATCGGAGAAAATATAATTATGGAATCTTTTGAGAAATATGGTATATCTACGATTCGACGAGTAATTGCACTTAAATCGGAAACGGAGTCAAAGTTCTACAGCAATAAATAATGATTTATCATCAGGTTATGTGACCTTATCATATGATCTTCTTTAAATCGGTGAAATACGACCAACACCTGTGACTCTATGAGTATTGGATGATACTATTTCCATTATACTTATGTTTGTACCTAAACTAATAATTATATAATGATCCAGAAATATGCGGCGTAACGCTCTTATCCATTTGTGCTTTATTGATATCGTGTATGCCGTCGTGATTAAAATTTAAGAACATCTCTTGAAAGCTTAGGTACTAATCAATAATTGATTACATATTTTTAACCATTGCATAAATATGATTCGTAGAACACCGAGTAAAGAATTGTTCTACCACTCTTTTTAGTTAATTTTGGCGTTTCCTTTAAAAGGCAGGTGTTCGAAAAAAATAAAGACATTTATCTACATCTTTCTTATTTAGCGATGATGTTTGCCACGCATCCTAAATTCTTAATTTTTTGTTGGAACGGAGAGGACAGCTTGCGTGTTTATCATATGCAGCTGGTCTGATGTCTACCGCACTTGTAGGATATGCCGTGATGGTATAGTTGAGTAGTAAAAATTAATGTATGTAGTAAAATTCATGTATTATGTTTATTCAATGATTAAAAATGTCTTTGGAAAAACCAACACTAAAATAAAAGTTTATTTCCAATAATGAAATGAAGAATAATCACAAAATCTTCATGTTGGTACTGATAAGATAACATTAAAGAGTGATGTTAGATATAAGATTGACCTTTCAATAATTAAAAAAAAAACACTGAAATACAGGAAAACGTAAAAGATGAGGTCACTAGTGAATGATCGCGGAAGGCCCATAACAAAAAAGCCTGGACATTCGTGGAGAGGCCTACGTTCAGTAGTAGACTTCATAGCTGTTGAAATTTTAAATTGGGATACCATTTTAAAAACTTAATAAATATAAATAATAGGTAGTAATTCTGTTCCAACAAAATACTACAATTTTCCACCTGTACCGGTATGGCACATGACGTGTTAATGTCAAAATTAACATAAGATTTTAGGCATTCAAATCAGTCTAGTCTTTGAAATCTAGATTACATAATTTAAATAACCAATTTGATTTGACTTATAGACGAATATCGCTTAAGATGCTGAGAATTAAAATAATTATTTCTGGCCAAATAATTAATTTGGACTTCATAATTTTGTTTCTTAAGTTTAGAAATATAATAAGATAACATAATTTATTGCAAATGCAGATTTTTTGGTTATTAACACCTATTCATATTGAAAAATAATAGCACGTTTGCATAATTCAACAATTCTAGGTTTGTGTGGAATTTGAATTTATTTGGTTGAATTATATACCCAGGTTATCTTCTTCTTTTTATATTCAGCATATTTCCGTTCACTTGAAGACAAAGGCCTAATCCATGTCTTTTTATAATTAAAATTATATAATCTTGAAAATAAATTATAAATAAAACACTTTTTTAGTAGGAAGGTATATCCACTGTGACTATTCTTCTCTTGAAAGCCGGCTCGCGTCCAATAAAAATCACAGCGGATATACTAAAGAAGTGTTTCATTTATAATTAATTTAACATGGACTTCCACTAAGAACCGTTGGTTGTAAAATATTAACTATATTATCTTGCATCGTCATCCTTCCATTAACACCAACATATTCGTCTTGGTTGTCTCTTAATTTCAATGGTGGCATTCCCACGAATCGGATGTGATCTCTTGGTCTCCATACCAGGAGACACTCGAATACTCGAATAAAAGGCAAACCACTTTGAAATCATTAACGATCATTTTGTGAAGGCAATTAAAAAACTAATAATTTGACCATGGTTTTACTACTTACGTATAAGTCCATGGTTGATGTAATTATTGCAATGCTTTATCAATCAATGTATCGATTGAAGACAAAGTGCAAATAAATTTCATCTCACTTTAAAGATCTCGAACAGCCTGGGTGGTGGTGATGCGATTGGTTTAATATTTTAATTGACACGTCAAACCCAATAAACGTGACTGTAATCGGATTAGTAATTCAGTACAAATATACTTTGATTATCGTCAGTAAATTGAATGAGTAGATTACTGAATTTATTAAATCACTTGAAAATTAATGTGAATTGAATTCAATAATAATAAAAATTAATGTGATGAATGAGTATTAAAAACTCTCATACTAGAATAAGGTGGTTGGTAGCCTGATGGGTATGATATGTTTCAAACTTTCAATCGAAGGATTTTGGGTTCAAATCCACTCACTATCGACCTACTCTATACTACGAAACAAACATTTGGCTTATTTTGAAGGTGTTAGGAATATAATTATTTGGATTAATTTTACCTCCAGCTTAATTGAAAAAAAAAATACATTTCTCACATATATCTTGAGGGATATGTGAGAAATGTATTGTGTGAGATTGGCCACAACATCAGGCACCCAGGACTACTCATCGCCATCCCGGATGGTAAGACCGAGGACACAAATGGTAGAGGCCGACCAAAAGATGCGTATACGAGGTAAAGAAAAATATAATTTTCTTTAGTAGGTACTTACTGTATGACTCGAGTGGATACTTAGTTTTTGGATATTTAATCTATGGTGTATTTTTTATAATCTCAGCTGTCATGATAAAGCAATTTATAAAAACTAATTTTGTTAATAGAACGAATAATGATATAGTTGTGATTTAGGAATAAGATATATTTTGTAATATTGATTAGGACGACACAGTCAATTAAAACACAACTGAGTTTCTCTGTAAGTAAAGAAACGACATTTAATGTTATTAATTACAATGTCGATTCCTAAATCACAACTATATCATTATTCGTTCTATTAACAAAATTAGTTTTTATAAATTGCTTTATCATGACAGCTGAGATTATAAAAAATACACCATAGATTAAATATCCAAAAACTAAGTATCCACTCGAGTCATACAGTAAGTACCTACTAAAGAAAATTATATTTTTCTTTACATCTCTATTGACCAACTGAAGAGGGACATGAACTGTGGCTCATACGTAGAGCTGAAAAGACTGGCTGAGAATAGGGAGGAATGGAGAAGAAAATCCAAACTCGTTGCAGACCAATCCAATGGATTGTAATTTATAATATATACCTTGAGGGAGTGGGATGATTATGGAATTCCTCACTGAAAATCATCTATCGTTTTGAATCTGATTAATTCAGTGGCATCAATTCAGTGGCATAAACTAATTCAGTGGCATCAAAATTTCGTTTATTGAATGTTAGTTTATCGAGGACGACTTGTGTATGTTTTGTTAAATATGCGGTGTACTTAACCAATGAAAGATAATCACACCATTTCCCACAAGTGATCGTTTATTTAAGCGATTGATTGTTGTTAAGTTATGTTTTAAACTTCAGGAGATAGCTTAACCTTTATCTAATGAATGAATAATGATTATTGCACTTATTCAATTTTATTATGATTATTGCAAATAATGTGAGATAGGTTTGTTAATAATATTGCATAAGAATAAACTCACTTTGCATTAATTCTATTGTTTAATAAATAATTTCACTTTTAGCATTAAGCTGATAATTACAATGCTAATTCATGCACTTCAAAAAGTGGTTAGAGAGAATATATCAAAACTCAATTTTAATGTGTCTTTGTCTATAGATTATTGGATTTTCTAACATGTAAATATAGAACAGATCTTCCTATTAATCTGTTTAACTTCATAACTATAATAATACATAGTATAATACACAGCGATGTGACATGTAATTTTATATGAAACATATAATTTAATCTCATTAATTATGTATCTTATTAGTCGTTCAAAGAATATGATTATGTATGTTCAATCCATAATAAGAAAGGCACATAGCCATATTATTTTAAAAAGCTTGACCTATAAGCCTTAGTTAACATAACATTTCATGTAATAGAATGGTAACTACTTGTACAAATTTCAATAAAACATGTCATTTCCTACTTCAGAAGTCATTTCTTCAAACACTATAATATAAGTTCTATACTTGTTATATAATGGACTAATTTAATAAAATTTCTAATACAGACGCTTTTTAATATGTAGTAGAAACAGTGAATAAAGATTATTTTTTAAGATAATAATATAGTTATATCAAAGGTTAAAATACATTTTAAAGTATCTTAAGTAATGGTGATACCAAGATCCAATATTTCACCTATATTTATGTTATAGATCCAAATTTTTATTACACTGCTATTTTAATCTACCTCGTTTTGTATTTATTTTATTTATTCAAACCTGTTTCGAGTTGTTCAGCTATTTTTTTTATATTATAACATTAGATACTTTTTCCGACTAATTGATATTGTTGGAGACGGTATACCTAATTTATATGACAGAAACATTACGTTTAATAATAATAAGAACGGAGGGATAACATTATTGATTGTCCAACATATACCTATTATGATTCTACCTTTTAATGTAATATGTTGTGGGTGTGTATAAGCTAGCTACCTATTGTTAATAGTATGTAGTTATAAATTTCATACAAATTTATTAACTAATCAAAAACAAAGGCACCTATAATGTTTTTTTTTTTATATATTTGCATGTTTTCATTTCATGGTACAACTTTGTAAATGTTTGTCTTATTTTTAAGTATAACATGTTAAACTTTGTCAGAAAATGTTATGGAAATAATTATTGCTACTTCTACTATACCTACCATCGGGAAATATCTCACAAGTGGGGTAATTTGCAGACCAGCTGAATATAATAAACATGCAAACTATCCTCTCGGTTACAAAAAAAACTTACGAAATACATAATCTGTATAGAATAAACAGTGTTTGCTTTTCACTGTACAATCACTGTGTCGGTGTTTAGGTAGTAGAATTCCATGACGAAATTAAAAAACGAACGTTTTCTTCTACTAAATGTTCTTAATTGAGAGATACATCTTTCGTCTTATGTGGTGTTCTCACTTTGGCGAATATCGCCAGAGCACCAAAATATCGCCAGCCATTTGAACCGTGTGAACAAAATGACAGCTAGTCTGAAACGATAAAACCAGTAGAAACGATATCGTCTTGAGTTGACCACCTTCCAACTTTCTCGCCCGATTGAACGATTTGCGCATGCGCAGATGTGCGCGGCGTTCGTATCTATGGTAAAAACTTTATAACCTATAAATTTTATAATGTTTCCCGCTTCATGACAGCTGTTATCTTTGTTGTCGGTTTGTGGCGTTTGTTTCCTTAATTAAAAGGCTCCTTATAACCTCTACTATAACATTTTCGACTAAAAATAAATACTTCGCGATCTCCATCTCGACGTCTGCCATTTTGAAAACAGTGTCAAAATCAAAGTGCATCTGACAGATCGTTTCTATATCGGTGGACTGTGTGAACAGGTGTGACGATCAATGGATATCCGGCGAATTTCGTTTTTTCGCCTGGCGATATATTTTGAAATTCGCCTGGTGATATTCGCCAAATGTGAACACCCCATTATAAGGATGTTGTCAAACGTCTCCCTCAATAAAGAACATAAAGTAGAAGAAAACATTTGTTTTTTTAATAACGTTCGATAAGCAATGCTTTGGTTTATGGAAAAGAGACATAGTTTTTTTTTCAATACACGAGTTTGATTATATAGATATGTATGTACTATGTATGTATCGCCGTGGCACGGTGACAAAGTAGATCGTTACCAAATTTATGTAAAAACGAGATCGTTAAGAATGATACTCTCACGACACTTGTCCATATTATAACAGCTTATGATATCGAGAAGACATGATATACTTATACCAATAATGTAACTACATAACCTATAGTCGTGTAGGAAATGACAAACACATCAAGAAAATGGCAGTAATGCCGATCATTCCCATGCTAAATAGAAAATTTGTATGCAAATGGTAAATAAAGTATATTTTGGACGGTAAAAATATGTAAGTTACACAACAATAATAATCATTTGATATTATGATGTTGTGTAAATTAAAGTTTTTATTAAACATAAATAATTGTATGTAAATTATAAAAATCAGGGAAAGGTGTAAGTATAGTAAGTATATCGATCGTTACCTATAAGAGTAACATGTTCCGATACTCCCCATTCATAATACCAAATATTCTCAGCATTGTGTCTTATTAACATGACTTTAATCAAAAAATATTGTAAATGATCGAACTTACACGTTTCTTTATTGATCCTGTTTTTGAAATCGGGTAATACGAATTTTATTAATGTATATTTTAAAAATAAGATTAAATATATTAAAATATTTACCTTGTTGCTATTTGAAGACTGTTTAGGTAAGTTCATAACATTGTCTGCATCAAACAAAAGTTTATAAACACTATACATAAACTTTTCCTTTTTCCTTGTTGGGTCAGCGTTCAAGTTCTTCAGATATATTCTTCATATCTATTGTTATTTCCAGAACTACCCCTGGTCACTCCATATCAAGTTTTTATCTAACTTTTTTGACTGTTAGCTTTTTCTGGGATGTGTGAGAAAAATTGATGTGTCAAGCTAGTGCAAGTTCTTCAGAATTGAGTACAATGACTCAGAAGAAGAAGAATGTCGTTATTTCAATAAATTATGAAGATGTTTATCATATTTGTGATAACTCTGTATGGTGATCATGAACTTTTACCCTCATTCTATTCTGGTAAATCTTTTCCTCTTTCTCTTGAAAGGGTATTCATATTGTGCTGAAATTTGATATGAAATGTCTTTATGAATCTTTTTCAACAGTTACTTAAATGCTTCAAAACACCATGACATAGTTTGTTTCGCTTTTGTTTTTGTATATTTCAATGCAGCGGTCATTGTAAAATGTTTTTATCACCCCTTCGGTCTACATCAATAGTATAATATTATTTATCGGCCAGCAAGTTGAGTCATCTACTCACTGCTCCAAATTATCATACGGAATAAAATATACAAAATAATGTATTCTAGAAAAACATCTTCATTAAATAAAATTTACTATTATCTAGTTCATTTCCATATAAAATTATTCTGTCACAAACCATATGAGTATTATATGCCAACAACGTGTTTCGTCTGCTACGTAGAAATATAATAATATGTATGTAAGTAGGTATACATTAATATATACAGACACTTGCTATTAACAATAACTTTTCGTTATCTATTTCAAACTTCGTTAAAAAAATAAAAGCGGTCTTATTTTTTTATAATGTAATGTAGATCACACAATATTATAATAATAATGTCTTCTATGGAATTAAAATCATTTTATGTGGGAAGATCCAAATGAAAAGAAATACAATTTGATAAAACAAGTATCTGGGTATATGTAATTTCATCAAACGCAGTTATCTATATATTTACTAGGCGGACACATTAATAGTCAGATTTGTTACGTAAAAAGTCTTCATAAATTCACGAAATAAGACTTTAATTTTAATCAGTTCAGTAAGATATTCTGCTGCTGCCTATTTTTTTGACAACATTATTAATACTTTGTCTCGCGATGTCCGATAAGGCGTCTTTCCATTTCGAGGAAAATTTATAATATCATTTTTAATTTTATCTTAGCTAGTTAAATAACTTCGATATTATGGGAAAATATGAACTGTGTTAATATTTAAAACGATAAATTTATGCGAGGGATGTAAGATGCCATATGTACCTACATCGAGAGAAGAAAGTGACTGGTACTAAAATACACGGTGCTCTTCGATCCACTGTTGCCAATAGCAAGGTGTATTGCACCAGAATTTTTGCCGATGGCAAAAATTCTGGTGCACAATACAATTCTGGTACTGACACTTATGTATGCGAGTGTAACATGGACACCTATGGTTGAAAAAGGACAAGAGTGGAGTAAATGCCGTGGAGATGCGTTCACTGAGGAGAATGGTTAGTGAAACGTCGAGTGAGGAATAAGGATATTAGGAGAATGCAAGAGGAGTATTGTGGATAGAATGCGAGTAAATAAATTACGATGGTTTGGACATGTGGAGCGAATGAGTGGTGATTTCTCAAGGATGGCTGCGTGTTAGAAATCGGCGTGCATGTATGAGAAATAATGGTATCGATGGATACCTATATATTATTGTGATGCTTTCGATAAATATTTTAGTGATAGTGTATTAATAGTTGAAATTGTGACAATATTTTATTCGATGCATCGAACACCTGTCCTTTTCTTGAATAAAGAGCTACCTAATATAACTTATTATATCTATCTATTGTATTTCAATAATAAGGTCTCTCGAAAAAATGCATAAACAAACTCAAAATAAATTGTGATTATTGTGAAATTAGTACGTGATAGAGATATACCTACCTAATGAAAATAAATAGCATCTTCCCTGTTTTAATTTCTGTTGAATAATCATCATCATCTCCGTCGGTCCGTCAATCCTGAGGATCTTGCCCATCATGCTACGTTCTGTAGACCATCTATCTCCACCTTGAGCGATCCTCCGCCATGTGCAAGGCCCCGTGTAGTGAGCTCTGTGAGGCCTCCTTAATTTGGTCGCTCTTATTGGCATCCTTCCCCTTCTCCGCCTCCCATCTACAGCTCCAGTTATAATTGCTATTTCCTGGTTTTCATGCTCTCCTCTTGCAATGTGCACAAAATATCACAAAACGCGTTGTCTGCCAATCGTCGAAAGTCGTGTCGAAATGTTTAGCTCCCTGAGGATGGACTTATTGGTCCTGTATTTAGTCTAATTATAATTACTGTTAAATTATACCTATATGAAATATTTCATTAATGACGTTTTACGAACAAGAGTTATTGACTCATTTTAAAAAAAAAGTGAAAATTTTTTTTTGCTGCGCGAAGCAGAAAATACTATATTATTCGTAACTTATATTCAGAATATTCAAGAAAACATTCACTGATCGTGAGAATTTGATTTTATTTTATGCATTTATATTGAAGAATAAATATTTGATTCGTGCTATAGGTGAATTCAGTGGCCATCGTTTGACAAGCGTTTTATAACGATTGTCATATCCACGTACCACAGGAGCACATTATTATAAAAGCTCATTTTTATTTTAGCCTTATCGAAGCGATATATTTTAATCGGTTTAGAAGATTACAACTTATTATCTATAGGCGTCTCATTTGAATAATCTGTAAATTATTAATAATAAATAACATAATTAGTGTATGTGGAATATTTTAATATAATAATATCTACATGTATTCTAATCTGAATTTGATATAGAATTGGATACCTACCGATCTGTCGTAATCATGTGTGATTTCATAAATATTAATTAAATTTTTTTTACATATGAATGTAATCAGTTTCACAAATGCGATGTTATCTTAGATTTTAATACTTGTTATTCAAAGTATACTACTTACATACTAATAACTATTAGAAGTCAAATACTTAAGTAGGTATATTTTATATTATTTTTTAGAACTTTATATGCTGAGTAAGAAAAAATCATTCATAAAATTAATTAACTTATTTTCACTTATTTTAGAGGCATTGACTATGTAACAATTACGAGACATTTTCAAATAAAATATTTAAAACTTGAATCACTATGTTTATTTGTTACATTAATTTAAATTACGCTATCGCGATTTCAGTGCACTTGCACCATTGACGAGCTTTTCTATTAACAAGATGTAGATTTTATAGCATTATATTCATCTAGAATTATGAAATTATGGTTTGTTTACCCACTTTTTGACCGGTGGCTTACAAGCGCAAAGACAAGTTGATTGGTAGGTTTTTCTGGGTTATCTATTACGGTCCTTTTGGTCTTTTGTTCACTTGTGAGGCAAGAGAGACCACCCGCTACAAGCATGTGGTCATCCAGAAATAATGAGCCATATTATTTGGACATCCACTAACAGCTTCTTTAGATTCCCTGTTTGGCGGCCAATTACAAGAAGGGTTCGTTCATGTCTCGCACATACTCGTTTTTCGTTGCGCAATTTCTTGGTGTTGATATATTTTCACAGAACGAAGATACCTTCAGAAGTTGAATTGCAGATATTGTGATTAATTCTGGCCCTTTTTGTTGATTTGTTCCCAAAATTTTTATAGCACTAAGAACTCTGCACAGAGTTTACACGCATACGACGATGATGATTAGGCTTGTGCTCTTAGAATTACATTGAAATATTTTTCCTTTAGCTGCAATTAGGTACTTTTTAATACAATTTTTTCTATCAGGAAATCGGTAGAAATTTGATCTTATCTAGATGGTTATCACTGCATCAAAAAGACTAAGGCTACATTCCTAATTACTTTATCGTTCATCAAATAAAAGTGTAGGTACTCATAAGTTACCTACCTACCGCTAAATGTTCCATAAAATTCAAAATGTACCTACCTACATACATATTAATAATTACAATATATCAATCACTTCTAATTAAGTTGTCAATAATGTGTATGAAATTTTTAATATATCTACCAACTTTACTTTAATAATAATATTATTAGAAGAGAATTATTATAAAAAATACACGCCGCGTTCTCGTTGGGTAACATTTTGAATTACTATAATTATTATCAGGTGGCTTATTAGATACGTAATAATAAATATTAAAATAATAATATTAATTCGTTGTGGATTAATTTGATTGGAGAACGGGTAATGTCAAATAACCAACGAGTTTTTGTTTCAATTTAAATCAGTCATCAATCAGTAATTGGAATCGAATTTAAGATAAAGAAATGTTTTAGCAGATCGTGAGTGAAAATATTACTCTTTTACTCAGCGTTAATTAGTAGGTATTAGTATATTATATTTGAATACTAGCGGTGCTCGTTCAAAGCAATTACCTACATATCTATAATTGTCTATAAATATTTGATTAAGTTTTTTTTACATGACTTGTGCAAATTCAATATTCATCATGAATTATTGTTTTAATCTTTTTTTTCATGGGTGCAATTTCAGGTTCACCCGACGCGAGGTTTATGAAATTAATTTTGAACAACCTGTCGAGGGATGATGTTTTGATTTAGACTAATTAAACGACCAAAGCTAGACTCAAATAAATTTACTATTTACTATTTTTTTTTATTTATTTATTTCAATTTTACAGGATACATACAGTTGATACAAAAAATACAATGGTCTATAACTCTATAACATATTTAGCAATAAGCAAACCAGTGAAGATCCCTATATTACCCTTATGTGCTCCACAAAACATACATAACTAAACACAACAGATAAAATCAACAAACAACAATAACAATGGAATAGAGTAAATTAAACAACAATTACAATGGAATAGAGTAAATTATGTTAACAAAATAAATAGAATAATGCTCACAAAGCATAAAACATAAAAATATCATATAAAATCTCTCAAAATTCAAATTTACTATTTACTATTTAGGTACTATTTACTATTTACTATTTACTATTTACTATTTACTATTTACTATTTACTATTTACTATTTACTATTTACTATTTACTATTTACTATTCACTATTCACTATTCACTATTCACTATTCACTATTCACTATTCACTATTCACTATTCACTATTCACTATTCACTATTCACTATTCACTATTCACTATTCACTATTCACTATTCACTATTTACTATTTACTATTTACTATTTACTATTTACTATTTACTATTTACTATTTACTATTTACTATTTACTATTTACTATTTACTATTTACTATTTACTATTTACTATTTACTATTTACTATTTACTATTTACTATTTACTATTTACTATTTACTATTTACTATTTACTATTTACTATTTACTATTTACTATTTACTATTTACTATTTACTATTTACTATTTACTATTTACTATTTACTATTTACTATTTACTATTTACTATTTACTATTTACTATTTACTATTTACTATTTACTATTTACTATTTACTATTTACTATTTACTATTTACTATTTACTATTTACTATTTACTATTTACTATTTACTATTTACTATTTACTATTTACTATTTACTATTTACTATTTACTATTTACTATTTACTATTTACTATTTACTATTTACTATTTACTATTTACTATTTACTATTTACTATTTACTATTTACTATTTACTATTTACTATTTACTATTTACTATTTACTATTTACTATTTACTATTTACTATTTACTATTTACTATTTACTATTTACTATTTACTATTTACTATTTACTATTTACTATTTACTATTTACTATTTACTATTTACTATTTACTATTTACTATTTACTATTTACTATTTACTATTTACTATTTACTATTTACTATTTACTATTTACTATTTACTATTTACTATTTACTATTTATTTTGTTACGCAGTTCAAGAAAATGAGATTTTTTTCACTTTACACTTTTGAAAGGAATTACAAAATTAGGATGAATTTACTATGTGATCCTGCAGTAAGAGATGGTTGTATTAAACTTCCACCTTAGAACACATATGATTCAAATAACATAAGTTGGTATATTTTGCAGTTAAAAATGTGATTTTTTCGTCATTTCTTTTTGAAGCGTTATATATTATATCATCATCATCATCGCCCTCAACGCTCCTCTCGGGAGCACAGGGCAGAAACCAGCCTCCTCCATTCAGAGCTTCTCTGTGCCAATTGCGTCACCTCTTCCCACGACATTCCTTGCGCTCTGATATCGTTGTCATAGGAACGGTGTATTGTGAAAGAGGGACGCCCGGGCCGACGGAACCCCTGCGGACGGAAAAACAGTGCTCTTTTTGGCCAACTATCATTGGGCATTCTCAAAACATGTCCCAGCCAGGACCATATATTATAACCCATATTTTATTACACAACAGTTATGGAAAATACTCCGAGACGATAAGAAAAATATAGATTCTGTATAATATATTCGCTGATAGCATTAATCTTTTCACTGGTGGATAAAGGTTTCTTCAAAACTCAAGCACGATTTCTGATCTCGAACATTACGAATATATTGTGTAAACGGACATCATACAGTATAGAATACTAATTGGCAAGAAGAGGATAGCCTGCATGTTTATTTCATCCAGGTAGTTCACTGACTACCTCTCTTGTGAGAGATGCCATAATGGCATAAAATATGTAGAGTAAAAACCGTACTGCAACCTAACGATTTATTAGTAACTTACTCTGAAATATGATGTATGTATTATTACGACTATATCTCAACATTTATTACAAACATCGCTATTAAAATATTGCTTTTGAATATAGGTAGAGATTATAGCATTATAAAATAACCGTATTGAATACTATAAAACGATATAAAATTAGGACATAAATCTTCCCATTTTATCACAATACTGTGTTGTAATAATGCTATCATTTTCAACACCTTACATGCAAATACATACTCGTATATCATCAAGCATTGCTCTCGATATGTCAAGTCATGAACTATCTTTTACATGTTATAATCGACAGTAGCGGGTATTCCATACAAGCCGAAAAAACAGGCCTTACCTGAGATTTATAAACTTGAAAATAATTAAAATATGATGCAGTTGCGTACTGTTAACAATTCGATCATTTTACATATAAGGCTGACGGAAATGTTGAACATCTCGGAATCTCCGTTCATGCGGAGCCCGGGACTAGAGGGCTCAGTAGGGCAATCGGCATGATCCGAAAGAGAACTTTGGAGGTCTGGCAAGATAGGTGGGATCGGGGGAGAACTGCTAGATTGGTCTACAGTTTTCTCCCTGACGTATGTGAGAGAATGAAAAGGCGATTCCTTTCCTTCAATCACCATGCCGTCCAGCTTGTGACGGGACACGGTGATCTAAAGGGCAGGTTATATGACCTTGGCCTAGCGGAGAACCCGTGGTGTGTTTGTGGGTTGGGGGCGCAGTATGCTGGGCACATCCTTTGGGAGTGCTCCGTGATGAATGATGCTAGAGATGCAATGATAGATGATATGAGTGAGAGCACTCCCAGACCAATTTGGTTTGGGGAGGTTCTGCAATGCCCGAGGAACCTTAAAGCATTTTTGGTGTTTGTGGATGTATGGGTATCTCGTTGGGAGCTTCTGCGTCAGCCGGGTTCACCCCCGCCTGACGCGGGAGAGTCTTAGGGTTGGTTTTTGCCCTTTGTGGCGTTGGCGCGATAGTGAACTCGTTTTCTCGTTGTATCGTCCTGTCTCCCTTGGTGGAGAGTAGGTTTGGGAGGTATGTCCCTTTTGGGAGGGTTTAATGTTTTCACACCATTCGGCACTGGTGATTCTCGGGCTCGCGCCTTCTGAACGCCAAATAACAAGTTTCTGGACACCTCACTTCGGCTTTTGTTACTCAGCAATTTTTATATATCATATTTACTCGATGTTATCTACCTTATATTAATTGTACTTTATTTTGTCCTGTTTTATGCTTTTTTTTATATAATTTTGTATTTTTTTTTATTCAATAAAATAAACATACTTTCAAAAGGGGCATTGAAGAGAGTGTAGTTTAAAAGATTCCCACGACGGCGGTTTTAGCCGGTCGGTCCTTCAGACCTGCCCAATGGCCCGCCCGTGAGGACAATTTTGGTTTGAATGTGCGGATAAATAGGAGTCTATGACTCCTGAAATATCCGGGTGTGAGGTGGGTCTCTCTTCAATTTACATATATGTATATCCAGGCAATTGTTTACCATGTAAGCGAATTCGATGGGATGTGGTTAAAGCCATCAAACAAACCTAGCTTTATATAACCTAGCTGTGCTAAATTATTTTGTTTCACTTCACGCAATGTTTCTTACGAAGCTTATTTTTTTGTGTCGCTCAGTCACCCAGTAAAGTTAGGAATCGGTTAGCGATCTATCGGTTTAGCAATTTTACTCTACGTTGAGGAACTTACCATATTCCTGGTAGTAAGGCAATATAATATCTATTTATATTCGTCCGGTTTTTTACAATTTTCCAAAAATTGTTGAGTATTGAATGGATTGACTCTCGTCCAATCACTTGACGCGGTCAATTCTTGAGGTGGTGACCATTATATGTAGTAATATGCAGTCCTTCTTTTGTAATGGAACTGTCTATTTTAAGACTCATTTTGGTATACCTATTGATAATTGAGTGTGGGCCGACCCAGTATGAAAACCTTATATACGCCACTGATAATCGATTTATAGTTCTTAATAGCAGCACATGTAATCAGAGTATATATAAATACATTCGTCATTTTAATATCCATAATGTAATTCAAGATTTATATACTTGATACTAATAAATAAAATAACTCCTGTAGATCGTCAATTTATTGTTTTTCATCCAATATTCCGATCAAACTTGCATAATTTTCTACTAAATTTTAACACCAGTTTTAGGTACAGTATGGATAACTAATATTTTATACGCGATGATTCCTAAATTGCTGCCGGATTTTATCAAAAGCGATACAAATTAGTTCAATATTTTAAACTGTACCTATCAATAATTTATGTTTATTACTAGACAGCTAGTCTAAATTATGTAATTTTTTTAAGCTCATACGGTTACTGACCTTCAAAGTATCGTTTACTGATTTTTAATACATTCTCCCTGTGCTGTTTTCATCTTCGTAGAGTTATGATCTGCAATATATATACATATGTATACATTTATATTTATGATATAGGCGAGAATCGCTGTATTAATAATATATTCTAACCTATCAAAATTTTGTTTTAAAAATAACTCATTTTATCCACTTTCCCGCTTCAGGAATCTGGACGATCACTCATTCATAAACAATATCAGAATAAAATTTAACAGATTGTACTCTTTTAAAGAAAATAATATCTAGTGTAAGAATAATCATGCCGATTGTTGACTTGATGGTAAACTCTCGGACTTTCAATCGAGTTTAATTTTTCTTTCTATGATTCGTGTGTCCTGCCGGTGATTAGGTATGGGCTAGAGACTATGACGCTAACACTTGCGAATAAACGGAAACAATATAAGAAACGAAACGATCCGACAAAAGACAAAAGTGGTCGACATTGTAGATAAAGTCTTCAAGCTGAAATGGCAATGGGCTGGTCATGTGGCAAGGCGAGAGGATGGCAGGTGGACTTCCAGAATTCTTGAATGGAGGCCATGGGAGGACAAAAGAAGTGTTGGAAGACCCCAAAAAAGATGGATCGACGATATTGTCTAAGTGATGGGAAAACAGTGGTGTCAAGTTGCTCGAGATCGAAAAGTGTGGAAAAGTTTTGAAGAGGCCTATATTCAGCAGTGGAGAGAAGAAGGCTAGCAGTAAGTAAGTATTTTAAGAGAAGACGGTTCTAAAGGGACCATGTGGACCGCATGAGTAGTGATAGATTAGCCCACATCGCCGCGAACGAGACTGCACTAGGACGAAGATTGTCTGGAAGGCCACCTCAAAGATGAAAGGATATTGGTCTTCAGTGTCGCAAGAGGAAACAAATTCCGAACAAACAGATCAATGATCTACTACAAGCAGTAGAAGAAGAAATTTTTCCAGCTGCTGACCTACTTTATCTTCATGATACAAGCTATTGCTTAGTGTGAAAGTGTTTTGGATAAGTAATAATTAATATTTTTCATAATACTTGATGCGTCAACTTAATTTGAAAATTATTTAACAGTCACATACATGATAATATACTGATATTTATAGAAGATCAAAAAATACACCATTCTCAAGTTCATGTTCTTATGTCTATGTTGCTATATTGATATAGAAAATTAATCAAAATATGTGTTTATTATGATTCATGTATTATGATTATTTATTATTGAACGAACGTGATTGTTCGGTGAGATCTAGATGTTATTTTCAGTCGTGATATATAGAGCGAATATTCAATCAACGGCGGGTCTTTCTCAGGAACGTTAGTGCGGCGCAAGCCTTTTATAAATTCAATATTTTTTCAATTCAGGATGGATACTCTCCTTTGATTCTATTGTTTCTTTTTATTGATGTCTCTTTTGTGTTTCTTTTCCCTGTTTTTTGTTTTTGGATTTTTTTTTTTATTATTCCTGCTGAGATCGTCTTGGCCAAAAGCTGTTTTGGTCTCAGTGCAGAGTGACATTTTTAGGATAGTAATAATAATAATATATATCTTGCGTAAAGTGATTATGGCTGGAACATGTTACTAGATTTATAGAGCAGAAATGAACAAATGGGTAGTGGAGTGGAGACCTCGTGAAATATATTATTATAATATATAACATGGGTTAGTTGAAAGATATCGCGCTTCTGCGATAAACTCGCCCATTGCCCAGATTTATCTGTCTGGTTATACAATTTTTATATTTTAATAATGTTTGTTTTTTTTGTGCAAAAAGATTTTTATTATTATTTTTATATAGGTAATAGAAATTAAAAAAAATCACTGGTGACTGGTTGCAGAAAGTCTAGAACAGAGATGTCTAGAAAATTATGGGAGGCTTCAATTCAGCAGTGGGCAGAAATTATTGTAAATGTAAATAAGATACAGATCTTTTATTATCAATCTTTGTAAATTAGTTAAAAAATCTACCATTGCATAGTGATAAATATCAACAATTATACAATATAATAATAGAATAATACAATACAATTTACACAGTATAAGTTAATTGTAGTATTCCAATACCTTACCATTAATCCTTTTTTTATCGTATATAAATAAACAATTCTTAAAATAATATGTGTGATCCTTCAAGCAGTCTATATTCCCGTTGAGCACCCGGTAAAGAATTGGATCCCGTGGAGCACCCGGTAAAGAATTGGTCTCCCACTCTTCTGCGTAAGTTTTCGAGTGTCCTGTAAAAGGCACGTGTTCGAAAAAAATAAGACATTTTACATCTTAAATTCAGCGTTGAGGTTTGCCACCCATCCTGAATGTCTTGATTTTATACTGGCACGAAGAGGACCGTTTGTGTGTTTCTTACATACAGCTGATCTGCTGGCTACCCCACTTGTGGGATATGCCGTGATGGTATAGTAGTAGTAGTAGCAGTCTATTTTACCTTATCACTGATAAAATTCAAGAAAACACATCAATGTTTTTTTTACACGAAACTTGATCACACCCCTACTGATCTAACCCACCAGCCGCCTCTGTGTTAAATAATACGATATCTTGCATTTACCTGGCAGAGATCAAATACCTACTCTTGTATATCCATCATCGTAATATGAATATCTAAGTATAGATTTTATGTTCATATGTACATAGGTTTCTAATTATACAGAATATTATTATTGCTCTTATATCATACGATGTAATAGCATTAATAACATTGTAATAGACCTACTTACATCTTCGATTAATTGACATCACGACTTATCCATATTGTACGATCATGGGATTGATCGCACATAGATCACATTATAGATCAACCTTAATTATTTTATTATTTATGATGTCTAATAGAAATATTTCATGCTAAATCATTTGCATACATCGATTAAAGGAAAATACGTTGTTATTGAATAATAAAATAGGTATATACGTAGAATTTACATTGTAATGTTATACGTTTAGTTATTTAATCACTTTGTTATGTTGAATAAAATTAGTAATCTTATCTAGAAGGATTTGTACATGGACGTCTAAAAAAACAAGAAAACACTGCATGTATGTATTACACAAAATTTGGTTTTCTTAAATTAAATGATATTATAATTTTTTTTTTATTGTCACTGTTGTAGGTACTTGTTAATGTTATGTATAATGTATTTTGTCATGTTATAGGCTTATGCCGTGAATTTTTGTAAAATAAAATAAATAAATAATTAAAAGTGGGAACACGTATAGAACAATTTAAATCATTTTATGGAAATTAACAGAAACTGTCTGAGTTTGATTATATTTATTTCTTTACTATGTTTTTTCCAAAAGCTACTTAATATGGAGTTTTATAACATGAATGTCAACACAATCAATAATTTAAATCACCAAAAGTCGTACCTGCTGAAATTTTAATAGAGAAATTAACATGACTCACTCGACATCGGGTGCTCTGTCTTAAAAGGAAAAGATGAATAAAAAGGCAATTACTTATACGTACGGAAAGACGGATTAAACGATATTATAAAAAATCTTACTTAGAAATAAATATTGTTTATCAATAAAATGGTGCATTTTTCAGGTTGTATGTAGGGTTGCTTCATGTCAAAAGAAAAATCTCACTCGGACCGTCCTCTTATTACAATCTCCACGTCAAACCTATGAATTGTTGTTTACATGAATGTCCGAAATAAAGATTGAGGTGCTGTTGGACACAATTACGTCACAGGAAAGCACTTCTGTAAACTTAGACCCTGGTGTATAAAAAAAGAAGAAAAAATTAATTTAAGTATAATATCGATGCACCGTCCTCAGAATTTTGTTCTGTTTTATATTATTTCACAGCGATAGTAAAGTTTAATCTGTATTCATTTTCCTGTTAGAATGTTCGCTATAGAACAGTGTGCACAATTAAAAACAAAAAAAATTCTGAATTTAAAAGTGAATGTTCGCTTCGATTATTTATGATTATCGTGGTTAGATGGAAGAAATCACTTTATAGTGATAATCTCGCCACTGCACATCGTCCTAGTTTCTAAAATTTTATATTATTTTTTTAACACTGTTATGTAATGATGATGTGCAAAAAGAATAAATAAATAAATAAAATAAATAAAAAAAGATCCAAAAGCTTGCACCATAAAAAGTAGATTATATTTACACCACTGATAAAACAATAAATTGTTTGTATGTAATCCTATAGACGGTATGTTTTGTAAATTAATATATTTCATGTTCCGATTCCGTGATTTATCTGCATTATTAGTTAATTTATTTAAATACTTCTTGGTATCCAGAATTATTATTTAAATGCAATCTCTAATAATAATTATTATTACAGTCCTTGATTTTCAAATCGATATTTAATATATCTTAGTAAAAAATAAAAGTAAATGGATGATAATATAAGCAAATATTGCGAAATTTGGATCTCACACTGTTGTGGTTTTGTTCTCACTACGTGTCTGGTGATATTGATACGTTAGTAATATTATGCTAATTTGTAGAGGTTGTAAATCACCGAAGATGCAATACACCGAATGAAATAAATTGTTTAATTTCCAGGTTCATCAATTTACATCAAAACTTTCTAGCAATGAATTTTGCAAAATTGAAATACTTTCTTTGATTTATTTATGTATACACTCGAGTCAGGCTATATAATATATAGCTAGGCTTATATCTCACTAGCATTGAGTCAACTGCATGGCGGTTAGAAAATATTAAAATATTTCTGTGAACGTGTAATATCGCAAGTATTGAAAAAAATTATATTAGAAAAACATTAAAAAAAAAATGACGTAACTAACTAATGATTCCCTTGTTCACGATACTAATTAAAAAGAAAAATTAGGAAATGTCAATCATTAAATTGCAAATTTTGCACTATACTATAGAATTTTGTCTACCATAATTTGATAGACAAAAGCCACAATGTTAAAGTACACACAGACTGAGGTAGGTAATACGTATTTGTCTATAATTATGTTCATTAAAGAAAGATCCACCTCACACCCGGATATCTCAGAAGTCGTTAACTCTTGCTTATCCGCACATATAATATAATTCTGTTCAGCATGAAAATACACGGGGGGTGTCATCGTTACCTTCTCGTAAAGTGAAAATGAGAAAAATCTCACAAATATTTCTAAGAAGTTGGGCGAAGAATTCGCAGAATTATTTTCAGCGTATCAAATCAGGCGAATAGTTCTCGGTTGATTTAAATAGAACCTTTATTTTGATCGTGATTCGTGAAATGTTGGTTCATTTTGTTCACGCATTCGTTACATACAACAACTACAGGTCAATATCTAGTTCTCCAAGTTCACGACACGTAGGTATGTATGTATGTAGGTGTAGATAGATACTAAATAGATCTCACACCGTGGTGTCAGGTGAATGTATTTAGAACTTAATGACGTACAACCTTGGCCTTGAATTTGAATATAGGTAATTTTATTAAATTATCTATTTTAAACATTAAAACGTTGCTGCTGAAAATGGTCGTTATTTTGGATTTTATATAGTTACTTTAATAATTATCTAACTTTTTGTCTTTGGTAAAGAGTGGATTATTTTGGACATCAAACTACTAAGTATAGTTCTTTCTCACACTGCGCCAGACAATGCAAGCTGTCGGGACTACATACTAGTTCTTGTAACTCTTTTTGTCCTGTGGAAAGTCCCCGGCACTGTGGCAGAAATTGCCGTGGCGTTGGTGCCATAAGCCTCCGCATGACAAACCTTACGGATGAGATCCGACGTGATATCTAAGAGGAAATCCTATGTTTAATACCGGATGAGGATATCTAAGAGGAAATCCTATGTTTAATACCGGATACCAGAAGACTTTTATTAATGGTGAAAATGATTTTTTTTATGGTTGGAAAAAAATCAATATGTAATAAGTTATATCCCGTGGAGCACCCGGTAAAGAATTGGTCTCCCACTCTTCTGCGTAAGTTTTCGAGTGTCCTGTAAAAGGCAGGTGTTCGAAAAAATTAAGACATTTTACATCTTGAATTCAGCGATGAGGTTTGCCACCCATCCTGAATGTCTTGATTTTATATTGGCACGAAGAGGACAGTTTGCATGTTTCCTACATGCAGCTGGTCTGCTGGCTACCCCATTTGTGGGATATGCCGTGATGGTATAGTAGTATAGTAGTAATAAGTTATTTAATCCATTTTTTTAATGTTGCGGCAGAATTGCGATCCACACTTCCCAGCATTAAACAACTAGATAAGTCTTCATATTATGATCAGTCATGGTCACACAAAAACTTAACAGTCTAATCCTGGGAAAAATTCACCTATCCAGATATACAGGATATCAGAGAATTATGCTCAAAAAGCGGTTTCAAAATACCAGCATTGTACCTGAAATATCTGTGTTATGATAGTATAAGACTAATTAAGTATTTTAATATTATAAGAACAAATTTCATTTATATTTTAATATTGCATTTCATAAAGTTACGAAAGAGGGGTAGCCAGTTTGTGTAATAAATATAAAAAAGCGTAAAGATATGTATAATAATTAAATAACGTTTCATATTATGATGTTCATAATTATGACTTAATGATAATAATGGTAGCATTTCGATAGGGAGCAATAAAGTCATTCACTTTAATAACTTGTAATTTTCATTAAATAAAAGTTTAACCTAGAAAATTCTGATTGCTGATTAGTATGATTTCACATGTATTGATTATTGCTTTATTATTATAGATACTAACTGCGTGGGAAAGGTGAAATAATGTTTTATATATATAAGCTTATTAAAATTAATATTTAATTACACCGGTAAAAAAGCACAAGCTCCTAGGATGAAAGATGTATGTAATATATGACTGGTTATAATAACATGTGTCGCTCTCTGTATTTATTTAATTTCATTGAGATATCAACTATCACATTAGCGTGTGCAGGGTGCTTTATTTTTAACTTCAAATCCTTTAGAACTTTATGTTTTTGATATAAGTATTTTAGAAGTTACTTCTAGTAGACTCGAGAAGCTGCAAATTGATAGATATATTGTCTACTTGTCAAATGAGACAATTTTCTGTATTTTAAGACATGCCTTACTCTTAATAGTGTCTTCTTCTTTTCAAAAATAACAAAACATTAAAATCTATATTCCCATTCCCTCCCAGAAAGCCACGATCTCTCTTGCAGCTCCCCCCAAGTGAGTTGTCTCCACAAATTCCTTCCAGTGACACTGTCTGGGAGCCATTGAACATGTCAGGAGGTGTAATAGTGAACATTAAGTAAACGTTTAAAATAAACATATTTTTTTATGAAACAACAGCTTCTTCTTCTTCTTTCTGTGCCATGTCAGGTCTCCCCGACGTTGGCGATCACTCCGGCGAAAACCTCCCTGTCCTGTGCTGCTCTGAACAGGTCATCCACTGTCCGGTATCCGGTCCACTCCCTAATGCGCAGCCTTAGGGAGTGGACCGGAATCCGGACAGTGCTTTCTGCAAACTCCCCGTCTTCCCTCTATCTTATCTACAACAGCTTAAGTAATATTATTTCATTGATATTATCTCAGTCGATTTGGTGAGATAATCATTCAGAGATAATCCCAGTTAATAAAGGCGATGCTATAATGAAATCGTGTCCTTCATGAAACTAGATATTAAGTACATTTAAATGAATTTATACTAGGATTATAATAAGTCACATACAATGTATGTATCTTAGTCATACATTTTATATTATTAATTCCATTTTAAATACCATTTATGTTCATACTCTGTCTCTGTGCATCGCCTTTTACTGAAATTACAGATAATTAAATAGCACACAATTTATATTAATGATGATATTTATGATTTTATTTAACTTTATTTATTTTTGATATTCTTTCATCGGGTGGCGTGAAAATTAATAAAAGCTAAGAAAAATAAGTGTATTCATCCATTAATGTTGACATAATCACGGCATCTCTCACAAGTGGGGTAACCACTTGGATTAGTTGGAAGAGATCGTGGCTTTGCGATAAATCGCTCTCTGTATATTGCCTCTGTGTATTTAATTTGAATGCATTTCTCTACGAAAAGATGTGTATTTTAATCAATATTCATAACGAATGAATAATTAAATAACCATTGGATTTTGTGCCAATAAGAATGAGGTACGATAGATTAATGGTGATGGTGTAAGCTTTACATTTGATATAGCCAAAAATCAAGATGGACAATTATTATCGGTGAAAGAAAAACTACTACTACTACTACTATACCATCACGGCATATCCCACAAGTGGGGTAGCCAGCAGATCAGCTGCATGTAAGAAACATGCAAACTGTCCTCGTGTCCACGCAAACATGAAACATGCAACAAAGAAAAAGCAAAAATTTTATTTTAGAAATTCAATGAAAAATACTATGATTATTATATTTTTCACGCAATTAACATTTTAAAAGAGATCCTGGTTGTGCATAGAATGAAATTGTGGTATTAATAGCTATCGTTTTTTTAAACTTCAAGCATTCATCATGTTCAGAAACTACAAAAACGCCCAACATACCTATTTTAGTTTAAAAAGTTTAAATAGTAATCCTTATATTATTCTGTACAATGACAACTCGATTCTACACACATACATACATACATCTTCTTCCCTTGTCCTAGTTGGGTCGGTGGCCCATTGCGTCTAGGTACCTGCGCCAGAGATCCCTGTCCACCGCTGCTTCCAGGACCTCTGGCTACTCCAAACCATGTCTTTCAACACACAAGTTCGACACAATTCGATTCTTATATTCTAAATCATTCATTTCATGCAATGTGTAATCTGAAAGCAAATAATTACGTATTACACATTTTACAAAGATGCATTATTACAATATCTTCACAAAGGTAAGAGTTCAAACCAACTTCTGTATATTTTGTTAGTATCTTTCAACAATCTTGTACAAAGTTTATTACACAATTATTCATTTGTGTTACATTAATCATGTGAGTCATCATCGATGATCGTGATTTTTTTTAACATTATATTATTTTATTGAATATTGATAAGTAAATGATGATGATGATTTTGGATGATTTCATTTTTGACGCCGTTTAACAGTCCCTAGACCGTCTCAATGTTTTGATTAGATAGATTATAATTTCAATTATTGGAATGCAATATTTGAAACTATAGGCTTTTTTGTTTTTATTAAGTAAAAATATCCAACGACGATTTTTTTTTAATAAACTGAGGATCTGGTTGGAATGGAACTATGTCTAATTAACGTGTGGATGCATTGTACAATAATCGGCGAGCTTGCATTAAGGCATACCTGATGATCGAGTTGAAGATATTAAATACTTATTATATTTATTTTACTTTGTTTATTTTTAGGCAGAAGTAAAGGTAGGTTTATCTCTGAGAGTATTGCGATATTATTTTCCTTACCCTACAAATAAGATCTACAAATTTATCGAATACAAATTTGTAACTATTAATCGTTTATAATATCTCGCACACAAGATCGAATCAATAGGAAATTGAAGTTATAATTTACTTTGATATTTCACAAGGGAATATGGTGCAAATAACATGTGGGTACAGGTATTATGAAAACAATCATAATATCATATTGAACAGCCGCGATACCAGCAAGTTCATAATATATTGTAAAGACATAGCTATAGCTGATATCTAAATGAGTTTTCCTGAGTGATTGCGAAGGCCAATTCATTGCACTTACTACATAACACAGATATACTTAATTATGACCTGATGATATTTATTTATATAAGTGTATTTAGTGTTGTTATTAATATTATTATTTATCTATGAAATACTATTTAATCAGAGTATGACTCATTGGTGTACTATTATGCTAAGTGCCTACTTAGCATTGGTGCAAATACAGTAACTTAACACATCGTGATAAGGATGCATTAGAATTCATTATCATTTCAGATTTGTATGAAATTCGATCCTTCCGATATATTTTGTGACATTTTATCCTTCTATAGTACCGGAATGAGAGTTGTGGAAGAATTTTTCCCGACAGCGCAGTACCGAAAATTCTATTCCAGAGTGGTCGTCAACGTCGGGGGGGGGGGCTGATAGGGCACTTTCATAAGACGAAGAATCCCTTAATAAGGTTAAAAATCGATACATCGCTTTATAAGTATCTGACTAGGGAAGTATTCAAACACACGTGTTGAAGAACTATTGATTTAGAATGGTATGACTTCCTGAAAGCAACAAAAAACAGGTAAGATCTTTCGAGGAAGTGTTCAAGTGCAATGGATCCTTAACGATCAAAAAGTAGAAAAATATCTTTATTCATTTGAAATATTTATTTATGTTGTTTTCGAAAAATAACTTCAAAGTTGTTTAGAATTTTAGCTATGTAATCGCATGGTTCTCCTATCGAGATGCCTGATTGGTTTTGACACCTGAAAGCTTGTTTTATTTTTCCTTATTATGTTTAGGTATACTTCCAATACAAAAGAATTTAAAAAAAAATTAAGAGCGGATACTTCAATCCGTAACTAAAATATAAAACGGGTGTATGTCAATGAGTGTTAAAATAAAATTAAGTTTTTGTTATTAGAACATACCTAGTACCTATACAAATTATTATAATTGTATTAGTTTGAAGGGAACTCAAGTTTGAGTCATTACATAAACATTGTCTACCCACGACAAATAAAAGGTAATAATATACAATGATTGTAATATGTTGCTAATAATAATTGATAATAATATGGAATATTATCAAGCAAATTAATGTTTTAGGTTGCATTTTGATTTAAATGCATTTAATTTTGTAATCGAATCAATGTGCTTAATTCTCAAATTATCATTAGGCTAAATCTCTCAAAATATCAATGGATTTAAATATTTATTTGTTACACCAATTTAAACACTATAATCACTATCGATTTGGTGTCAACACTTTCAGACATAATAATTTATTAATAATATTATATTTATACATTTGTTATATAATATAATATGCAGAATTAATAAATAACACACACACTCACACATACAAACTGACGTAGATCTTTAGATATGATGCAAACCTTCATACTACAATGCACTGAACAAAATTATTAGATGAGATGTTAACATACTCATAAGATATTGTAAATAGAAATAATAATTTTATGCATTGCATTTTTTGATGATTAATGAAACTTTAAGCAGTGTACTTATGTTTAAAGGGTATATCATTATTCAAGTACTTAAGCGAATAAAAGTTCATAAAGATCACGTTTATTTGTGAGATGATTGCACATACCGACAACAACAACTACAATATCGGTTGTTATTTATACGTCTTAATATATTATTGTTTCGAAAGATAACTTGATAAACGAATTATAATTGACTGAAATTACTTCGCGATTTATCGAATCAGATTTTATGAGTTTATGGATTCACGGTAAAGAGATCGTACTGATTTAAAATAATCACTGTGATTAAATGGATCATCTGGTAAAATATTGTTATAAAATTTCGCTAAAGTAACCGAAATAACAACCTGTAACCAATAAGATTGTAATAAAATGAAGTTGACGGTATAAAAAGTACCGCATCAACTTTATTGTTTACACTTTAGTAAGAAAGTTAAAATTATGTTTCTCACGCGTAAACTTTTACACACATGTTGACAATTTATTCTTTACTATTTTATGTCACTTAACAGTTTATTCTTGTGGTTGACCAAAGAATTTATAACAATAATTTCTTGATAGTGTGATGAGGATATTCATGAATATTCAGTTTAAAACAATTAACATCTGATAATAAATTATTATATGAGAATAAACTAGTCTTCATCTTATTCTCTAGCTATTTCTCCACGCCTTGATATAGATGTCTTCCATAGTCTTCCATTTATCCCTTGCTTGGACTAAATAATGTTCTCCACTTCCCGCCTGTGACGGGAAGGATATCATTAATACACCTCTTCTGAGGATGACTTCCCTACTGTCTTACTTCATGACCTGCCTATTGCCACTTTAATTTTGTGATAAGGTCCACAACATTGGACAATTTTGGTGACTTATTTCTGCATTTGATATTTTATTGCTCAAACTTATGTCAAGCACTTACCTCTCAATAGACTTTTGGGCACATTTTAGTCTGTATTGGTAGTGAACTATTATAAATTTTGGACTTAATGTGGTTTGATTAAGTTAGGCTTTAGATTAATGAGTAATCAATATTAATGTGTTATCAAAAGAAAATAAAGTGTTTTTAATTAAAGAATTTTTAATTGTGTACTTGAATTTTATGGCACCAAGCACAAATAAAATTTCAATGATAACATGTTATAGAATAATTAAAAATTCTATCTGTAAAATTATAATACAAGTTTTCATCATTGCTTCGTATAGTATGAGTTGTATATATTACATGCGTATTTTAGTAGGAAAGATTACGTTTGTTACTTAGATCATTCGTTTCTTCAGACGTACGATTAACGAATATTAAAATATTAATAAAAACACATTAAATTTATTACAATTATAGATTTACTAAGCTCCTTCTTACAGCAACACACTTACGTGAGTATATAAATGATGGTCCCTGGAAATCACACCTAGACGTGTGCCAGATATGGTGATAAGACATTTCAGCACTCGCAATAAAATATCACTATTCTTAATTAAATCTCGTAATGCCTCTATCATTCTCCATACAGTGTTTAATTGGAGTGAGGAAACGAGAGTAAAAACATTCCAATGAAAGCAATTATTTAATAATAATTATTGTACTGAAAACAGGACTGAGGTGATATAATTCTAGGCATCATACAAGCCACTAACCTTTTCTGGTCATACACGTACTGAGTTGATTGCTCTTTATTGAGCTCAGAAAGTGACAATAAAGTAACATAAACACTTAAAGACAATTGGAGACCAATAGGTTGTCAAGTAATTAGATGTGAGACTTAATATTGCTACTGGATTTAGCCTTTTAAGTACACAATTAATTTATATTCTCACTGATGAAAACGGTTTCTTGATGACCATTTTGCACACAATGTGCTCTTGTTGCATGTTAATTGAATGGCTATTCACTAAGTCTTCACAATACAAACACACATTGTGTTAATACTATACATACATTTCATTACGTATTCGTTATATAAATAATTGTTCTTTTCTATATCTAGTAGATAAATTATATCCAAAATTGATTCAATAATCAAAAGCTTTAAGTTGATTAGATTAAAAACTGAAATTAAAAAAAATATGTAGATGGAACACTACATAGGTATTTTTTTATGAGATGGCATTACTGAAACATCCATGGACTAGAGATTTGAGAGGACATGAGGTTAATGTATCTACTTATGACAAGAAATTTTTAATTTTCTCCCTATTTGAATGACTTTTTATAATAAACGCTAAGAATTGAAAAATGTATAGTATTTTCTATCAAATAATCATAAAACTACGTAACACAAGGTACATAAGTACTAAAAAAAATACGATTTATAAAGCGCCGCAGTATACGAGTATACCATCATCTCAATGGCCTTTGTGAATAAATAGATTAAATTTCAGTTACTGCTTCTTCAGTAGATACTTTTAGTTGTTTTAAATTAAGCATTGAATATCGTAAGCTGCAGATAAAAAAAATTACTAGGTACCAACATTTAATTCCATTGATTTAAATATTTTACATTTAAGTTCTTTGCAATAATTAATACCATGAAATCAAACATACGAAATAAAATTACCCACACATTCAAAAAGTAACGAAGAATACCGAATACAGTGAGTAGGTATATTGTACGTGGCTTTTTCACTATCATCATCACCTTATCTGCATTGTTACTTTAATGAACAGCAATAAAGTCATCGCGTAGCATCTCTACTGAACCTCTAGTACCTTCTAAGTAGGAAGATAAAATTCCTCTTTCACGGGAACTAAAGTATTTACAGAAGAAACTAAAATAGTTCCGATATAAACATGCTACACTGTTCACATATGTATATGCATGTTCATACTCGTATATTCAGTATGGAAAATTTACCGAAAAATATAATATGGAAACCATTTGTATAAAGATTGATACATCAACTATAGCGTACAACAAGAATATTGAATATTTTTCAAAAAGTTATGAGCGACTGTGAAAATATATTTATCAAAGTAGGTAATTGTTATTTAAAAAAAATGAAAATTTTCAGAAGTCAAAAACGGTACATATAAGTATGTTTATTCTAATGCTATTTATTGTGTGCTTTATGATGATTGTTTCTAAAGCAATGCCGGGTTTATATCTGGTAATATAATAATGTAAAGATGATAAAATCGTCATCGGGCATTATTGCTGCAGTGGCGGAACTACATATTTCATATTGATTTTGAATAAGTGTTACAAAAAGTGCAGAGTGTTCATATTAATTTGTATAATATTAAAAAAGCGTCAAGCAATCAGGAGACTCGAGCTTCAAAATTCGCTTCCACAATACACCGCCTCCACTCATATCCAATTGAGAGTTTTTTTTTAATATTTTGTGACATAAATTACAGTTTTTTATTATAAAGAGATGCTTTGCATTCTAACTTATATGTAGATAGAAGGCCCACCACTGTATTATTATAACCATCCACCATCGCATGTATTCTATTATCAATACATCAGCAAACAGCAATGGGGCATATATCACTACTTGACTATTTTTGCAACACTTTTCATACTATACTCGTATACTACCTACTTAATAATAATGCCCTGTTTGAACAGTGGATAAGTTATGTGAGATAAAATGTTTTATTGGATATCACGCAACTCCTACGGCGGGTATAGGTACCTACTTGTGCTGTTTCCCGGGTTTATTAAACCTCATGTGATGCGCAATATTATTTATTAACACTATGTTATTATTAATAAAGTGTTTCATTATGAACTTTTTGTTAAATAAAAGCTTCCGTTCCTTATTTAATCAAGATCAAATGATTTATGATAATGCAATAGCTTATGATAACTTTTGCACTATTAACAATATATGTGCGTTAAAAGGAGTATGGACCCACAGATATAACTGAGATACAAGAAGCTTAATCAAAACAGGAGTGGGACGCACTAGAAAGAACCTTCAGAGATGGGGTTTGGCTGACAGCACCGCGTGTGACTGTGTAGAGAGAACACTGACATCTCCTGACATGCTCAATGGCTCCCAGACAGTGTCAATAGGAGGAATTCGTGGGGCGAACTCACCTAGGGGGAGCTGCAAGAGAGTTCGTCTTTTTATGGGTGGGAATGGGAGTGTAGATTTGGATTTGGTGTTTTATTATTTATCGTTTGCTGACCGACAAGAAACGAAGAAGATAAAGCTTAATTTTATTTATCGGTTTGAAGTTGCTGGAGATTCCGAAAATAGCAAAGAACAGGGATCTCTGGTGAAAATACTTTGACGCAATGGACTTCTGATCCAAATTGGACAAGAGATAATATTTACATGTTTTTATTTATAAATTATAAACTACATAATGATGAGTAGAGTTACGTTTTTTGTTTGAAATTTTTGATTAAATACATTTTTATTCTTCTCCTGTACCATGTCAGGTCTCGTGACGTCGGTGACAATTTGAGTGAATGCTTTTCACGAGGTCAAAAGGCTCCTCCATTTCTCAGATACTTGTCCAAGCTCGGATATTTCGGAGCCACGATGTTCTTCCTCTGCCAACAACACTATTTTCTTTTATTTCGCGTTCCAGTACCTACCAGCTGCAGAATAGTGTACTTTTCCCATTTCTTTTTTTAAATTTTCTTATTATTTATTTTTCGTAAGAAACATACAGTCGATAAGTATTACATAAATCAATATTACAAACTATATATTTTTTTTTTATTTTTTTTTTTATTTATTTATATAGACCACAAGAATCCTCCTTTATTACCACAGTATAAAAATTTGAAAGCAACTAGAACAAAATAAAGACAATTAAACCAACAATAAAAACAAGGAAATACATTATGTTTGCATTATTCATTCTATGCAAAGTATAAAATACAAAATGAGAGATAAATGTATCAAAACCTTTAGATGTTAATGGAAGAAAAATCCTACAAAATATCATATTTTAATATCATTTATATAGTTAATTGTTATTTTTGCTATAAATTTATATTTTAAATGATTAGAAAAGAGACTTTTTAACAATAAACTCAAACAAAAAAATAAACATTAATTATGCAAATACTTGTACAATATGAATATTCAAATGTTCGCATTAAAATATTAACGAGGTTGAACATTTTAACAATTATTCTTTGATAAAACATATAGATAAACAACTGCATTCTTTTTATAAAAATATATTAAACAATCTCCATTTTTTTAAGACATGGATGTAAATTTATTAGATAAACAAATTAAATTAATTACCGACTATGTAGATGAGCAGGTCGTTTATGGAATATCAACTTTTTAATTTCGAGACGTGCAGCACTTTCACTAAACTTTACCGATTTTGCGAACGTGTTAAACACACGATCGAACTTAATTTGTGAATAATCAGTTTGGCTTGTTTGTTTATTTAAGTTTTATGATCCTCTATAGCTGCCTAGACAATATATGGAGAGATAAAGCCACCCTAATGATTATTATTAGATACACGATTGGAAAAATACACAATTTTTTTTTTTATTAATATTTTGATGCATTTAATATATTCCGCCCTGATCACTCCAAAATGTGTGAATGATATTTAAACATAGAACAGAATAAAAAAAATTATCCAGTGTGTGTGCATAAGGACAGAAATATAATTTTCTATTATAAAAAACACCAACATTTTGAACAAACAATTAATTTTTTTTATAATAATATTAATGTAATTTTGAAATTAAATTAAATTTCAAAATTAAACAAAAATTGTTAACAAAACTCTATCTAATGTGAACACGGTGGTT
This sequence comes from Athripsodes cinereus, assembly GCA_947579605.1. Taxonomy (NCBI): domain Eukaryota; kingdom Metazoa; phylum Arthropoda; class Insecta; order Trichoptera; family Leptoceridae; genus Athripsodes; species Athripsodes cinereus. The sequence goes on from OX388314.1 coordinate 14,961,512, forward strand.
TTTTTAATACGTGATTATTTCATGAACAAAGTCGGTTTTTAAAGCTAGCCAAAATTATAAATATATCACAGAAGAACACCTCCATTCCGTTTGTGTAGTAAATAAGTAGTGTTAATCTTTTTGCGGTATAAAACTTTTAAGAGGAGACTTCATTGTGGAATTAAATCAGACGTTATGAACATTTTAATATTTATTTATTTATTTATTAAATATACGGCAATCGCCAATATCGATATGAATCATTGAAATAAATATTCTCATCATAATTCAACAATTTTTTAAGGGAGTTGGAGAAACTCAACTATTTTGCTGGTACTCACTTGTTTTTCGGGTCCAGGCATTTAAACTTGTCACTCTAAAATGCGACGATATTGCCTTATCGTTGGCTAGCCTCAGGTTTGTTTTATTGCAGGTGTTCTGCATCCCCCCATAATCGCAGCTTGTCCCCTCTCCTTTCAGGAAGTTCTACATCTGGTGGTTGCCGGCTGGAAGGACATCGAAGGGGTGTAGACTAAAGATTCCACTCATTGAGGTTATGACTAGCACTTCAGGCTGCCCTTTCTGGCGCATCCAGTGTAGATAAGATTTGCTTAGTGTAGAATTTATATAAATGGAAGTCGCCAGATTTCTGTGCTATCCCGGTGGTCGGTGGGTACCCTTCAATTTAAGTTGATTTAACATCTAGTGACCCCTACCATTAGTCTGTTTCAAACAATATTTAGAGTTTGTGCATTCGAATATCATCATCCATGGACTATTACCAAGTTCTTATTCTACAGTTCCTCTTTGCACTTATGTTCTTTATCTTCCTATATTCTTCCTTCCCGTCATCGATAATTAATCTATTAATTTCCATATTCCAAACTTAAAGGTTGGTTACGTATGTCATTATGTGAATCCTCAACGATATACTCATAATGACTGTTCAAATGCAAAGCAAAATGGTTTCATCGACGTTTTCTGTCCGGTGCAAACAAAATTTAATTCGAAACAATTTCAAAACAAATTTTCAATCTCTGATACGAATCACATCTACAAAATTTACATTTCTTTTATAAAGTACATTCGAGAACACGACACAAGTAAAGTTATAACAACACGCAAAACAAAAGTGCGCTGCGCATTCAACTGTTTTATGAAACTTTGGTGACAAAAGGTTGCGAGAGTGAACAAAGTTACGACTTTTGTTCATACATGGGATTAAACAAATAATAATAATATAATAATATATTAAAAACTTTGTAACTGTGTACCCCTTAAATGTAGTGGATTTTTTTTTACGTTTGGCGTTTCAGTTGCTGTTAAAAATCACAGACATTTTTAAGCTGCATAATACCATCACGGTATAACCTACAAAATGAAGTAGCCATCAAACTTACTTACTAGTAATAAAATGCAAATTGTCCTCTCCCCGTCAATAAAGAAACAAAACCTATTAACTATTTTCAAATTGAAAATGATTAATAAAAACTTTTATTAAGTGAATATGTTATATAAAATGTGAAAAAGTTTATATAAAATGACACGAAAAAATTAATTCTATAATTTACAGATTTTACATTTGAAAATATCTGGCCAAATCATTCTAACATTAATATTTTCGAAAAAAAGTGCAGATATTGTTTGATCTATTTAGACTGATTCTGTCAAAATAATTGCATGACAAAATTAATAATCAATTGTGAAAATAGTATTTTTTTCCTGTTATGTCCGCGGATTTTCACAGTTACTAATATGTTATTGGTATTTTTAATCACCCCACATGTGTAATATCCACTTTGCGGTCTCACTATGCTCTGACTTTAGAGATGTAAAAATGAATAACTGTACTTGTCACATCCTTGAAATATTTATAATAAGATATTCATAAAATAATACATTCTCTGTAACAAGAAAGTAGTAGATGAATATAATAATAGTGGAGTGTGTTACATCGACGCAAAGTTGCTGCTTATAACATTAATAATAATAATAATAAGAAGAAAAAAAGTAATATGATATTGCTGTGAATCAGATGATAACTAGAACATCATTGAGCAACAGATTAACATACATAATGCGTCTTTCCCTTCGCTGAAATAAATAAACTCTTTCATTGTGTACCTGCATATATTCTTATCACTTCTTTTATGTGATATTTTTAATTAACCCAACAAAAAACAATCTATTCTATCCTTAAAGGTCATCTATTCTCGAATTATAGAAGTAAAGTAGAAATTATAAATTACTTAAAACTTTTTTAATATGTTTATTTGGGATTATCCCGTGGAGCACCCGGTAAAGAATAGGTCTCCCACTCTTCTCCGTAAGTTTTCGAGTGTCCTGTAAGAGGCAGGTGTTCGAAAAAATAAAGACATTGTTCATCTCAAATTCAGCGATGAGGTTTGCCACCCATTCTGAATGTCTTAATATTTTGTTGGCACAGAGAGGACGTCTTGCATGTTTGTTACATGCGGCTGGTCTGCTGGCTGCCCCACTTGTGGGATATGCCGTGATGGTATAGTATTTGGGATATAACGATAAGAATATTCATTCTACCCTAACAGTAGGCCTAGTCAAAACACATTTAAGAGTTACGTTTTCGTTTCGTTTTCGATCAAAATGAAAATTGACACGTTCTCGCAACTTCGTCTACATTCGAACGACAGCGAAACGAAAACGTAACGCTAAAATGTGTTTTGACTAGATCCACAGGGTATTTTGAAAATAGTACGATACAATTGTGTTTGAAAATAGTTGGTGTAAATTTGAACATTTACTGAATAACTTTTATCGATAATAAAAACTTACAAATTTAAAAATAGGCATCTAAAATTTACTAACAGAATAATATAATTAAAATGGATATAACACGGTTGAGAATGCCCACAAAATGTAATTGTGCTTTTGTATTTTAATTCAAGTAATTTTTATCCACACTTCTTCCAGTAATTTACTGTAATTATCAAAGGAACTTCTACAAATAGGGATGTTGGTAGGAGTATCTACTAATTGTTTTACAGGTAACACTTCACAGGTAATTAAAAGTCATTAATCTATCTCAAGATAAAAACTACACAGGAGATTCTCTAGTAACGATATTTGATACAAGGTCGATGCAAAAACTGAGCAAACTAGGTAATAAGAATTTTGCACCTAAAAAGGTATTTGTGCAATAAAGTTTATTTTGTTTTTCTTATATAAAAGATATGTTCTTTTTTAATTAATGATATTTCATACTATATTTCTATAAAATTATAATGACGGCAGCTTTGTTCACAACCTAAAATGGGAATCTAATTAAGTCTGAGAATGTCACTTACTAACTTCTTCTTTTGGTTCCTCCAAATTTTACAATAAAAAATTTCTCAAATCACTTGAATATTGTTCATTGTTTTTAATTGTCCTAATGCCCTTATTATGCAGGCACTTGGACTCGTCATAAATACGTATTATAAACACAATCTCAAATATAATTAAAAATAAAACAATTTATGTTAAATAAAATCTTAAATCATAGTAGGTATTTTTGTAGTCGCGAATGTAAAGAGTCCGGATCAACAACGTCAAATATTCAAATAATAATTACACAAAAGGAACAATTATATTTCAAAAGCAATCAGACTTTTCTATTCATTTAGCATTTCGTCAATCGTGTATAATGATTCATACCATTAACTGTATGTTGATTTACACTTGTGAGAAAACACCCTATTTTTTTCATATGTTTATGGGATGGTGAAACCTAACGGCTTTGGGAGATCATTAGTAAATCTCTGTGTTGCAAGAAAATTTCTGTATTCCACTGTTTTTTATTTACAGCCTTCCGTGTATTTCGGCTTTTAGTGCGAGACCACTCTTTTTAATTAACAAACAAATTATAATATTTTGATAGAAAAAACATGTGTTTTTGCTACAAAAATTAATACCGTCATTATAATTTTGATTCTAATCACACTATAATATTAAATGTACATTTTATGTTCTCAATGAATAATTTTATTTTAAAAATCTTAATCTAACACAAGGTTGAACTATAAAAGATCGCGGTCCGTATTATTTGTCTTATCGTAACATTAGGTAATATTACTTTGTACAAAATATAAAGCCGTACTCACACGAAATAACTACTAGTCCAACTGTTAGATCCGACAAACTAATACTTTATTCCCAAACAGAAATTTGCATTGTTCTAATCCAACGTACCTAATCTTGAATAAAATTAGCTCTTACAAGCGTTAATTTAAATTCCTCGTGAATTTTAATATTTGGTATAATTACCATATATTGATTGGGTGCACCATGGAAATAATAAATTACCTATTATAAGTTTTATTTTTGAGTAAAATTTTTCATTTAGTCGGGGTTAACTAAGACGTGTCTAAAAAGCCAAGTCTATAAATGCACATTTCTTTGCTAGTTTTGATGTAAGATTTTTACATCAAAATGTTTTTTATTATGATAGTAATATTAATAATCATGTAACATTTAAAAAAATAAATGGACGAACAATAAAAAATAACTCACGGCCATTAAGATGCTAATGAAACGAAATAATTAATAATTATAATCTTATATACGCATATGGTCCGACGTGTGCTGGACATCGCGACATACAAATAAACTTGTAGGCGATATACCTATGTATATAATAAAAAAATAATGTAGCTACGTTTATATCTATGATAGATTTATAATAGTGCCATACCTGTGATATGGCTGGTAATAGAAAATAATATGAGACAGAAGACCTGATATGTTTATTTGTGTTTGTGCTTTTATTTTTCTTAATACAAAAATAATAATTTCAATTATATAACAACAGTGAGTAAGATTACCGAAAAGAGCGATTTTAATACTAAATTGTGTATTTGCTACTGGTAGATGATCTGGATTTTAACCACCAGAAGATGCGATTATTTATTTTAATTCGTTACACTTCTACATTTTTAAAATTACTGTTAGTGATACATTCTGATTAAGTAACTACCAACGAAATTGCTATAAAATTTATAAATTTCTTAACAATATGTGGGTATACATATTTTAATAATGAAAAAATTAGAAAAAAACTTAAATGCACATCAGTCACCTTCATAATAAGCGTAACGCTTGTCTTGTGAAGGTAGATAGGGTCAGTAGCGGTTGGGATCGAACCCGGGATCTTTTGATTGATAGCTTGGGACTTTACTATCAGGTTAGCTACCAATTCAAATTATCTTAAGAGGTATGTTTTCAATGCATATGGATGTTGCATAATAAAAGAAAAAGTTTATTAAAGATTTATAAACTAAAATTAATTAAAATCAAACCTAGTGTCACACCTGCATGTTGATATAGTTTCATCAATGTGACGGTTCTGTAACAACGCGACGTTTTTACGGAAACAAGTTTCGTAAGATTTGTAGAAAAAAATTCAACATAACACCTAACTTACATGTATACCTAATAATATTATATTATAATATGAAGCGGTGCGATGTCAGCGGCTGCCTTTTTGTGAAGAACATTACCGAACTATTTTGTCTATCTTCATATTTATTGACGTGTAGGTATATACACTTCGATTGCGCAATTAAAATAAATTAATATGCGTACGAGATGAGTTCTACTTTATAATATTGGTCATTTCTGTATCATTATGGTTTTATAGATATTCATTTGTAGTATGGAAAAAGCATGTTTAAACTGTTTTATGATGTTACAAATGTTTTGACGTAATAAATATTCCAAATGCATTAACATTCTTGCGTTATGTTTTTTTGTAGATTATTTATAAAGGCAACGTAAATTTTTTTGAAAACTTCTTTTGACAAGCTAATTTTTGTTCATTAATAATATTTTATTTTGGAACTTTTATTTTTGATATTATTAAAAAATGATCTTCTGAATACCATTTAATATCGAGAAAAGACCGCAACATAGTTATAGGATTGAATGTATTTAATTGGAAATAAAGTTATAACCATCCCCACAACACACCCCACAAGTGTGGTAGCCTGTGAAACAATTGCCTATAATAATCATGTATGCTTTAATTGTTTTTTCCGTGCCAATAGAAGTTAGAAACACAGGATAGGTAGTAAACATCGGGATCGAAAGTGGACAAAGCCATCCATAGAATTTTAACTTAGAAATAAGTATGTAGGTACATATGTAGAAATATTCTTCGGGTCGAGTTCTATAAAAGTTGGGTCTAGTTCTATAAAATGTCGAGTTCATTCTCCAAAACAGTCGAATCATATAAAATTTAGTTGAAAAATATAAGAGTAACGTCGAAGCTTGTATACAAAACAGTCAAAATTCAATTAGTTTTCGGGCTCTACTGACATTTGAATACAAATGGATATGTCCGATTTCTATCCCAAATCACTCATATATGATGTTGTGTTAAGAGTTATCTGCCTTTTACAGGACACCCGAAAACTTATGGAAGAGAGTGGGAAACCTATTACTTGCCAGGGACGTCATGACGCAGAATTGTTTACTCGTAAATTTAACAACTAGTCCAAATGTAGATAGAAAAATTTGTCCAAATGTAGAAGAAATTCATATAAGTATAATATTTATTCATAAGCACTTGTGATTATTACATTTTACCTATGATATATTTTTTTGAGATGCATAAATCATCCATAAGTTTTAGGGGTTAAACAACATAAACACGATTATGTTATAAATGACCTCTAGTTGTTTCATTGTAATTTTTTATAAAATACAAATTTGTATGTATTTCTTAAAATAGTGTCGTGTCGATCTTGCATATTTCACGTATGTAGGTACAGAGTACACTACAAATTATTATATCTAGCATTATAATAATGAGTTCCTTTCTTTTGTTGTTCGCTATGCTTTATAAGGTAAAGTTGTACGTTAAGTGAAATGAAATGTTAGGTACACCTATATATATGTACTAGAGTTGGACAGGTCGAATCTTCTTCGACGTGTTGCGCTCATGTCAATGTCGTGTTGTTATCATAATAAAAATATGTTATAAGTATTTTGTCGATTGATTAATGACATGGATTGTGACCTCGGTATAGTGACTTTGACGGTCAGTATTGTTGATCATTGTGATTGTGTATTCCTATATTTATGGTACTCGGAGTTGTGAAATGTTAGAGCAAAAAATGTGATTCGTTTATGTGCTATACTGATTTGATTAGTTTAATAAAAAAAAATAAGCCTAAATTGAACATATCTATGTATGTACATTGTTCAGTTCTAATAGATTTGATATAAGAAGGGAGCAGAAAAATAGTCAGTCACTTTGAAAATAGGTTTCAGTTGTTATTTCATTCGCTCAGAAAATGAAAAACAATTTTTTTTATGCTGAAGAAAATATCAATACTTATGGAATAATTACTTTGCGTTGACGAAAAAATTAGAAGATGATGTAACACGGACAATAATTGCCAGAAAATGTTTGTAGTTTGGCAGTTTCGTTAAGGGCTTGTTAAATTTACCGACAGAGTATTTTCTGTATCTGGGTTTTATTATTAACCCAAATACTACCTTATACACTTTCAACTAAAGATAAAAGCTTGTGTTGTGAAAGGGGAGTTTGCCGGCAATTGGAATCGGACCACGGACTATCTGTGCACGAGGCCGAGACTCTACCTCCAGGCTACCGACGAACTCAAATACTATTATCTTGTACGCAGTACGTACCATGTTCTTAATTATTTTTAAGGTTTCGCATCTTTCACAGTACCTACTAGTTAAATATTACTAGCACCTTTACGACTCATTAGGTGGTCGAAATCGTTTTCATTGCCCATATGTGAATCAATGAAATACAATATGAACATTATCATCAGAAATCACAATTATTATAGTACACGAGAATAAAATAATTTCATATTATTATTAGGCATTACATTCCGTATTGTAATATTGATGAGGAATGATATTGAGATTATTACAAAATAATCGACGTATTGTGATGGCGAGATGATCTCTGAACCCATATAATAGCTGTGAAGTATTTGTTTAATTACAGTTGACATAAACATGTTACGATATGAAATCATAATACTCTCAGGAACATGATTTTACTTGTATCATTATTATTATTATTAACCTGCATAAATAGTCAGGCTTTTGTTCAATTAGACCATGAAACATGGTATCATCCTAGATCGTGGTTTATGATACTATTCACATACTCATACAATACCTACAAGGTGTAAATTTTAGTAAAGAAAAGTTTGTTTTAATAGCGCATCAAGTTTATTACATACATAAGTGTAAATTTTATTGCAGAAGTTTGTTTTGATTGTAAACATTTCAAATGGTATTTTTGCTTACTGTGAAAGGTGTATTAGGTTGCATTTGGGTTTATAACAAACAGAACCCAGATATATCTTTTTTAAAAAAAAATAATAACCCAGGTTCTAAATGTAAACGTAATGAATCGGTAAGAAGCATTCGAAGCGAAGAATGCTTCGTATGTCTTGGACCGAAAAAGTCAGTAACATCGAAGTACTTAGGAGAGCCGGAGCCAGGAGAGAGCTGTTGTCGATTGTTAAAGTGAGGAAGGTCCCATATTTGGGTAACGTGCTGCGTGGAGAAAAGTATCGTCTCCTCCGCCTTATATTGGAGGGCAAGATAGAAGGAAGGCGGGGGGTTAGCAGAAAGCAGATGTCCTGGCTGCGCAACATTAGAGAGTGGACCGGAATCCGGACAGTGAATGACCTGTTCAGAGCAGCACAGGACAGGGAGGTTTTCGCCGGAGTGATCGCCAACGTCGGGGGGACCTGACATGGCACAGAAAGAAGAAGAAGGTTCTTAATCTCTAACAAAACAAATGTAGCTTCCTTCATTCAGAGCGTCTTTGTGCCTATTCACAAGCACCTCATTCCCCGATATTCCCAGTGCTCTGATGTCGTTGTCATAGGAACGATGTACTATGAAAGAGGGATGTCTGGGTCATTGAAATCTGTGTAGATGAAAAAACAGTGCTCTTTTTAGTTAACTATCACTGGTCAGGTTCTTAATTCATATATATCTAGTCTAATGGATTATCTACAATGTATGTTCAAGTCGTCCATATATTTTACTCACACTGAACAATAAAAACGACTTTGTATGAAAGCGTAGCTAAAAATTGAAAGAGGTTTAATGTGTATCATTTTCTTACCTTTATTTAAGTCATAAATGTCCCCAATCGTGACACAATTATCTTGTAAATGTAATAAATAATTCACTTCAAATCAATCTTTATCTAATAGACAGATGAATTTCTAAATATTTCCTGCCCGTAGCTCCACTTTAAGGTAATAAATTCAATAATTATTGCAACTTGTCAAATAAATCAGCTCTAATTTCAGTGCGTAGGTATGACCACTATTTATATTTACAACCTAGTACGTACGTATTATTGTCATAATAATGCTATCAATGTTGAATCATACTTTAATAGCGTAATATAGAAACGTGAACTAAGGCACACGATAAATAAAACGTATAGTAAGTAAGTTGCTTGGAATCAAATGAATAAATTGGAAGAAACTTCAGTATTTTATGAATTTGAAAATATTTAATAAGATAATAGTACATAAACTTTCGCGTAAAAATTAATTGAAATTCAATCCTAAATTTTATAACTAATCACATTTTATTTATGCTTTGGTAGCTACAGCAGTAATTCACTGTGTCGGTGTTTAGGTAGTAGAATTCCATATCGAAATAAACAAAACAAGCGTTTTATTCGATGAGAGAGACGTCTTTCGTCTTATAAGGACATTGTCAATGTCCTTATCCAATTGATAATGTCCTTATAAGACGAAAGACGTCTCTCTCATCGAATAAATCATTAGTAGAATAAAACGCTTGTTTTATTTATTTTGATACAGCAGTAATAGTTTATTAATGCAAAGCAGAATGACTCCGATATTATGAAAACAAACAACATACATGATGATACACTAAAAGCTTGAAAAACTGGATTTTAAGCAGCCTGTTAATTTTTTTACAGTGCCGTTCTTATTCAGGTAGGTACATAATTATGTTTATATGTCCTTTACGGACGTGGGCCATGACTTTTACTTTTATTATTTCAGTGACAGACAAATAGTATTAAAAAAAATATTGTCGATGATCAAAACGCAAAAAATCGATTTACATAAACTCTAACGATACGTGATCTAAATCAAAATAGATATATGAAATTCTCGTCTAATACAGCCGATGATTTCATTTACTTTATTGAGTCTATGTAGAATTATTTAATCTTGACGACCAGACCACCAAGTCGATGCAGTTTTATTATCCAGTTCTATAAAGCCATCCCGCAGTCATAGTCCATATTAAAGTGGTAATTTTTCATGTTTGTTTGTTATATATCGTAAAAAATATAGATTGATTGATTGCGTTACCATTTAATGTCATTTGATTTGTAGATTTTTACTTAAATTACGACAGCATTGAAACTGTTACAAAATTTGAAACTTTTTGTGAGCATCTAATACTTTTTTTTTTATTTTAAATAAAAAAGATATATCTGGGTTTTGTTATAAACCCAAATACAACCTTATACACCATTCACACTAAGCTAAAAGCTTGTGCCGTGAAAGGGGAGTTTGCCGGCACCTGGGATCGAACCACGGACCCCTTGTTCTGAAGGCCGAGACTCTACCTCCAGGCTACCGACGTACTTACTTTTATATATTGAATTTTAGATTAGTTTGTTTTCATGAATCTGTATTTGAATTAAAATAATATATACTCTAGACACCCTTATATTAAGTAATGTGCTTGTGTTTTGAAGGCGGTATGTCTATAAATTTACTTTTACAAATATAGTAAAAGTCTTACAATCTTCAATATTTTGCAATATAATTGAATTTAATAGGTTGCGAATAGAATCAGATAACGTAATAAAAATATATTTTTATATGGATATTACTGAATAAAATTGAATATATTTTACTAATTTACCATAATTAACATGTTAATTCTCCCATCACGTGTGGTCTACTATAGCAAAGTAGATCGTCTGATAATGAAATCGTTGTATAGATACCTATGTAAAGTAAAATATAAAGTAGACTTGGTTTACTTTTTGTAATTTTTTTTTTTTTTTAAATTGATTGGTTTAATTTAATAACACCATACGAGTATGTGAATGACTATTTGAAAGATGTTGTTCTAATTTTTTTTTTACTTGCATAAATTTGAAAAGACCAAGGAAAAAATCTTTTTATTATTGTGAATTGTATTGTTTTTTTAGAATGTATTCATAAACTATTATTGGATTGCCCTAGAACAGGTCTCACCTAGTTGGGTAATCCACTATAGGTATTGTGTAAAAAAATCATGTATTTATTTATTATGATGAAATAAAATAAAATGTCTATGTATCCAAAGTCGAGGGAATTGTACAAAATATATTAAGCGAAGAAAGAGCTTTCTAATAAAGTATGAACGTAAGGTATGGTATAAACAGCTTTTAAAAGTATTTTATGATAATGATTGAGAATATGCAGTTTTAATAAATTGTGGGCGGTTTTCAATCTGATGGCAAAGTCGATCTCTCCTGTTGTCGAACTTCACCTTCGCGACACAAACATACGGTTTATTTTGCGGGTGTTTGAAATAAATATATATTTGAATAATTTATTTATTAATACACTTATATATTGATATTATATGTATTTTGTATACTTGTTCACATGATTGTATAATTTTATTAGAAAAATAATCGTTTCTTTGAAGTTGCAGTATCTCTTTTTGAATTAATTCCACTTTTGTTTACCTCATTTTTGCATTAAATTATAACCTGAATGACATTTCAAATGAATATAATATATTTCTACAAAGATTTATAAAAATAACATGTTATCCAGTTCTTAATGCGACATATTATTATGTGACTTGGTACAATAAAAAATATAATCCAAAATTATGGCTACATTTTATATTTAAATTACAAATATTTGTGTAAGATGCACAAAGCATCAATTTGTTACTAATAACGATAAGAACGAACATAATTTTTAATGTCTAGAATATTTAAAGCTTTAGACATTTGCGCTATTGACAATAAAAAAGAATTGTCATTTTCAAAGAAGTTCATATGCAACAGATTTATAAACGTAACTCAAACGTATTTTTTTTATTTATTATTAATATGCAAAGCATTGTCTCGATAAAATTATTTAATACATCGATTATTTTGGGAGTTGTGTTATAATTTTAGCAACTTATATCAAAATCACCACGGAAATGATGTGCTCGGTGGTCTAATGGTAGAGTCAAAGATTTTCAATCGATAGATTCCGGGTCTTATTCTACTTTGACGATACAATAGTATTGTGAACCTACTTAATATTTAGGTGTATTTGGGTTTGTTTCAAACCCTGATTCATATATATATTAAAAAACATTCATATAAAAAAATCATGGTTGAGAATTCAGGATATTATTTAAACAAAAACGAAAGATATCTTTCGTTAAACACGATAATACAGATCCAGTTTGACCTATAAAGATCACAGCCTCTTCATTCGACAAATTAAAAACTTGTAAAGAAATCGTAAAAGTTTCATAGAACTAGTAGTATTATAGATCAGCATCATAAAATACTAATATTTTCATCAAGCCATTGCATTATAAAACTAGTCCAGAGGTCACGATAAGGAATGTACATTCCCATCACATTTAGTATAAATAAAGAAATATAACTGTGAATTTGTTCTTAAGATCTAATGCATACTAATAATCTATTAAAAGGTAATAAAATTTGTGAAAGACATTCATAAAGAATGCTCTTTATTTTTTTGCTTCGGGTAAAATGATGCGTTCTAGCACAGTCATTACAATATATAAAATAATATTATGATTTCTTGTCATAAACTATTTGACTTTGATCGTCTACTAGATACAAAATACTACAATTTTCGAATATTTGATTTGGCAGTAAAATAACTCTTATATTCGTTATGATACCAAAAATATAGGCCTTTTTCAATGTTATTTTGAAGTATTATTTTCCGGAATGTTTTTATGATAAAGTAATTTGTACGATGCTAAATCGACTATCATTTGTTTTAATAGCTCCTCAGAAGGCTTACACGAGTAAATGAAAATATTCTCATTTAATAAATAAGGTGATAAAAAACATGATTCACTCAATTTTATGTTATTTTATGTTATCTATGTACTTAGGTATATAAAACCAGTGACCTCCAATTCCCGTCCGTGAGCCAATACTGGGTCACGGAGCAAGTGGTCATTTGTGAAATATTTCTTAAAAAATCGAAGAGAACGGGAAATATTTCAAATTTCTATACTTTTACAAAAATCTGACGACGGGAGGAATACTGTAGAAATCTAAGGAATACTTCTGGGAATCTGAGAACTAAAAAAATGGTCCTCTATGAATAAACACTCAGCGTGTCTCCTCAGCAGACCACGATAAAATTATCCAACGTTGACCAGTTGATAAAAAGTTTGGAGACCAATGCTTTAAACGATAGGTATTGATTGTGCGAAAACTTTTGAACGCTGAGAAATTTTGTCATCAATGAAATCAGGCATATTAATTTCAACCATTACCATCACTCTTTTATTTCCTTCTCTCTCGTTCTCACTTCCATTCAAACTCCTCGAAATACTCTTTCCATCTTCTAAAGACACATTCATGACTCGCTCAGGCACAACCACTACTTTCTTTTATCCCTCTCACAGAATTCAAATACGCTCTTGTCCTGTTTTGTTCCTACCTTCTAAAAAAAACACGTGTTTTTCGCAAACTGCCACTTTCTTCTTTATTTTCCCTACCTCTCATAATTTTCATTAGTTCCCATTGCTTATTCAGTGCACATTCTTTTCCTTCATATTAGCAGAATTTTTCATTTGTCTTACTTTCATATTTTTGTATGTAATGGTCGAGTAATTCATATAAAATATATTTTTCATAAAATCTAAATGCGAACAGTTAATCTCGAGCACCACGGGAGGTACCTAACACAAAAAATATACCTAGTTGATAATTAATACAATCAATTTAAATCCAAAGTTTTTATATTCATATTTTGTCGCTTGCATAATCGTTTTAGAATATTAACGTTAAATTAAAAAACAAATGACACAAAATTTTCATTCTTTTGTTATTTTTTATTCAATTTATCTGTGATTTACAATTCCATTTTTAAAACATCAACAATATTTATTAATTATTGTTGCTAACAACGTGTGTGAGTGTGTGCGTATATTTTTATTCAGTTTTGCAAAATAAAAAAACTTTTTTCCACAAATATATATTGGTGATATCGACATATTTTTTTTGTTAGGTTGGTAGGTATATCTTTTATTATTTAGTCTAGAAAATGTGCGGTTATGGGTGGGCACCTGTTTCGTATCTATACAAGTACGTAGGTACCGTATATTATTTATTTATTTATTTATTTATTTTATTCTTCACTGTACATTGTTTACAATTAAACAAATTAACATAGAAAATATCATTTATACAATTCAATGTACAGAGGGCTAGTTTATCGCTAAAATGCGATGTCTTCCAACTAACCCGGTTATTAAAATCAAAAAACAAAACAAAACAAAAAAACAGACATAAATATACATATCTACAGTAATATTATAAATATATATAAAAAAAAAAACAAAAATACAATATAAAGCAAACAAATGAAAAAGGCACATGCAGGCAACAATGTACTCATGGACACATAATAATAAAAAAAAAGTAGAACATACATACACTGCTGCGTGCACATGCATAGGGGAAAGGGTTTTAGGAGTCAGATGCTAAATTCAGTGAATGATAATTATTTTATTATTTATGCGAAATATGAAATTTTATTTATTTCATTTTATTTTTTTAACAATGAATGTCCAAAGTTTATGTCAATATAACATTTGTCGTATAATTGAACACACCTTTCATATAATATTATGAAATATAATCAACATATCGTTGCCGTGGAGGTGAAGTGATCCAAGCCACACTTTTTTGAAAAATGAGTTCAGATATCTACTTGATTTCATCCGCAGCCGACCAACTCCACCTTCACTATACTTACTGCTTACTGCGAGGTTATTTGGGGACATTTGTATTTATCATAAATCTACAAAATTTGTATTTATGTTGTATTTATCATAAATCTACAAAATTTGTATTTATTTTGTATTTATCATAAATCTAAAGTTACAATCAATTGGATTGGTCTGCAATGAGTTTGGACTTTCTTCTCCACTCCTGCCTATTCTCAGCCAGTCTCTTCAACTCCATGTATGAGCCACAGCTCATGTCCCTCTTCAGTTGGTCCATATAGGCGTCTCTCGGTCGGCCTCTGCCATTTGTGCCTTCGGTCCTACCCTCTGCGATTGCGATGAGCAGTCCTGGGTGCCTGATGTTGTGGCCAATCCAGTCAGCTCGTTGTTGGCAGATTCTTTTGAGGAGTTGCCTTTTTTCCCCAACCCTGGTTAACACTTCTTCGTTTTCGACGTGTTCCGACAAATGAATCTTCAGCATGCGATCTAGATTATCTGTTAAAAATAATAAAATAAAAATAATTAAATCATCATACCGTTATTTGCGATTTCAATCTTATTTTGAATATTCATTATTTATTACTATTTTTAAATATTAGGTATGTTTAAATATTTTGCAATAAGTAACATTCATCGACCTTCATATATTAAAAGAAAAACAAATAAAATAATAATATACAAATAAAACATTTGATTCCAACTGTGACAAAGTCAAGAATGTGAACCAAATATCTCCGAATCAATTTTAATTGGAGTTGGAGCAACGATAGAAATATTTTTATAGTCGAATGCTTTTATCTATCGTGAGTTACGATAATTATTGTATCAATTCGATATCCATATGTATCTTTTTCTCTTGGCGAGGAAATAAAATCGAATAATTAAAATACTCCGAGTATCTTAAGTGTAGGATTATTAATATTTATTAATATCAGACCTCTTCTTTTCTCGATGCTTTAAAGATGAAAAAAAAACCAGATCACAACTACGAGTAAGCATTGCTCCTTACTGATGCCATGTGTTGATATAATCTACATATGTAGAAAAACTGGTTATAAACGTATATTTTAAAATATTTATATAAATTACAATCTTTTGCTAATAATCGTATTTATTAAGTCTTCTAATATATTAAAAATCAGCATATTGTACATTATGGCCTTTTAACCTTAAAGAGTTGGCGTCTGTTTATCCAGCAGATTTTATTTGGGGGTATTTTTGTGTATCTGAATGAAAAATATTATTTAATTAATAGAACTTGTATAAAAGCTTTTTTAAAACATCAACCAAGATCTTGAATAATTCAATACATGAAATGACTGGGAGACGTTGATACTATAATGCAACACATTATGATTCATTGTTAATTCTAAGGTTCTCTAAAAATATTGTTAGGTTATTGATTTTTTTCGAATAAAAGTAAGTCACCAGATTTCTGCACTATCTAAGTGGTTGGTGGGTTTTTCAGTGTAAGTTTTTCAATGAATTATTTGACTTCATTATGGATGAAGAAAATATACCTATAGTGAAAAAAATTACGTTTACAGCTTTAGGTTCTACCTGAAGAAAACTGAACTTTTCTTACCCCACACCGTTAATAAAAGGTTGAATAAATTTAAGGAGACCTGCTTTATTTTTTATTCTTTTAATTATTTATTCTGTAACAGTATAATATATGTATCGCATCATCTAGTTTTCATGGAATTATCAATTTATAAATTAATGATTCTGTTTATTTATTTTTATTTCATAGTGTGGCGAAATTAAGTAAATGAAGTATTCTCAAATTTAGCTATATACCGAGTTAGGTCACATTGGTTATTACGTACAAATGTTCGAACGTTATTACAGATTTTGTTTTTTACTATTCTGTTCAAAGTTGTAATTTTCGTTTTATCCTATGTAATTTTATTGATCGGAGTCGAATACAAATTCTTGTGTATTTCATAAAGTATGAAAGTACTTACCTAATTATTCCTTATTAATTTTGATAGTTCAAAATTTAAATGTGCAGAAAATTTTGAAGGTTGCAAGTAGATGAAAACAATGATGAGCCTTTAAAAAGAAAACTAGAAAATATAATAAATAATGCTTATTTATTTGTTAACAAATCATGGGAAAAATAAATCATAGTTACATAACGATATAATGTGAAAAACAAATCGAACGATGAGAAGAAAAAATATTTGAAATTGTCTTGTAAAAACACACAGTCTAAAAATGGTTATTTACTATCAAATATGTAATACAAATATACGTTTACGTAATTTACGTAATATCATAAACAATGGCTAGGTTTTGTCTTATGGCTATTGTGGCAATGTTATTTAAGTTCTTGCAAAACCTACAGTAGATGTAAACTAGCAACAATAATTAAATCTTATATGTATACATTTTTTGAAACAATAATTGGACGTTAATAGAAAAACAAACAAATCAGGGTACAAAAAACTGCAAACTTATCCAGAAGACTGATTACATAGGTAGCAAAATCATTCATTATTTTTAGCACCATAAGAGTTGTGATTAAATTTTATTTTGAATAGGTAATAGAATAATAGAAAAACAATCAAATGAGGGTACAAAAAAACTGCATACTTATCCAGAAGACTGATTACATAAGTAGCAAAATCATTCATTATGTTTACCACCTGTTGTGTTGTGATTGTGATTAAATTTTATTTTGAATAGGTATGTAGGTGTAGGTATTTTGTAATCCAAAAAAAAATCATAAAAGATAAGTTCAAATACTTTGATGTTAAGTATCGTATATTTTTCACACTTCAAAAAAATATTTTTACACAGTTCAAAGTGACAATAGATCTACATACATAATAATGTGTAAGTGTAAACAGTTCTCATTCGTGATTGATATAACCAGGTGATCTCAATAGAAGATCAATATTGACAAAAGAAATTAGCGGATTGTACTCATATGTATTATTATTGCCTAGATCTTCTATTATTAAAATTGTTGAGAATGTGATATTCTCTGGTAAAAATATACCTATTTAACATTATTGTGTACCATATCGGTTAGTCGAATTCATTAGACCATATCAGCCATACATTGTTACCGTCACATTTATATCACATCTTATTGACATTTGCATATTTTTATTGTCTAGTTTGTTTATCATAATATTTACACATATTATTTTACAATTTTACGTTTGTGTGTCTAGAATCCTCAAATTGTGATCATGGAGTATCGGTAGATCGCAAAATAGAGGGACTAACGTCATTATTTCAATTGCGAAACGAAAATGCATACAGAGGGCACAAGAATAAGACGTCAGAATAATTCCTATATCCAACAGTAGAGACATGTCTGAGTAGTTAGTGAGTGAGTTTATAAGTCGCTTTACAGTATAGGTACTTAACTTATAGGTTAATGCACTAATTAATTGTGGATGGCATGTATAAGTGCATATTAATAGTAGATGTAGTAGTTTGATTACGAATAAATTATATGTCTAGTACATCAGAAAACTAACATTATGCCTTTTTGATTGTTCTAAAGTTTTATTAGAATCAACAATTTGAAAATTGTTTCAAATGCTTTGGAGTGGAAGACATCAAATACCTCTCATAATACGCTTTATGGTTGTGAGACGTGGACCATCAGCAAGAAACGGTTGGCGGCCTTTGAGATGTGGTGCTACAGACGCATGCTGAAGATCCATTGTTCAGAACACGTCGAATACGAAGAAGTATTAAGCAGGGTAGGCGAAAAAAGGCAACTTCTTAAGAGAATCAGCCAACAACGAGCTAACTGGACTGGCCACAACATCAGGCACCCAGGACTACTCATCGCCATCGCGGAGGGTAAGACCGAGGGCACAAATGGCAGAGGCCGACCAAGAGATGCATATATGGACCAACTGAAGAGGGACATGAACTGTGGCTCATACGTAGAGCTGAAAAGACTGGCTGAGAATAGGGAGGAATGGAGAAGAAAATCCAAACTCGTTGCAGACCAATCCAATGGATTGTAACTCATTATATAATACGCTAAACTATTTCACTCATTCACATTATATCATACATACTATAAAGTATGCTAAACAAAGTTAAAAACTGATTCGGTCTGCCTTGGTGTTAGGTGGATTTTTATAACATGTTATGTTTTAATACTTTCAAGTAAATAAATAAATAAAACTAATGTTTAATGAAAAAATCTCAGGGTGTAAATGCTGGTGAGGAGATGTATTCAAAGATAATGATGACATGTCATACTTATTGTTAGGAATTGACACAAATGGACTCGTTTTTATGAGATGGTGACTTGTGTTATATTTCTACGTAAATAACAAAAGTTTGTTAGCGCCTGATAAAAAAATGAGTCAACTTGCCAAAAATCACACATGCTTTTTGATATTTGTCCTTATTGGGATTTTCGTTTACTTATTAGGTATTTGTTCATTTTATTTTTCATAAGATTTGTGTAGAAAGTAGGTACGATTCGCTTATTTTTGGTTACAAATTAGTTGGTGAAAACTTTTTTGACTATTTAGTTCGATAATATCGTTGGACGTTAGATTCAATATTTTGTCACCTTATATAAAGTTCCATGAAGTAATATTAGGTGTGAAAAAGTAACATAACGTAACGTAGTCCAATATAACATAACGTTATGACGTTCCAATATCATTACGTTATGTCATATTGCACTTTATATTATGTATTGTCGTTGAAGTAAGCCCATCGTCCACCAAGGATATTGCAAAAGTCTGGGTAGTTGAGATATAATGGATATAGTATGATTCTATGTTACATTAATGCTGCAGTCTTGAAGATCTGGTTCTAGGAAAGAACAAGGTGGTATCTGTCGTCACCTACAAAAGTGGAAATATTTTGATCTGAGACAGAAAGTATGTGAAAAGCATATTGCAATGTGAAAATGAGATCACATCAAGTTATTTTTGTTGTTAAAATTGTTGAGCATTATTTAAGTAATGTTACATATTTCACATGACATCATTTTAATAGAATACGGATATATAAAATTAATTTACGTCTTCATACTTTTCCTCTTGTTGACAAAGTCATTCTTGAGGAATGATATCTGTATCCGGTAGAATCATCATTCTGCAAGTGTTCTGAGATAATTTTTCTCTTATTGTTTCCTTGTATGATGAGAACAATTTACAGGTACTGTGGGTTTACTAAAATGAGTAGACGTGTTTTACAAAATGAAAGTAATCGATGACACGTTACATAATTGAAAGGAATCAATCATAAATAAACTAGTTAATAGACTCTTACAAATAGAATGAAATTTGGACGAAATGAAGTGATATCAACTAGATGAAATTGTCATGATGTTTTTGTTTATCCAACGATTTATAATATCAACGTTTCTTTCATGAGTGCAAATAGACTGATTATAATTCCATAGGAGTAACAGACATTCATTCATCTATTGTTTATATGAAGAATACCAAAATGCAGACTGTTTTTTGAAAATAAAATACCTATTCGAAAAATCAAATCGAACTCAAACCTATTACTATTTTTAATTTAGATTCTAATTACACTTTATCTGATATTTTGTAATTTTATAGAGTAAGTAAAATTTATAGATATCATCTTTTATGTAACACTTATCAAAGTCCTTTAGGTTTTTTAGTGCGATACTGTTTGAAGCTTTTTCTGGGAATTCTAAATGAGGTATTATAATACATAAATTGGTAGCTCATTATGGGACGGATCTCCCAAATGAAACCTGTTTCGGCTACTGTATAATAACAATCTCTTCTATTTGTACAATAAACCTATATTGAAAATGTTATTATGTAGTACTAAATTTTATGGTTAACGAGTGTAAAAATGAAACACTTGGTTATACATAAGAAAAAATATATTTTGAAATCTTTTGACTATCAAGTCGTTGTATAGTACCAGCAAGAAAAATATGTTGTAAATTAGGATTTACTAAGACGAAAACAGAAATATAACAACAAATCACTGGCTACTTCACTCGTGGAAATCCTTTGATGGAAAGATATTTTAAGATGTTTTTTTTATTCATTTGCTGCAGTACTTAAGCGAAATCCATAATTCTAATATACGACACTTTTAACTTTCCCTTGATCAACTATACCAGATGATAAACTTTAGTTATTAATTATTCTATTTTTAATAATTTATTTTATAGGGTATTGAAATTAATTTGTTTATTAAAATATAGGAATAAATAACACATTTAATTATAGGTACATATATATTCTAAAAACGAATTAGAAGTTAAACAAAAATTAGAAAGATAATAATTTTTTACCATTAGCGTGTTGTGAAGTAGCCTTTATAATTTATTCAAAGATAATTTAGTTGACAAAAAATTTATATTCTGACTTAATAGTGCCAGTTATAATAATAGGAACTTAAGTATATCGTTTTCATTAATTTTAGTTAAAAAATCATAATGACAAATTGTAGCGAATTTATCAGAATGTAAAAAACATTGCACTCTTCTGCTAGAAATGCTATTCATTTCACAAAACCGTTTGATAAAAGCTCAATAGTAGGCCAAATATTTAGTCGTTAGTCTGCACGCGTTCATCCTTATCCTTATATCTTATAAAAATGATTTTTGAATTTACATACTAACGAAGACCGGGCTATACTCTCCCATTTCAAGGAATTTGCGTTCCATTGACCTGACCATTACAAGATGAGGTATCTATGTGAAATAAAAACCCACTAAATGCCGTACTTTCTTTTTGAGGAGCGAGAAAAACAGCAAAAAAGAGTGTAAAAAAAAAGTGTGAATGAGATAAAAAATACGTTTTTTACGTCAGTTTGAAAGGGTAAGAAAATATTCTTTACCGCCAAAATTGTGTACCATATTATATTGCCATACTAAAATTAATTAAGAAAATATCGATAATTTATTTCGAGTAAATGTATCATTATAAATGTATGTTACATAAAATAGTTTAATTTGTGTTTTTTTAATACTTTTGCAACATGTTTTACGCGAATTAACCAATATTTAAATAATTTGAACGTGTTACATGAAGATTCAAGAAACGAAAAAACATTATTTTTTGTTAACGGCAACATCGTTTTATAAATATTCTACGTCGGCCAATCACGTCGCTCGATAATTTGACATATTGGAAACGACGCCATTTATATTTTGACAACAGAAAGACGCTATAATATGTCTATTTTGTAAAGTCTGCGTTCCGTACAGAATTTAACTACTACATTTTATAAAATAATAAACTTCATAGTATGACA
This sequence comes from Athripsodes cinereus, assembly GCA_947579605.1. Classification (NCBI taxonomy): domain Eukaryota; kingdom Metazoa; phylum Arthropoda; class Insecta; order Trichoptera; family Leptoceridae; genus Athripsodes; species Athripsodes cinereus. The sequence continues at coordinate 14,983,757 of OX388314.1, forward strand.
ATAAAATATTGTACATTATATTATATACAAATGTGAGTGGTACCACTCATACACAATATTATGTACAGAGTGAATTAAGTGAAGTGATAGTGAACACTATAACAAATATTTTTGGACTAAATAAAAGGTAATAATGATGTTTATGTACACATTCATATAAAACCAATAGATATAATGAACTAAGTAATATGATACATTAGTTTCTACGAAGAAATGTTTGAGGTTATGCCTTAAAAACACAAGTAAATATAACATTTGTTACAGGAGTCAGTTTTGTTTGACAACTCATTTCATTTAATTCATTATGAACTTATAAACTGACATTATACAATTACATCTGAAGTAATTTACTATTTTAAGAAATACCGTGATATTATTTAATTGATATTGATAATATTAAGTTAGTAGATGCAACATTATGAAGAAATCATATTAATCGTATTTAATCGTGAGTAATTTACAACAAGATATTAAAACTTTGTTTTTTTACCTTTTTACAGAAATAATGGAAAATGCATAACAATAAACATTGATTAAAACGATTCTGATGTTAAAGGATTATTCATTACCATGACAATGACATTTGAGGGCTAGGAAAAGATTACATGATTAATGCAAAGGCACCCTGAATCTTGGAAGCTGGTTCTGCCTTGTGATTCTAAGAGAGCATTCATTATTATAAAGGTAAGAATATATTTGTTAATTTAAACACAACAGCACATAAAGCATAAGGAACTTAAGTCATAGTAACAAAAAAATAAGGCCAATTGCAGTGTTTTATATGAATTTAATTTATAAGACATTTAATACTTACATATATTATATTTTATATATATAATAACAAGAATATATAGCCAAATAATAGGGATAACTAATTATTTATCACTTTGAATTATATTATAATTAATGAAAATGTTACACTGTAAACTGAGACATGAATCATAAATTTTAAATAAAGCGTACCAAGATTGAACTAGGTATCACTAAACGAACCATAATTTTTGTAAAATCTGTGTAAGAGAGTTATCTAAAATGTGTTATATAATATATTATTTTTCTTTACAGATATGACTGGTTATTCATTTCAATAACAAGAATGACAAAATCAAATATTTGGATGTTAGTTAATAAATTGAAGACAGTAAAATATCCAAAAAGTGGAGATTTGAAAGCATTTGCCGAGTGCTTGGCAACGTCATGAAGACCTAGCATGGTACAAGAAGAAGAGAATTAAAAATAATACATAATTTTATTATTTTACTCAAGAAGTGGAGATTGGGAAGCCTTTGCCATGTGCTTGGCAACGTCTAGAGGACCTAGCATAGTATAGGAAGAAAAAAATAAAAAATAAAAAACAAATTTATTATTTTACTCATTCACTGTGTTTAGGTAGTAGAATTAAATAAATCTTATATTATGTATTTTTGGTCCAATATATAAAACTAAATTTAGTTTTCTATTTTTTGTGAGATAATATTATCAGTAGATAAATAAAATATGGCTCCTTTTTTAAGAATGATTTATTTTTTGTTCTGCATTGAGTATGGCATGGTGAGTAGGTAAGTATTGCAATGGTTTTCGTACATATTATTTCATTACATTAGCTTGATTAATCTGTATTAGAGTGTATGAGCCTTTTTAATAAGTAAACTTGTGTGAAGGAGGTGTTAGGTACTGCTTACATACATGAAATTACTTACACTTATTCTAACATGTTTATTTATTATTCTCAGCTATATCTAATTATTAGGTATTCAAATATTTAACATTTTAAAATATCTTTTTATTTTCCCAACAATTCCATTACAGCAACCATTTCTTGAATTTGGAAAAAAATAGTTTATTTTCTAACTGTATATCCCATGGAACATCCAGCAAAAAATAGATTTCCAACTTTCTGTAAGTTCTTCAGCATTCTGTAAAAGGTTGATATTTGAACAAATACATTTTACGTAAGTGATGAGGCTATGCCATGCATTATTTATTTATGGTACAAAGTGGACAACCAGCGTGATTATAACATGCAGCTGGTCTACTGAATCCTTCACTTTTGTGTTGTATCCTATTGATATCACCCATCCTGATTGCCTAACCTTTATATCGGCACGGAAGGGGCAATTGCATGTTTATTACATGCACATGAATTGCAAATCCACATGCTATGACCAGGCTATATATGCCCATTGAGGGGGTTATTTCAAGACTCAATACCCACATAAAATAAAAACCCACCAATTATAATATTTCCTTTTTAAGATGTAATTATAACTGCATTTAAGTAAGGTAAAACAAGAAGCACATTTTTTAATAAAATAAAAATAAAATAATCTTTATTGTGGTATAAAGTAGCACAAATGGCGGGTTTATTGCCTTTAGGCAATTTCTACCAACCAACCAAATGTGAGAGAGATACGAGATACATTAATATTGATGTACATAGTTAAGTACATAAAAGAAAAGATATAATAAAAAATAAATAAAATATATACAGGTACATATAACTTAAGTAGGTATAAGTACTAAAAACAAAAAGCATAATAAAATAATACAAATAGTATAGACTCGATCATAAATATACAGACATATACATACATACATACATACACGCACACATAGATATATATATATATACATACATATATCCATAACTAACTTATTATATAGACATTTTTTATTGAATATTATTATTTTGATCTTGACGTATGAATTTGTAATGTACTTGTGTGATTGTGTGCGAATGTTTTTTATTGTTGTTGTTGTTGTTGTTATCTGTCATAATTTATAAACATGTAAAAGGCTCACGCCGTATATAATTGAAATAAATAAATAAATAAATAAATATATACATATAGGAGGGAGGGGAGGGGAAGGGATATGGTTAAGTTGAGTTATTGAGAGAGAGATAGTGATGTTTCAGTCTGCTTTTGAATATAGAAATAGTAGGAGCAAGTCTGATCAATAAGGGTAAATCATTCCATAACCGAGCTGCATGTATAGTGAATGAAGATGTAAAGAAGGATGATCTGTGAGTGAATTTGCATCTGTTGGAAAGAATAAAAAACAATGTCGTGTCAATGAGTCAACTTTTTTTCTTTTTTTTTGGATGGCTTTTCACCCATTTAGAGTGTTATCGCCAGGAAACAGTCTGAACTCTTCTTTCTCTCAATAGAAGCAGAGTGTATCTATAACACTATTCACAAGATATTCAGGGTGACCCATGGTTGCCAAAATTGTGTGGCCATATATGATTTTCACTCTATCATAATACAAATCTTACTTTTCATTATTCTGTTTCATATTGAAATGTCTACCTTTTCTTAAAGAATATTTACTCACGGTACCTTTTTTACAATGTAACGGGTATTTGTACCGATAACTGCTTATGTCAACACCAAATTACCGTACATCTAATATATAAAATTCTCGTGTCACGGTGTTTGTTATCACACTCCTCAGAAACGACTTAACAGATTTTGATGTAATTTTGTGTGCTTATCGAGTAGGTCTGAGAATCGGGCAACATCTTTTTCATACCCCTTAAAGTTAAGGGTGGTCCACCCCATTTTTTTTTTTTAATTTAGGGCAAAATATTTTTTTATGCATACAGCCCTAAGTTTTCACCCTTCCACCATCAACCCCATTTTTTTAATAGCGATATAAGTACATAATTCATCATTTTCAACTCCGGTCGATTACTGCAGTTATCCCCGCCAGGCGTCTTCTATAAGTCTAAATAAAAATTACTTTAATAATTTGTCTACAACGCTTCATTTGTCTTTTAATTATTATAACATCCTCACACCTTTATAGTTTTTAGTTATTTTTTATTGAACTCAAAATAATTTCCAAAAAATAATGTAGGTATAGGATGGCAAAACAACGTTTGCCGGGTCAGCTAGTATATATATATAAGTTTTATCTAAATGATTATTGTTTATACGAGCCCTAAGAATGTGATTACAGGTAAAAAGAAATCGACTTTTATGCATATTCAGGTTAGTATCTACCTACAAATTCATTCATGTGGCATATTAGTTTTAATTGGAATTTTACAATCGAAATTATCTACAACATTACCGTAAAAACAAGCCCATCTACGTACCTACTTGGAAAATTAATTTTACAACAACTCATTTATTTAGAAACAAAAGATTTTAGATATAAAATGCATTGATTCTCTTGTTTTTTGCACAATTAGCAATATTTTATAATATTGAAATCATTATCTATCTCTGTTTTTATACACTTTAAATGTGTGTACTTTTGCAATGCCTATCTATCTTTTATTTTTTCATCCATTAGTTAAATGCTTTGAGATTGATACGTGTAGTAAACAAATCCAAATATGTCTTTTTTATCTTTTTTTTAACTTAGTATACAAGAATATCAAAAACAACATTTTCAAAAATAGACAAATTCTGTAAAACCTGTGTGTGTAAAAAAAAAAGTGAGTAAAATCAATATTTTTTATGAAAATCAGGCAAAATCTGATTAGTCTTTGGGTTCTACTAACATTTTATGTACCACAAAATGGATAAGTCCAATTTCAATATACACCATACCACAAAATTAATAGTTAGAACTTTTTTGTAATTATCGTTACACAATATGTATAAGCAAACGGAACTTTTCTAGATGTAGAGTGAACACCTCAGCATCGTCTCAACTTTCAAAATTCGTAAACATTGTAATACAAGTGAATGTTTAATATAGATATACCTAAATATTGTACGTAGGTGTTTTACAGTTTAACATTTAACTTGATCCTACAATAAGGAGACGAATAAAACGATTACTGATTAAAATTATTATTATTTTAAAACACCATTAAAATAAAAAATAACACCAAAGCCGCCATGCAGAGAATACAGACCTCCCGCAGATTGTAATAGCCGTCACAGAACGTTGCCGACCGTTTTTGTCACATTCATTGTGAAAATAAAACATCCATACGAACGTATTCTTTTCTTATCCTGTTAAAAGAAAATATTCTCATGATATTATATCCACTGTTTTCATGAAAATACAAAATCAACTTATGTGTGTAGAAACTCTTATTACATTGTATAAACGTGTGAAGCTATTACATTTTTGTTAATTTTTTATTACTGCTTTATTCTTCATACTCAAACATTTTGAAAAGACTGGCTGAGAATAGGGAGGAATGGAGAAGAAAATCCAAACTCGTTGCAGACCAATCCAATGGATTGTAACTCATTATATAATACGCTAAACTATTTCACTCATTCACATTATATCATACATACTATAAAGTATGCTAAACAAAGTTAAAAACTGATTCGGTCTGCCTTGGTGTTAGGTGGATTTTTATAACATGTTATGTTTTAATACTTTCAAGTAAATAAATAAATAAAACTAATGTTTAATGAAAAAATCTCAGGGTGTAAATGCTGGTGAGGAGATGTATTCAAAGATAATGATGACATGTCATACTTATTGTTAGGAATTGACACAAATGGACTCGTTTTTATGAGATGGTGACTTGTGTTATATTTCTACGTAAATAAAAAAAGTTTGTTAGCGCCTGATAAAAAAATGAGTCAACTTGCCAAAAATCACACATGCTTTTTGATATTTGTCCTTATTGGGATTTTCGTTTACTTATTAGGTATTTGTTCATTTTATTTTTCATAAGATTTGTGTAGAAAGTAGGTACGATTCGCTTATTTTTGGTTACAAATTAGTTGGTGAAAACTTTTTTGACTATTTAGTTCGATAATATCGTTGGACGTTAGATTCAATATTTTGTCACCTTATATAAAGTTCCATGAAGTAATATTAGGTGTGAAAAAGTAACATAACGTAACGTAGTCCAATATAACATAACGTTATGACGTTCCAATATCATTACGTTATGTCATATTGCACTTTATATTATGTATTGTCGTTGAAGTAAGCCCATCGTCCACCAAGGATATTGCAAAAGTCTGGGTAGTTGAGATATAATGGATATAGTATGATTCTATGTTACATTAATGCTGCAGTCTTGAAGATCTGGTTCTAGGAAAGAACAAGGTGGTATCTGTCGTCACCTACAAAAGTGGAAATATTTTGATCTGAGACAGAAAGTATGTGAAAAGCATATTGCAATGTGAAAATGAGATCACATCAAGTTATTTTTGTTGTTAAAATTGTTGAGCATTATTTAAGTAATGTTACATATTTCACATGACATCATTTTAATAGAATACGGATATATAAAATTAATTTACGTCTTCATACTTTTCCTCTTGTTGACAAAGTCATTCTTGAGGAATGATATCTGTATCCGGTAGAATCATCATTCTGCAAGTGTTCTGAGATAATTTTTCTCTTATTGTTTCCTTGTATGATGAGAACAATTTACAGGTACTGTGGGTTTACTAAAATGAGTAGACGTGTTTTACAAAATGAAAGTAATCGATGACACGTTACATAATTGAAAGGAATCAATCATAAATAAACTAGTTAATAGACTCTTACAAATAGAATGAAATTTGGACGAAATGAAGTGATATCAACTAGATGAAATTGTCATGATGTTTTTGTTTATCCAACGATTTATAATATCAACGTTTCTTTCATGAGTGCAAATAGACTGATTATAATTCCATAGGAGTAACAGACATTCATTCATCTATTGTTTATATGAAGAATACCAAAATGCAGACTGTTTTTTGAAAATAAAATACCTATTCGAAAAATCAAATCGAACTCAAACCTATTACTATTTTTAATTTAGATTCTAATTACACTTTATCTGATATTTTGTAATTTTATAGAGTAAGTAAAATTTATAGATATCATCTTTTATGTAACACTTATCAAAGTCCTTTAGGTTTTTTAGTGCGATACTGTTTGAAGCTTTTTCTGGGAATTCTAAATGAGGTATTATAATACATAAATTGGTAGCTCATTATGGGACGGATCTCCCAAATGAAACCTGTTTCGGCTACTGTATAATAACAATCTCTTCTATTTGTACAATAAACCTATATTGAAAATGTTATTATGTAGTACTAAATTTTATGGTTAACGAGTGTAAAAATGAAACACTTGGTTATACATAAGAAAAAATATATTTTGAAATCTTTTGACTATCAAGTCGTTGTATAGTACCAGCAAGAAAAATATGTTGTAAATTAGGATTTACTAAGACGAAAACAGAAATATAACAACAAATCACTGGCTACTTCACTCGTGGAAATCCTTTGATGGAAAGATATTTTAAGATGTTTTTTTTATTCATTTGCTGCAGTACTTAAGCGAAATACATAATTCTAATATACGACACTTTTAACTTTCCCTTGATCAACTATACCAGATGATAAACTTTAGTTATTAATTATTCTATTTTTAATAATTTATTTTATAGGGTATTGAAATTAATTTGTTTATTAAAATATAGGAATAAATAACACATTTAATTATAGGTACATATATATTCTAAAAACGAATTAGAAGTTAAACAAAAATTAGAAAGATAATAATTTTTTACCATTAGCGTGTTGTGAAGTAGCCTTTATAATTTATTCAAAGATAATTTAGTTGACAAAAAATTTATATTCTGACTTAATAGTGCCAGTTATAATAATAGGAACTTAAGTATATCGTTTTCATTAATTTTAGTTAAAAAATCATAATGACAAATTGTAGCGAATTTATCAGAATGTAAAAAACATTGCACTCTTCTGCTAGAAATGCTATTCATTTCACAAAACCGTTTGATAAAAGCTCAATAGTAGGCCAAATATTTAGTCGTTAGTCTGCACGCGTTCATCCTTATCCTTATATCTTATAAAAATGATTTTTGAATTTACATACTAACGAAGACCGGGCTATACTCTCCCATTTCAAGGAATTTGCGTTCCATTGACCTGACCATTACAAGATGAGGTATCTATGTGAAATAAAAACCCACTAAATGCCGTACTTTCTTTTTGAGGAGCGAGAAAAACAGCAAAAAAGAGTGTAAAAAAAAAGTGTGAATGAGATAAAAAATACGTTTTTTACGTCAGTTTGAAAGGGTAAGAAAATATTCTTTACCGCCAAAATTGTGTACCATATTATATTGCCATACTAAAATTAATTAAGAAAATATCGATAATTTATTTCGAGTAAATGTATCATTATAAATGTATGTTACATAAAATAGTTTAATTTGTGTTTTTTTAATACTTTTGCAACATGTTTTACGCGAATTAACCAATATTTAAATAATTTGAACGTGTTACATGAAGATTCAAGAAACGAAAAAACATTATTTTTTGTTAACGGCAACATCGTTTTATAAATATTCTACGTCGGCCAATCACGTCGCTCGATAATTTGACATATTGGAAACGACGCCATTTATATTTTGACAACAGAAAGACGCTATAATATGTCTATTTTGTAAAGTCTGCGTTCCGTACAGAATTTAACTACTACATTTTATAAAATAATAAACTTCATAGTATGACAATAAAATATTGTACATTATATTATATACAAATGTGAGTGGTACCACTCATACACAATATTATGTACAGAGTGAATTAAGTGAAGTGATAGTGAACACTATAACAAATATTTTTGGACTAAATAAAAGGTAATAATGATGTTTATGTACACATTCATATAAAACCAATAGATATAATGAACTAAGTAATATGATACATTAGTTTCTACGAAGAAATGTTTGAGGTTATGCCTTAAAAACACAAGTAAATATAACATTTGTTACAGGAGTCAGTTTTGTTTGACAACTCATTTCATTTAATTCATTATGAACTTATAAACTGACATTATACAATTACATCTGAAGTAATTTACTATTTTAAGAAATACCGTGATATTATTTAATTGATATTGATAATATTAAGTTAGTAGATGCAACATTATGAAGAAATCATATTAATCGTATTTAATCGTGAGTAATTTACAACAAGATATTAAAACTTTGTTTTTTTACCTTTTTACAGAAATAATGGAAAATGCATAACAATAAACATTGATTAAAACGATTCTGATGTTAAAGGATTATTCATTACCATGACAATGACATTTGAGGGCTAGGAAAAGATTACATGATTAATGCAAAGGCACCCTGAATCTTGGAAGCTGGTTCTGCCTTGTGATTCTAAGAGAGCATTCATTATTATAAAGGTAAGAATATATTTGTTAATTTAAACACAACAGCACATAAAGCATAAGGAACTTAAGTCATAGTAACAAAAAAATAAGGCCAATTGCAGTGTTTTATATGAATTTAATTTATAAGACATTTAATACTTACATATATTATATTTTATATATATAATAACAAGAATATATAGCCAAATAATAGGGATAACTAATTATTTATCACTTTGAATTATATTATAATTAATGAAAATGTTACACTGTAAACTGAGACATGAATCATAAATTTTAAATAAAGCGTACCAAGATTGAACTAGGTATCACTAAACGAACCATAATTTTTGTAAAATCTGTGTAAGAGAGTTATCTAAAATGTGTTATATAATATATTATTTTTCTTTACAGATATGACTGGTTATTCATTTCAATAACAAGAATGACAAAATCAAATATTTGGATGTTAGTTAATAAATTGAAGACAGTAAAATATCCAAAAAGTGGAGATTTGAAAGCATTTGCCGAGTGCTTGGCAACGTCATGAAGACCTAGCATGGTACAAGAAGAAGAGAATTAAAAATAATACATAATTTTATTATTTTACTCAAGAAGTGGAGATTGGGAAGCCTTTGCCATGTGCTTGGCAACGTCTAGAGGACCTAGCATAGTATAGGAAGAAAAAAATAAAAAATAAAAAACAAATTTATTATTTTACTCATTCACTGTGTTTAGGTAGTAGAATTAAATAAATCTTATATTATGTATTTTTGGTCCAATATATAAAACTAAATTTAGTTTTCTATTTTTTGTGAGATAATATTATCAGTAGATAAATAAAATATGGCTCCTTTTTTAAGAATGATTTATTTTTTGTTCTGCATTGAGTATGGCATGGTGAGTAGGTAAGTATTGCAATGGTTTTCGTACATATTATTTCATTACATTAGCTTGATTAATCTGTATTAGAGTGTATGAGCCTTTTTAATAAGTAAACTTGTGTGAAGGAGGTGTTAGGTACTGCTTACATACATGAAATTACTTACACTTATTCTAACATGTTTATTTATTATTCTCAGCTATATCTAATTATTAGGTATTCAAATATTTAACATTTTAAAATATCTTTTTATTTTCCCAACAATTCCATTACAGCAACCATTTCTTGAATTTGGAAAAAAATAGTTTATTTTCTAACTGTATATCCCATGGAACATCCAGCAAAAAATAGATTTCCAACTTTCTGTAAGTTCTTCAGCATTCTGTAAAAGGTTGATATTTGAACAAATACATTTTACGTAAGTGATGAGGCTATGCCATGCATTATTTATTTATGGTACAAAGTGGACAACCAGCGTGATTATAACATGCAGCTGGTCTACTGAATCCTTCACTTTTGTGTTGTATCCTATTGATATCACCCATCCTGATTGCCTAACCTTTATATCGGCACGGAAGGGGCAATTGCATGTTTATTACATGCACATGAATTGCAAATCCACATGCTATGACCAGGCTATATATGCCCATTGAGGGGGTTATTTCAAGACTCAATACCCACATAAAATAAAAACCCACCAATTATAATATTTCCTTTTTAAGATGTAATTATAACTGCATTTAAGTAAGGTAAAACAAGAAGCACATTTTTTAATAAAATAAAAATAAAATAATCTTTATTGTGGTATAAAGTAGCACAAATGGCGGGTTTATTGCCTTTAGGCAATTTCTACCAACCAACCAAATGTGAGAGAGATACGAGATACATTAATATTGATGTACATAGTTAAGTACATAAAAGAAAAGATATAATAAAAAATAAATAAAATATATACAGGTACATATAACTTAAGTAGGTATAAGTACTAAAAACAAAAAGCATAATAAAATAATACAAATAGTATAGACTCGATCATAAATATACAGACATATACATACATACATACATACACGCACACATAGATATATATATATATACATACATATATCCATAACTAACTTATTATATAGACATTTTTTATTGAATATTATTATTTTGATCTTGACGTATGAATTTGTAATGTACTTGTGTGATTGTGTGCGAATGTTTTTTATTGTTGTTGTTGTTGTTGTTATCTGTCATAATTTATAAACATGTAAAAGGCTCACGCCGTATATAATTGAAATAAATAAATAAATAAATAAATATATACATATAGGAGGGAGGGGAGGGGAAGGGATATGGTTAAGTTGAGTTATTGAGAGAGAGATAGTGATGTTTCAGTCTGCTTTTGAATATAGAAATAGTAGGAGCAAGTCTGATCAATAAGGGTAAATCATTCCATAACCGAGCTGCATGTATAGTGAATGAAGATGTAAAGAAGGATGATCTGTGAGTGAATTTGCATCTGTTGGAAAGAATAAAAAACAATGTCGTGTCAATGAGTCAACTTTTTTTCTTTTTTTTTGGATGGCTTTTCACCCATTTAGAGTGTTATCGCCAGGAAACAGTCTGAACTCTTCTTTCTCTCAATAGAAGCAGAGTGTATCTATAACACTATTCACAAGATATTCAGGGTGACCCATGGTTGCCAAAATTGTGTGGCCATATATGATTTTCACTCTATCATAATACAAATCTTACTTTTCATTATTCTGTTTCATATTGAAATGTCTACCTTTTCTTAAAGAATATTTACTCACGGTACCTTTTTTACAATGTAACGGGTATTTGTACCGATAACTGCTTATGTCAACACCAAATTACCGTACATCTAATATATAAAATTCTCGTGTCACGGTGTTTGTTATCACACTCCTCAGAAACGACTTAACAGATTTTGATGTAATTTTGTGTGCTTATCGAGTAGGTCTGAGAATCGGGCAACATCTTTTTCATACCCCTTAAAGTTAAGGGTGGTCCACCCCATTTTTTTTTTTTAATTTAGGGCAAAATATTTTTTTATGCATACAGCCCTAAGTTTTCACCCTTCCACCATCAACCCCATTTTTTTAATAGCGATATAAGTACATAATTCATCATTTTCAACTCCGGTCGATTACTGCAGTTATCCCCGCCAGGCGTCTTCTATAAGTCTAAATAAAAATTACTTTAATAATTTGTCTACAACGCTTCATTTGTCTTTTAATTATTATAACATCCTCACACCTTTATAGTCTTTAGTTATTTTTTATTGAACTCAAAATAATTTCCAAAAAATAATGTAGGTATAGGATGGCAAAACAACGTTTGCCGGGTCAGCTAGTATATATATATAAGTTTTATCTAAATGATTATTGTTTATACGAGCCCTAAGAATGTGATTACAGGTAAAAAGAAATCGACTTTTATGCATATTCAGGTTAGTATCTACCTACAAATTCATTCATGTGGCATATTAGTTTTAATTGGAATTTTACAATCGAAATTATCTACAACATTACCGTAAAAACAAGCCCATCTACGTACCTACTTGGAAAATTAATTTTACAACAACTCATTTATTTAGAAACAAAAGATTTTAGATATAAAATGCATTGATTCTCTTGTTTTTTGCACAATTAGCAATATTTTATAATATTGAAATCATTATCTATCTCTGTTTTTATACACTTTAAATGTGTGTACTTTTGCAATGCCTATCTATCTTTTATTTTTTCATCCATTAGTTAAATGCTTTGAGATTGATACGTGTAGTAAACAAATCCAAATATGTCTTTTTTATCTTTTTTTTAACTTAGTATACAAGAATATCAAAAACAACATTTTCAAAAATAGACAAATTCTGTAAAACCTGTGTGTGTAAAAAAAAAAGTGAGTAAAATCAATATTTTTTATGAAAATCAGGCAAAATCTGATTAGTCTTTGGGTTCTACTAACATTTTATGTACCACAAAATGGATAAGTCCAATTTCAATATACACCATACCACAAAATTAATAGTTAGAACTTTTTTGTAATTATCGTTACACAATATGTATAAGCAAACGGAACTTTTCTAGATGTAGAGTGAACACCTCAGCATCGTCTCAACTTTCAAAATTCGTAAACATTGTAATACAAGTGAATGTTTAATATAGATATACCTAAATATTGTACGTAGGTGTTTTACAGTTTAACATTTAACTTGATCCTACAATAAGGAGACGAATAAAACGATTACTGATTAAAATTATTATTATTTTAAAACACCATTAAAATAAAAAATAACACCAAAGCCGCCATGCAGAGAATACAGACCTCCCGCAGATTGTAATAGCCGTCACAGAACGTTGCCGACCGTTTTTGTCACATTCATTGTGAAAATAAAACATCCATACGAACGTATTCTTTTCTTATCCTGTTAAAAGAAAATATTCTCATGATATTATATCCACTGTTTTCATGAAAATACAAAATCAACTTATGTGTGTAGAAACTCTTATTACATTGTATAAACGTGTGAAGCTATTACATTTTTGTTAATTTTTTATTACTGCTTTATTCTTCATACTCAAACATTTTAATAAACTTCATACTACTTTAATGATGTCGTTTATAGTTGACACCAAAATAAATTTAAAGGTTCAAAAATATAAAATATTTTGCGAATTTAACATATATTTTATGACACATCAAGAAAGTGAGTAAATTGTTTCCTAAGACTATAGCCGTGTATGAATATATGCGAAGGTAGGCACATATTATATTGCTTGATGGAGAAATTCAGTGCAAACCTGTGATACAGGTATAAATTCAATATTAACACTTTTCATTCATTCATGTTACATCTTTCCATAAAATGATAGGATAAATATTATAAATAAGCGTCTTGTTGACTTGAACAAATTATTGTTATTTTAACACATTTTTTTAAACTTATAACGCCATTGTTAGATACGTTCCGCAGAAACGAAGACAAACGAATAATGACAAGTTTTTTTGAAGCAATGAAACTGCACACACAATAATTATGTACATATTATCACAAGATAGTAGTTCTAAAATTTACACACGGATATAAAATAGCCTCAAGGAGAAAAACCTATCATTGATACGAGTATTAGTAGTATGTGAAATTACTATGACGAATAAAAAAATGTCTGAATGCCATAACGAGCAGCCTAGGCGCCGCCCGTCCGTCGGTTAAGCAAAGGAAATAACAATTAAACTTTTTCTTGATTTCATTTACAGGTGAGTACTCATTTAGTTAGTCCATAACGCCAACACTATTATGCGGAATACCGAGATCCTGCAATTAAAAAATGTTCTTACTTATTTACGTTATATTTTTACACCTTTTAAAGCTTATCCACTTTGATCTAAAAGTATGGTAACTCTGGCAAGCCATAAGCCGTGGAACCCCCGGTAAAGAATTGGTCTCCCACTCTTTTCCGTAAGTTTTCGAGTGTCCTGTAAAAGGCAGGTGTTCGAAAAAATAAAGACATATTAAGTACATCTCAAATTCTTGAATGTCTCATTTTTTTATTTTGGCACAGAGAAGACTGCCTGCATGTTTATTACATGCAGCTGTTTTGCTGGCTACCCCACTTGTGGGATGTGCCGTGATGGTGTAGTAGTAGTAGTATGGTAACTCTGGATTGAGTTCCTTTTGATTTTCAGAAATAGCTTTCTTATGTTTTTTCGTGGTTTTGCATATTTGAATAGAAACTCTCACGATCATGATATATAAGTAGTATGTTAAGTATAACTTAGATTTCCTAAAAATAAAGAAATATATAGATGATGAGATTTTTGCAAAGGGTCATCGAAGAAAAAATATAGAGACATATAACTTGTGAATGGTAATACATATTGAGAAGTGAGAAAGAATACAGTGAGAAAACCAAATTAATTTTAAAAAAATGACAAAATAAAGTTATAGTATTCTTGATTATACAGCAAGTGGATTAGCGTAGGTAGTATGAAATAATTTGTTTTAATTGTGTATAGGCTATTTTTTGCAAGTATAAGTTTCCATCAATGTGGAAACATTTCTTTGTTCTGGCGTTAAGCTCCATACAAGGAAACATCATTGTTTTGCGCGAGAAATACCTATAAAGTTTTTATTCGTATCTGCTTATAGTAGAAGGAGTAATTATTTATCTTCCATTTAGATGCTTCCTTCCACTTGGTTTTTCAAATGTATTAATAATATCTACTATATTAATAATGCATTTGCAAATTTAATTTATGTTTTTTTTGTTCAAAGAAAATATCAATTTTATCATGCAAGCCAAAAAACTTTTTCACGCCAGATCTTATCAAACGAAATTATTTTCAAAATTTACAGAATTTTATTAGTTATGATATTGGAAATGATTTCGTTAGTAAATAAGCTGTTTTATTATTTGAAAAATAAAAAAACATTTATTAATGAATAAGTACATAACTGCAAAAAATATAGTAAATTGAAAAATCAATAAAATACAATGCAAGCTTTTACAGCCAATTAGAGGGTAACTTGTTATAAATATTTACAAATGATTCTTCCATAGAAAAGACTCTCAATTTTATTTTCTCTGTGATTAGAAGCTACAAATTGTTCAATTATTTCTAATGGAAGCGATAAAATACGCAGTAATTGTAATAATTATTAAATGATTACTTGATTCAATTGCATTTTTTGAATTATTCTCAACATAGGACACAATCATAACCGAGTTGTTTTGTATGAAAAAAAGTGTCTCCTATTTGTATGTACCTACCTGTTGAATGTTGAACCATTTTAATGATGAAATACCTTTAATGAAGAATGATTCATAAGAGTGCGTGACAATATTTGAACATTTAATACCATACTTTGTTTAAGTCAACACTTGCTACTGAGTGTCTAATGATTACGTTTTTCATCCGTGTTATATTTTATCGGACGCTTTTAAGCTTGTTCGTTAAACTAATATTTTTTTCGACTTGCAAGTCATTTAACATTTATTAATACTAAAATTAAACCCAGTTTCGTTCAGAGAGCAGATTTTATTGTCATAAATCTATTTTTAATTGCTTACTGTAAGATCTTTTGAAATCTTTATTAATTTTTACTTGTTTCTTTATGAACTTGTATGCACTTCATAAAATAGTCTCTATTCTATTTTTAAAAAAAAAATCTATTATCAGATTTATTCTATTTTTTTGTCATTATTGATGTAAAAAAATCTTGCATTGAAAAAACAATAAAGAAAATTATGTTGAATACAAACTGCTGTTTTATGGAACCGACTCATCGTTATATTGAAAACAATAAGTAGGAGTCTATAAAAAAAGTCATGTGTCATTTCTTAACGCAATATTGAGAGTGCAAAACATAAATCAATTTTGGATTATAAAGCGTTTTTCACATTTATAAGTCTAATATTCACGGCAAGTATCCGACAAGTTGACTAGACTGCATCTTACAATTGTGGCCTTCTATCTTCTTAGCCTACTTAATCTTCAATCAAAAATGTAAAACGAACAAACGCCTTATAAAATTTTATCATCTTTTTAGGATTATTATCTTCTGGTGTAAAATTTCAGATTCAAATGCGGTCACCCTTCAATATGTTCGAGTTTTTCTTTAAATTTTTAAGGCATTTTAAAACATTGTGACATAATTATGAAGGTATCCATGAAAATAACATTGTACCTATTTGTTTTATTAAACTAAACAACTTAAAGATGGGCTGATCAAGTACAAAAAATATGTTTAATTGTTATTATATGTATTGTATTTTGTAAAATATTATTGTATGTTGCCCATTTTTTTAAATACATAAATAAAAAAAAAATGTAAGGTGATTTGAGTATTGATATAGTGTTCGACGAAAGTTTTATAAAATACAACGAGTGTTAAAGCAGGTGAGAAAATATTAGGTTTAATATGAAATATCGATCTTAAATGTCGAAGCAATAGAATATTTTATAAATATTTTCTCATGAGAACTAAACTCACGACAGCTGGTGACAATGAACAATTATAGGTAGCTATATTAGCAATAAAATTGAAACCGCATGCTCTCAATAACTCAATGATATTTTGCAATTTGAGTCACATATTGATAGTGCGACAGTCATAAATTAGTATTATATTATTTTTTTATTGTGTGGTGAGGTGACAATATTTACCGATACTCTGAAGTGTTTTGTTAAATACCGAAATGAAATTTTGAAATTGTCAGTGGTGTCGATACACTAATAAACACTAGAATAAAAATGTACCTTCCATTCACGATTTATATATCATTACACTAATAAACACTAGAATAAAAATATACCTTCCATTCACGATTTATATATCTATTTCAACATTTACACAATAATGTGGTGTTCTCACTTTGGCGAATATCGCCAGCCATTTGAACCGTGTGAACAAAATGACAGCTAGTCTGAAACGATAAAAAACCAGTAGAAACGATATCGTCTCGAGTTGACCACCTTCCAACTTTTCGGCCGATTGAACGATTCGCGCATGCGCAGATGTGCGCGGCGTCCGTATCTATGGTAAAGACTTTATAACCTATAAATTTTACAATGTTTCCCGCTTCGTGACAGCTGTTATCTTTGTTATTGGTTTGTGGCGTTTGTTTCCTTAATTAAAAGGCGCCTTATAACCTCTACTATAACATTTTCGACTAAAAATAAACACTTCGCGATCTCCATCTCGACGCCATTTTGAAAACAGTGTCAAAATCAAAGCGCATCTGACAGATCGTTTCTATATTGGTGGACTGTGTGAACAGGTGTGACGACCAATGGATGTCCGGCGAATTCTGTTTTTTCGCCTGGCGATATAGTTTGAAACTCGCCTGGCGATATTCGCCAAATGTGAACACCCCATAAGATACCAATCACTATCGCAATAGTTCACAAGACACATCACAAAGCTTTCTATGAGGCTACAATGAAATCATTTAGGCCTTGGTATGTTGCTATTTCTTCAGTGTTTTAGGATTTATTTACCTAAGATAGTTGGAGTTTGCGGGAGAGCAGAAGGCCGGTGATCCTACTCAATCAAGTAAGCACGGACGATATGGAAACATATGTGTTGAAATACTTGGTTTGAAGTGGTCAGAAGTCCTGGAAGCAGTATTGGACAGGGATTTCTGCAGAAAGTACCGAGGTGCAATGGCCTTTCAACTCAACTAGAAAAAAGCGAAGAAGATGAACATAATTATGTTTAGCTTACATATATCTTACTTTATTTCAGTATTAGGTCTATTTAATATGAAAATTCATTGCTATTATTATCGTTTATGTTTGAGAGGTATGTTAGTACTTAGTAAACGCTTAACACCTCCCGTCAAACCTTCGCAGGTGATAATAACATGAAGTGTAGTGTCCAAGTAGATACTTAACTTGTGAATCCTTATTATTTATACAAAACGCAACACTGACAATAATGCAACCTTACGAGGCGATCATTCGTAGTAAGGCTAAGGGAAAACAAACTAGCAGATCGAGATAGAAGCTCGTATTTCATACTATATACCCACGCTAGCGCTGTGAAGAGCAGTCATCAGCGAAGAACGTAACAATATATAGGTTTTATAAAAAGCAATCTATCGGTATTCTATAAATTAATAACTAAAATTATATACCTAGATACTTGTACAAATCTGTGCAAATGATGATTGTATGGAAATTTTGGATAACATAATACTTATTATTGATATGTTTTTACTTAGTTTTCCTATATAATTTGTATTTGAAAGAGATACCAATTTCTTATTCGGATTTTGCAAAACTAAGCAATTTAGTAAATATGTTGATCTCTTATAAATAATTAGTTCTGGAATCTTAATCTTTAGAAACTTGAAATAGCTGATTGGGAATACCCAGAATAGCAAAATACTGAGTGATCAACAATTTCTCTACGTCTCATTTGTTAAGTTTTATACAAAAATAACAGTTAAAGCCAGTGAAAAGTAACAGTGATTTTAAAACATATTATGTGAAACCATTATTATAAAGCTCATCCTTTTTAACATCAGAGATCGTAAATTGTCAAGATAGCTCAGAAATAATCTGTTTAAGTCCAGCGTCATGCTAAAGGGCGATCCATATAAATTATTATTAGGACCAAGCCTGTTAAGACTACTACACCTCATGATATTATTTTGTAACAACATTTATGTTACGTACTGCGATATCTATCCACTATTTTATAATATTATAAATGTTGAGTTAGTTAGCCTGGTGTATGTACTTGTAGCACAAGGAATAATCATCTTATCGACAAAAATTCAATACCATGGTAAAAATATATGATATGATTTGATGTAAAAAAATACATATTAGTTTAATCACCGCATTCAGTTTTAAGGAATTTCTTGAATAATTAATTAGGTACTTAGCATCACTATCGCAGAGGGCAAGACCGAAGGCAGAAATGGTAGAGGCCTACCAGGAGACACCTATATGGATCAACTGAAGAAGGACATGAACTATGGCACAAACTGAAGGGACAAATTAAAGGGACTAGCGGCAAATAGAGGAGAATGGAGAAAAAAATCGGACCTGTTGCAGACCAAGCCAACGGATTGTAACACGCTATAGGTATCTAAGGTATATTGTAAAATATTTTTTCCAAAGACGTATAATAAATTAGGTATGGTTTACAATGTTTTTTTTAATTTTTCAACTGTTTTGCTTAGTCTAAGTTTTGATAAAGGACATACAAACATTTATGTATATTTCTGAACGAACTCAAATATTTATGTGTAAATACATTATTCTTAGTATTTCTTGTAAGTAGATATGTTTCTACTATCTTCTTTTATACGGGGTGTTAGATTTCACTGTCAAATAAACAGGTGTTGGGTGCATAATAGAAGCGATACTTGCAATATAAATTCTATAAATCATAATTTTTCTAGAACTTATCATGAGTTACCTCAATTTATAGACAAAACTAAGTGAACTTGAACGATAATGGATGGATCAAATAAAAAATAATTTTAATGAAATATTGTTCAAAGTGCATAAAAGCATTTTTTACCTCAAAAGAATATTTTTGTCACAAGATTCATGTTTCAAAAATATTTATAAAAATGAATTTGTTGGCAGATTCCAAAGCATCAACAACCCGCAGACATCTCAAATTTGTAAATACTAAACGGATGTTTACAAATGTATGTGGTTTGAATCGTGAATTCGAATAAATGAAAAAATGAAAAAACTAGGTAAGAATTAATAAATACGAAAACAAGTGCGGTAACATGTGTTAAGTTTTTACGTAAAATTTGAGAATGTTTTGAATGCGTTTTGGCACCAAATAAATTTTGCAAAAGCAATGCCAACGATGCTAACAACATAAAAATAATGGTTAACATTCGAGGAATCTTGTTTGTTGAAATGTTCAGACTGTCGAGTGATTAGTAAACAAGAGGACCAGCATTCAGGAGTAAAAACATGAGATATGTTCAATGTTGTCTAATGTGTTTGGGGGACGACATGCGTGATTAAATAAGCGACAGACTCTATAATGAGGTGTTGAAATGTGTCAAAGGATTGCGAAGTGGACTGTCTCAAATTCTTTTCAACTTCAGATATCTCTCCAGGTGATGCTGCCTTGAGAATGCAGCGTGAGAAACTTTATGTCAGATAGGTTGCTCCATATTTCAGGCTACAAATTTAATGTAGTCTCACCTACATACATACATAATTTAATTCAATGTATTATGGATTGTTTTATATTTCTTGATGTAAGTATTTAATATATTTCTTTATGTATGAATATTATTTAACAAGTCATCTTGTAGGTATTTTCGTTTCTACTACATAATAGAATTATTTTATTGAACTAAATTTTAGAAATATTTTTTTTTGTTTCTGAACTATATAATAAATTATAGGTATGATAAATAAATTATATGATAATATAGCCACACTAGCCTTATGACTAAGTACTTCTAATGATTCTTTATGTATGCACTACTACTACCGTCTCGCTACATTTAATAAACATGCGAGCTTTCCTCTCCGTGCCAACAAAAAATCAAGACATTCGGGATGGATGGTTAACTTCATCACTATCACTTTATGATGTAAAATTTTACAACACCTACCTTTAAAGGACTCGCGAAAACTTACGAAAAGGAGTGGGTGAATAATTGTTTTCTGAAGTCATTTCTCAAGTACCTAACTATTTTTTTATAAAGTAGTATAGCGACTATAGGTACGTACATTGGAAAGGGAGTAGGTATGTAGGTACTCATTTGAATTATTGGTAAAGTGTTTAGGTATAATGAATAATCATGCAGCCAATCTACTCTTCACCTATGACCGGTGCCCACAGTCAACAAGGACACAGCCGGCAACTAGTTAAGAATTTGTTTAAATATAGAGGAAGTTGTATCTATTAGATATATTATTGCAACCATAGTAGGAACAAAGAGGTTATTTTAGGTAGTAGCGTAAGAATAGGAATGACATTGTGCAGACTTCAACTAGCGGTGGTGTGTAAAGATTTACGAGCTGGTCATTGATTGTCGGCGTCCGGCGAGTCGCCCCTATCACGGAGATTGAGAAGAGTCAGGAATGCGACATGTAGAAGCGGCATGTTACGAATAAAATACAGTAAAGCACACACACATAACAAAACATGCAAATAGTAATACAGTACTTGATTCAGTATTTATTTCTTATCTGTAGCATCTTCACTTTGAGTTAAGGTAGAAAGTCGAGGCACTCTTATTAAAAGCACATATTGTATTGTCATTGGGTAGCATAAATAAAACAGAGGGGTAGGTACTATACCACTATACGTAAGCAACACTTTATGTTACATAATCTACGAAGATTAAAAGCTCATGTACCTACATACATATTATAGCTACAATTGACAATATATTGGCTTTCTTATCTATGTATGTATGTATCAGTGGCGGGACTAGGCTTTTCACATCGGGCATGCTTTGTACAAATATACTATTTTACTCGCAAACGAGTGGACGTCCTTGAGAATAATATAATATAGGTATATATATCGGAGACGGGACTAGGCTTTTCATGTTGGTCTTACATTCGTTATAATAATAAAAAAAAAAAGATATCCAGAATGGTTGACATACCCCTTTGCTGAATTTAAGATATTAAATGGTTTATATTCGATGTCTATTAAAAGACACTTAAAAACTTTAGTGGGAGATCTATTGTTTGCCAAAGACTTCATGGGTCCTTAATATAATATTTTTTAGTATGTAAGTAACTTTAAAGTTAAATGTCGTAATTTCTATACAATTTATTTTGTCTCGCGCATCCATCATAATATTAATCAATCCTTTATGAAGAACGTTTCAAATCTAAAAACTATTAGCGGTTGCACATAGTATCTACCTTCAAATTATTTTTAACTGCCTAGTACGTTACGCACGACTCACACAATCATCACACAACCAATACAAATAAAAACATACTCATATAGGTACATTATGCACCCAAACGTTCTTCGTGCAAGCTTGCTTATTTTGTCCTTAAGATTGCACACATACAACCAAACATACCCAATAATACACATGTATGGCGCGTCATTGCCTACTACGTATTCACACTAAAATTTAAGTGTGTGTTAGTGAGACAGAGGCTACGTATAAAGCAATAACTTACTATTCCATTAATTTAGCTATCACGGTAAATTATTGGATTTTATTAAAAAAAGTCAATATAACGTATCGATTTTACACGCACTTCAATACAAATAGTACGCGCTTTTGATAAAAACTCTAAAACTTACAAAAATTGTATATTTGCTGCGTATATTTTTGTAAATCGTTCTCTTTGCAACGAAATGTTTGGCGGCAAATTCAAACTAGTTTTTGATGATTTCAATATTTTCTTCATAGATTCTATGGGCATGCTGTGCTTTTTTGCATGTATGGCAGGCACGCGACTGGTATGTATGTATGTACTATATAATTTGTTTATATAGACACAATCATCAGTTTAATGCGTAACTAATACCTTCCTCGTTTCTCATTTCACCAAATGTCTTCACTTTGCTTAAAAAGGCAAGCGATCATGTTAACGTCGTCTTTGAATATAAAACAAACAAGATACAGGAAGTGTTTGATAGGAAAGATAGTAATAGTTACTAAAGTACATTGTCGTGAGAAAGAGTATTAAACTTATTGACCATATGCAAAGTACGCAAACAGTAATGTGGTAGATGTTTTGCATTGAAGATGCGTCTTTGTGATTGTTTCCTGATAAGTTCTCAAACAAATTTCCACAGTGAGTAAAAGATGCCTTCAATTGCTTTTGTATTTTTGATTAGTACTTAAAATTTTATGAAACTCTTGTATCTATTTATAACAAAATAAAAATATTTTTGAAAGTTTTACTAGTTACGAGTGCCTACTTAATTATAGTGACCTAAGTTTCGACATGCGATGCCTTTTTCAAACTAAGCCTATGAGTTTTAAAATACATTGCATGTTGAAATCTAAGTCAATAAATAAATATAGCAACTAGTCAAACTTTGAAATATAAAACAAATTTTGTTATAAATTGATTAGTTTACTCGCAGAATTCAGTTTTTTACGTGGATTTTGAATAACTCTCTCCGCTTTAACACAGTTTGATTGTAACTGAATACATTTGGAGAAATGTGAGTATGTATGTATAAATTTCAACCATTTAAATGTTTCATGAACATATAAATAAATTAAACATTTTTAAGTTTTTAATTCATATTATTTTCAAATAAATAAAAATCTAGTCGTATACCTGAAAAACAACATTGATTATGTGTATCTACATATTTTAATTATTGTAAAAGTAATGTACAATATTTATGAATTGCATGTATTCAAACAACAAGTACATATGATTTACTGAAGTTCTCGATACTATGCGGTACATATATTTTCTCTCGTTTTTTATTTAAATAAATATTCCAACTGCTCTTTCAAGGCCAAACATTTGTCATACACGCTTTGGTATGAGAGCTTTCAAAATTGCACCACCTTTTGTGATTTTGTTTGACACATAAATTATAAAGGTCGGGCAAATAATTTAATGAGGCACAAATCGTAAATTGTCGCACGAAATTATTTATTTCGAAAGTATTTTTACTTCTACCACTTAAGTAGATATAATAAAATCGTTCGTACAAATACAACAAAATTAATCATATTTTTAAA
The DNA here is from genome assembly GCA_947579605.1 of Athripsodes cinereus. NCBI lineage: Eukaryota > Metazoa > Arthropoda > Insecta > Trichoptera > Leptoceridae > Athripsodes > Athripsodes cinereus. Next base: position 15,007,952 of record OX388314.1, read on the forward strand.
GTAATAATTATTAAAATATGAATCCTCGATGAACTTATGTATGACTTTTACAAACTAGGTTCATAATATAATACTTTATAAAATGTGGAAATGTAGGTTTCGTTTTTAAAATTTGTTTGTGCGTTGGTATTTTTTCTGTGTTTCAAATAAAATTATAGATTAAATAAGCATGAAGTTTTTGTGAGTACGTAAGCATACACTGGCAATCGCATTACACCCTTGTTAAAGTGTTTTGTATTTTAAAATTAAAAATGTCAAACTGATATAAAATATTATACCTAATTACAGTAAATGTGATAGGATTTAAAAAAATAAAAAGGAAGTATAAATTGCACAGCAATATATTTAATTCCTTTAAGCTTGAGTCGTGCGTAGTCTGAAAAATGTGCGATAAAGTAATATGAAATATTTGTCAGCAAAGTATGTGTGCAATATAAAAAACATTTACATATAATCAGAATAATAATATTTGCCATTTAGCACGTTAAGTGGTTGCGACAAATTTCCTCTAAATATCAGAAGAAAGCTTCACAGTGTGTGGTATGATGTATGTCGTGATATTGTACCTGTAGTGTTCAACAGATATTTACAACCTTTGCAACGAAGATGGGAATACGTTCATATACAAACAAGTATACCTGTAAATTAACATTGATAAATTATACCTTCTTCAAATGTTGTTACAATTATTTTTGAAACTTTGAAGATGATACAATATTTTTCAACACACTTTAAAAACTATGCTCGTCCAATTGAAAGGAAAACATATTTTTTTTAAAATTGGCTTCCAAATATTTATCAACACAATCATGCCATCTTTCATGAAAAGTCCAATTTCATAGGCCAACTACCAATTAAAAAATATAATCTTGATTTCTGGCTTATAATACGTCGAAAATGAAAGATCTTCTTTTAATTCCACAAAAAAAAAAAAATTTATTATGAAAAAGTGCACATTTTTTTTTAGTTTTCTGTAGACCAAAAAACTGCTTTAAAACTTTAACGTGATATATCTTGGAACATTAGAATTTAGAGTTGTTGATTTATGGAACTGGAGAGTCAATAAAATCGTATGGACAGTGCTACTAAATTCAAAATACATATTTGAGAATAGTGGCTTACCAATTGCTGAATTTATGAGATATTTTTGTATTAGGTACAGGTATAATTTTCAAAACACTTTCAATTAACTTTCGAAACTATGACGATAACTTTTGAAAACAACAACGATTTTTTTTGCATTTGATGCTTGTTCATTGATTGATAACTCTTCTTCTTTAAATACAATAATATTAAAAATTGTTTTAGAAAACATTTCAAGAAAAATAGGGAGCAAAAATACGAGTACTTTACAATGGACGACTTTATAGCAGAGGCGATATATCATCCAACTAACTCATTTGTCAGTCTGGCTGTAAAAATTTGTTATAAAGTTCACACCATTGCAAAATTTCTCACAAGCTGGGTAGCCAGTAGTCAATTGCTTGTAATAAACACAATTTTAAACACACATTAGCCAGTTAATTATTTTGCATAAGAACTGGGTATTATTATTATCATTCATTTTCTGTTTCCACATTTAAATATTGCAAACTCTTATATTGAAATTACAAAAGTCAAAGCTATTAATTATTATTTGATAATTATATTTGAGCAGGTATATTCCTATGTATTTTTATATGTAGCATTAATATGTTTTACTTAATATCTGTGTGATATGGATCCATATTGGAAATGTTTACTAAAATCTGGTTTAATAAATCAAAGGAATTATTCTAAAAGATTGAACATGATTTGAATATTAATAAGAGAAGGAGTAAAATATGCACAAAACAAATGCCACGCGAATAACATCGGGTCACTCGGTTTAAATCGGGTTATTATTTTATGTGACGTGCCAATTTATCACGTGGATCTTATTTTAATAAATTATACAGAATAAAGTAAAAAAATAATATTATCTTAATAACTTAATTATTTTGTGCTTTGAAAATTTGTCTAATATTAATTCTGGAAGCTTGTTATACTGGAGATTCCATCGGGTGTAATTAATGTTTTTTTTTATTTTTAAATGCAGTGTTATTCATTTTTCAGCAGCGACTAAAAATTAATCAAGAAGCAAAATATTTAAAAATATGATGCGCGACTGACAAAATATTACTTCTACATACATAGAACAGAATAAGTAGAAAGTTATCAAAAACTTTAGTGGGCAAAACGTAAAAACGTTTGATTTTTGTCACTCACCAGAGAAAGCATTTTTTTCTCACTTCTTTTTCATCTTTCACCCTTCAACATTTTTCTAAATAATATGAAGTAAATAAAATTCATACTGTATTCACAGAGATTTTATGATATTTTATGAGATCATCATCGCCCTCAACGCTCCTCTCGGGAGCACAGGACAGAAACCAGCCTCCTCCATACAAAGAGTCTTTGTGCCAATCGCGTCACCTCTTCACGCGACATTCTCTGCAATCTGATGTCGTTGCTATAAAAACGATGTATTGTGAAAGAGGGATGCCCGGGCCGACAGAACCCTTGCGGACGGAAGAACAGTGCTCTTTTTGGCCTAGATATGTCTTAGAAATCACAAGAAGAAGTCTTCTTAAATGATTATAATAAAAGCAATAATCTCCTATTTAGTTCTCATTAACCAATTGATCTTCTGCGGATGTAAGATATTCATGCATTGTATATGCCAATTCAAAAAATATTATACATTATATTATTATTACTTTGGTACTATATAGTACACCAAGGGCGATAATCATAAGAACATAAATAGTTTTACTTACGAGTTACGTCCGTATACTATGTCCCATATCACAGTGGGACATCCGTATATATTTAAATAATATACAATATTATTGAATACACTTTTGACCTCTGTGTATCAAAGTTTTAAATAAGAAAAATAAAATTATCCATTTGTGTAGGTACATTATTGAATTGAAAATAAATCAAGTTGGATTGGGATGGAAGACCTAAAACAAATTATTGGAAAAATTATAACACAAGTTATATATTTAGTATATCAACAATGTGATCTTAAAAATAACATCCTGCATGTTACTCTAATTAATAATATGATCCGTTTTATTTTAAACAAAATTACTTGAAAAGAATAATTTATAATGAGAGCTTTGGAAAATAAAATTTTCACATTATTGTGGCATATTTCCCGTAAAATATTTACCTACATAGTTAGTGAAATACTTACCTACTTACTTCCGATGACCGAACAGCCCTTGTAGGACCTTTGCCTCTGAAACAATAGATCTCCAAGTCTTTCTATCCTGAGCAATGGACTGCCAGTCGTCTTTAGCATTGAGCTCCTCCAGATCTCGGTTAATGTTATCAACAATCTTTGTCTAATATAGAACAATGTTCTATCATTAAGAAAAAAATGGTAATTTTTAAATTATCTCATCCGTAGATATTCATACTCCGTCTGTGTAAAGTAGTAAAATGCTTATTCCATAAACTATATTTGAAATATCAAATAAAATAGTATTGTATAGTCAAAACTTGATCACAATGATTTTTATTCAAGTCACCGCAATAAATAAAATAATGGAACACGTTGAAAACGAATACCTTAGGAAAAATATATTATCCAACTAGTTTTTCACCATGACATTGCCAGCTCAAAGAATTGTACAAAATCACCAAATCTGCGATATGATTGAAAAATTATTTATCAAACATATCACAAATAAATAGTTTGCCTAAAATAATTTATTTGTCTTTACATCCAAGAAAATGACGAAGATTTGTAACATTTATATAATAAAACTAAATTTTTTTATGACAACATATTACAAATATAATTTATCATCACTTTGATTAGTTCAATCATAAAATAAAAGATATTAATGCATAATTCATATTTTATTATAATTTTTTGCAAATAATACATTTCATTTCACGGGAGGGTACATGGCCGCGTGCACAAGCCGTTGGCAACAGACGGAGTTTTATTGGTGTTGGTTTATTGTGATTTTTACTTGAATATATCGGTAACTGATATGCTGAATAAACTTTCTATTTATGTATGTATGTTTCTATATATTTCTATCTTTGTAATACATAATCTATTATTGATAAAATTAGCGCAATATGTATACAACAGCATATTCAAAATACTTTGAATCCTATGGTATATTTTCTAATACGAGAATCTATAGAGGATATATAAAACAAGCGAACATGCATAAAAATACATATATTTTTATATGATATTCATATTGCTACAACGAATATTCAAATATTTGTTTCGATCACAAGTTTTTAGTGACAAATTTATACAATTACTTATAATTTATAACCCCATTTACGATCTTTCGTATAATATTTTAAACACATTACCTTCCTACGCGTTATAACATCTTTGATTTTTTTCCATTATATTCCTTGTATAAAAATGTTGTTAAAATACAAGTAGCAGGTGTAATGGTGCATAAAAGATCACATAATTTATGCAAATATTATGTTTCATAACTTTACATTGTGCGCATGTTAATAATGTATTAAAATTTATTTACGCGCATGTATATCTTCGCATTGACATCGTTTATTCAACGCATGACTTCAAACTGTCAAATATTTGAAATGTAAAAAGGCGTTTATGGATCTCAAGTACATGTTATTCCTACCCACAAATAAGCTCTCTTTACTTAAATCGAAAAGTTCTTCCTCATAAAAATGGAATACATTATAAACATTTGTATTCATTGTTTAAAAAAACATTGTTTAAAAGAAAATGTATGACTATACATACATTTGAATACCATAGTGGCCCTGCTCACTCTTATACGAGTGAATGGCTTTTAAATAAAGGATACATTATATAATACATTCGAATTATTGAATATCATTACGAGTATCAGGACATTTTACTTGTTTGACTCTGTATGATGTTTTATCCCATTTTTTTGATAATTTTATTGAAAACAACAAACAATACAGACACGACAATATACCTATAGACTATTTTATAAAAAAAAATCTAAACATCCTCCTTATAGAGACAAGTCTCGTGTAAGGAACTGTTAATCCTAAATGTCTTCTTTAATTTTTGTACAGATTGGATACCCATTATATTTTTTAAATGCAATTTGACTTATGGTTACCCCAGAAGTTATGTGGGGGGATAGCGTTATGGTATAGATTAGATAGATGCTTTATTAAAAATTAATAATTCAAAGCATTAGATTAGGTTAAAATTTCTCTCTTACCTAAAACAATAAATCACCTTTGTTTTATTATAGGTACATAAAATACAAATACAATAATTAATTGACTTGATCTGATGTCTATTGAAAGATAATTTATTATGATAAATAGGGTGACTTAACAAACAGATAAATTAATAATTTATTAACCCAAATAATTTATATTAGTTAAGTTTTTTGTATTAGAACAAGTAAGCAGTTAGCTTTACTCGTTGAAAAAAAAAACTAAAATGTAACAAATGAGTTATTAAATATTAAACAAATGTTAGAAAGGTCACAGTATTGATATTTATCATTCAATGATTATAATTAGTTGCTTCATTTGTAGTATTAAATAATAAGATTGTATTGAAATTAAAGTAAAAGGTGTTTTTATCTCTTTAATATACATCATTAATGATTTATTTGAAAGTAATGCAGGCGATCATACTGCTCGCTGTAGGTACAATAAAAGTAATGAATAGATGCGATGTATATTAAAAATCAATTTTATTCATATTTGTTAGGGTCTATGTACCTATATCTATCTATCTATACCATAACGGTTTATCTCACTAGTAAGGTAGCCAGGTGACACACTGCGCATATAATTAAGACATTCATTAACAATCAAGACAAAAAATAGTCGAGTACAAAAATCACAATTAAGATTGAAAAAATATAAAACATAGGTGAGTGACTGCAATATGGCTGCCCACTCATTCGGTATTTCCCATGTAGGCAAATTTATCAGTGTAGAAGTAAGAATGGGATCATTTCAAGTCCCCAGGCCTCCGCAATACGAGTATCCATGTGGTCGGTGGATTCTTCAGTAATCCAGCGACGGAAAATAGCCAATACCATTATAGTGCTTTCACCTAAATAGCTATATAGTCGCATATAAAACACTCACATCTCAATTAAAGATTAATGTTTTCCGACTCTCATTGTTTTATAAGCAATCCTGTGTGCTAATTTCAGTATTTTTTGCAACCTTTTTTTTAAACAACTGTCCCTCAAGAGTATCCTATATATTTTTCATCACACATACCTGCTGAAGTATCTTCGGTAGACAATTTAAAAATAAAAATTGAATCTGATTTGAAATAAACTCAAATACACCTCATATACCCTTGCAGTAAGCAGTAGGTATGCTCATGTTGTGAAAGTGGAGTAGGTCGGTAGCAGATGTAATCGAATCGAATTCGGGTATCTCGATTGAAAGTCCGAGATTTTACCATCAAGTAATCGAGTGTGCTATTTTATGAAGATGGCGACGACTATTTTTGTAATCAAAATGGAGGATAGTAAATTTTAGAATTTTTATTGCTTTTAAAAAAAAGATTATGTGGAACGGTGATATATAGATGATTTGAAAGCGATAATTACTATATAGATTTATACATAATAATTCTAATAATAGTTTTGTTTATCGAGATCAGTAGTGTGCAACTGTATTTGATGGAATCACGATAAAGTATGTATCTAAGTAGGTAGGTGTAATTAATCATTAAATGTGACATGTAAATTTCTAATGAGTTCACCATCGCGGTATCTCACACAACGTAAGAAAATAAGAAGCAACTCTCCGTATCAATAAAAAATACGGATCAAAATGTGTGACATACCTCACTGATTACTTTATGTGTTAGTTGGAAGATATTGCTTCTGCGATAAACTCACCCATTGCTCAACATCATTCATTTATCTGTATCACATTGTTTTATAACTTGGTAATTATGTATGCTCCTTATTGTGCAATAAAGTTTATTGTTTTTATTTTTACTTTATAATAAGTAGTACCAAAATTCGTACAAGTGATATTTTCTGAATGCCAGGTTTCAGTTAAATCCATTTATTTAACTACCTTAATATTATATTGTAAACACTTTTGTATTGCTGAAGTGTGTATAACTGTAGATATTAAAAAAAATCTAGTATAGATCACTTTAATTTGAAATCTATAAGATTTTAAGCTGTTAAGACACCAATAAAGAAATAGTTTGTTTAAAATGTTGATCTAATATTTTGATTCTCTCTAGCGATGATCAGCTATACTCAATAATATCGTGATATAAATTGATAGTTAATAAGTTCTTTAATAACAAATTAGGTATATTCAATTTCAGCAAATTATAAGATTAGTAATATTAATTCATACGTATTTTAATAAGTGTAAAACGAATTTATATTTCGTATTAAGATCAGGGTGGCTAAGATAATAAGCATTATTAAACTGTTCTACTAAGTTGATAATAATTCCTTAAAACAACTGGTCGGCGTCAAATGCTCCGTAATTATAGGTCCGTTGGTTCATAATATTTCAATTAACCTTGCATCGCGGCTCTTCTTTTCCGTCTGTTAACCATCACGATACGAATATTTAAAATATATTTATTAAAGTATTTATACCCCATCTACTTGTTTCTTATATTAACAGATTACTTTTTTATCTACTCAAAATTTTGAAAGAGCACAGAAGGTCGGTCATCCCAGAAGAAGCTATTATGAATAAGTAGCAAATATTTTGATCTTAACATTTTACATATTAATTTCAGCGATGAGGTTTGCCACCCATCCTGAATACCTTGATTTTATACTGGCACGGAGAGGACAGTTTGTTTGTTTATTACATTCAGCTGGTCTGCTGGCTACCCCACTTGTGGATTATGCCGTGATGGTATAGTAGTTGTAGTAGCAATTATTTACTTTTGAAGAATCGGCCTAGAGTACCTCGAGGTTGCGTATTACTATTTCTTTTTATTCATTTATACAAACTTACAATTTCTTAAAGGGCAGTAGCATTGAACTCCCTACGTATAATAAGCATACTTGCCTTACCCTTTGTGGCACAAAATTATAATACGTATAGAAACGATGCCATATTTTATTATTCTAGTGTCTTATAAGTGAAGTTTTGAACTCAAAAGCTTTTAGTTGGAGAACTATTATGTTCTTCTACCTTTAGCAGCGAATTGTAAAATGTTTTTGAAAAACAGGAAGGATAATTAGGTATTTCAATAGTTTATTACATGCATTAGTTCACAGCTACCCCACTTGTGGGATATGCCGTGATGACATGAATATATAGATTATTTAAATAATTAAATATAAAAAGCAGTATTATTTATAATTTCGGTGAGTAAGTACATGGTTAACGTCAAATTACGGTTGAGAAAGGGTTGGAGGTATGGATCATTTACGAACTGCTCACGATCTAGTTTGATCAATAGCATTTAATACCGAAGTATCGCTCCAGCTGTTATATATTACGCTTTTATAATACTACGCCTCAATAATAGGCGTTTAGCGATTGTGGTATTTTTAAGAGCGCAACGTGTCTTTTTTCAATTATCAAACGTGATTCATAAACAACGTTCGTGGTTTATGTGACGGGAAATAAACTATATTTAAATTATAATAATGTCTAGGTACCTATAGGAAAATTAGTAAATTCTACATTTTGGTTATTACAACATTGAATCATGGAATGATTTGTGAATATAACTTAGTGATTTATTTGAGAATACGATGTTTCAAAAGCATTAGATATTATTCCACTTTCGCCGTGTTGTGATTATTTCTTTATTTAAGATTGTTTAGTACACCTTTGGTGTTACACGAGGTTAAAGTTTATATTTTGAATTACGGCTTTTCAAAAGAAATAGCCCATACATCCAAATATATTATGTATTTCACTTAAGTAACACTTAATATTTTTATGAATTATACTTGTAGTGCCTATACTTTGTCCAGTGTAATTTTTAAATTTCAATATGCATACGATACAATGTACGAAAGATGTAATTTAAAAATTTGCTTATTTATTACTAAAAGATATTTATGATGTAAAATTTTGAATATATTTCATAGTTGGTACTTAGTTTTGGTAAACATATCCACTAGAGTAAAGGTAACAGCGTCATTCACTCGTTAGATTATTTTCGTAAAAAACTATAAAAATATAATTATACACTTCAGAATATTGTGTAAAAATACAGACTTGCTAACTGAGAAGCTACAAATGTTCAAATTAATAAATTATTGTATATAGGAATATGTAGTGTACCTGACCCATCCGAAAAGTCTTAATTTTTTATTGGCACAGAGAGGACAGTTGGCACGTTTATTACTTGTGGAATATGCCATCATGGTATATACCTATAGTAGTAGTATATCTGAAAAAAAAACATCCATGCACCTTGATCATTAGAAGAATATGTCTAACTAAATGTATTGTGTTTTATGAGAGGGGATATTTTAATCACCATCCCAGAATAGATCAATCTAGTGGGACGGTGTAATTTCCTCGTCTTGCGTGAATCAATTGGTGGCATGCACGGTCGCACGGGTCCGGTGGCAGCCAGAAATGGGTCCTATTTTTACAGAAACAACCATAATCTATCCATTGTTTGGTCCTAGTGGAGATTGCCCCTGGCTCGCTCATCTGGGACCACTATTGGGAGCCCATGACAAGGTGTGATAATAAGTTATAGAACCAAATGTAATGTCCATGGTAATGTATGATACTGAGTTCATTATTTTGTATAATGTTCATGTATTGCAAAAAGAGAAATAAAAAAAATGTTTTCATTTCGTTTCAAATAATCCTAAGGATAAGTTGTATGCAAAAACCGAATATTCATGTATATTTTTGTTTATTTATTTATTTTATTCTTCACTGTACATTGGTTACTGTACAATATTACAAAATAAAACAGTGTCATATAAATATCAGTTATACAATTTAATGTACAGAGGGCGAATTTATCGCTAAGATGCGATGTCTTCCAACTAACCCGGTTATTAAAATTAAAATAGCAAAAAAAAACACATAGATACATATATACATATAAGTATATCACACATGAAACATATTGAATGTGTGAAGACATAAATTTGCAACATTTAAAACACAATGAAATAGAGACACAGTTTCATAGATTAACATAAGTCTTTTTGTTCGTGTTGTCTTTATTGCATCACTGATCAGTATTTATGAGAATCGCAGGCTCTAAAAATAAAATAGAAAGTCCCTACCAAATATAAATGAACCGCCATAAGAAATAATGTCTTAATTACTATAATATAATTATCAATAAGAGTTTATAATAATTTCATTTTATATTATTATTATCATAGATGTATAATAATAATATTGAAATTTGTACCGGAGTTGTAGTAATTAAAGATTGATTAATTCTAAACATCTTAATTATAGACCTCAATATCGCGCTTTATGTTACGTAAGTTGATGGTTGGTATAAATATTGTTAATACGAAATATTTTTAATCCATCAAATGAGTCAATAAACTTTGAAACGGTTCACTCTTAATAAAACTTTTTGTTTTTCATAGAAAGTCTGTGTTGATCATTAATGATGGTATTAAACATATTCATAAAATTGTACTTTCTTCTTCTTTATTCTATAACACCAAGGTTTATATTTCCAATCACAGTGCCTTCTTGTGCCTTGATTATCAATATTTATATATATTTATGGGTAAAGTAATTATATTTTTAATCTATTTTATTTATGTCCTAATATTTTTTTTAATTTTAGTTTTATTTTACATAAATTCACGGCATAAGCCTATTACATGACAAAATATATTAGACATAACATTTATGGATACAAAAGAGACAATTTTAACAAAATTATATATCATTAAATATAAGAAAACCAAATGAACAAACAGCAAACAGACAGACAGATAACAGAGAACCAAAGAACCAAATATAGTAGTTGTATTAATTTATTGAATAAAATATGGATACATTCACATAATATTTGGTAATGATAAACAATACCATCACGGCATATCCCACAAGTGATGTATTCAGCAGACCAGGCACATGTTATAAACATGCAAGCTATACCCTCTGTGCCAATAAATAATTAAGACATTCAAAATGAGGGGTGTGCCTTGTCACTGATTATATGTAAGATGTAATTTTTTTTTCGAAGACCTACCTTTTGCAGGACACCGAAAATGTACGGAAAAGAATGGGAAACCTATTTTTTTCCTAGTGCTTGTAGACGCATTATTCCACTTTTATTTACTAGTTCTCAATTTATTCACAACTACTTTCCATTACACTTCCCTCCAAAACTTTCTCTGACTCCAGTCCACCCTTTTATACATTGTCCAGCTAATTCAGTCGAAGAACTTGAGTCTCAGTTCAGGGATAATTGTAGAGTTCTTAGTTTGGTTTCATAGATCAAAAGAAAACAGAAGTTAAGTTAAATAACAAAACATTTATTCATGGTTCAAATTATTACTGTCCGGTTCAACACAAACAGACACACAGTTACATTTTACACAAGCACTTAATATTATACAACAAATTCTAAGTTAAATTTAATCAAGTCACTTATCACTATGTACAGTTTATTTTGATACAGGTTTCAATTATTGTTTAGCACTTTTAACACAAGTTATTTCTTTTCGGTTCAGCCACCGCCCAACGCAAAAGCGTCAGACGGGTGCTACCGAGGCCAGGAGCAGGGGACAAGTGAAGTTAGTTACAGGATGTTCAACATAGAGAAATTTAACGGAAGTCAAAATAGAGTTTTATTTAATATTTGCGGGATTCTTTCCTTCAAAAAAAAGTCAAATGGTAACTAAGTAAATTTTAATATGGAATACTCTAATAATTATCTATTGTTATTTTTAACTACGACATTCCATCTCAAGTCATTTCACAAAGAAAAAAAATAAAAAAAAAAGAAAAGTCTCATTGTTACGTTACAAAGTGGAAATTACAGTTACAGAGACTATCAACACATCAATGGAAAATTACAGTTGCACAGTGACATTACAGGAATTAATGATGATCAATCATGAGTTACATATATCAATACTTTTTTTTTTTTACAAAGTTTTTGTACTTAATTTCACCTTCTATTACAATCCTCATCAGGAATGTACACGTCATGAGCCAATAATGGGACCAAGAAGATGTACCGACAGGGCAGGTCGCAGATACGGAAATCGTAGACAATACCCTCGACATTCCTCCAAGCACACCATTACGAACTCAAGACAACAATTACAATATTACACATTATTTTCACAATTTCAACAATATAACCCTCAAACAACAACCCAACACCCAAGTAATTTCAGAATACATAGTTTGACAATAAAATAAAGGGGGGTAGTCAATCCGACCTTCAATCTTGCAACAATTATACCTGAATTACCAATCTCATTACCATTATACCTGATCTACCTCTATTCTAAGGGCGGCAATCTATACCCTATTGAATTAAACATGTTATTTCCATGGGGTGTTCGACCCATCTTGCACAGGCTTGACGACATATATCAGGTGTCCAACCTTTCGCGCGGAGCTTTTCCAAGCGAACCTGTACGTAACATTTGAGCGTCCTCAATCTCTTACAATGACAATGGCTTGTCGGGCTAGCTTCGACTGGCGACCACAAGAGGTTCCAGGCGAGCAAATACAAATTTAAAAAAAAAACTTAACTAAATTCGAGTTATGCTTGACTTTCTATAGGGTGAGACGATTAGTCACACCTCTAAATCAGCATAACTCCGGAGATGAACAGGGAAGAGTGCGAATCATCCAACTGACTCCGTAACATTCATTCTTGACATTTGAACATTACTGATAGGGTACGCATGCCTATACAGTAATAATGTCGAAATGACCAACAGGTTCACATACCAAGTGAGAACCTTGTCATTAAAATTTTGGTGAACCAGACAATTTGAAACAATCTAAACATTACAAAATTTTCCTTTTACCGATGCAACCTTGACCCTTTAATACAATTGTTACAATTATTATCTACTATCCCAATTAGTGACAACCTTTCACACACCTTTATACTTCAACATTTATGGCTCAATCTGACATACTTCATACTTTTATACCTTCCATCCTTCATCTATCATAAGACGTACAACAGTTACCACATAAGTAGGAGATTGGTAAGAGACCAATTACAAAAGAAAACGACTAAATATTATACTTTCGTATAAGGAAGGGTCGAAATTGCATCCGGTTTTTTCTTAACATCCTAACTTAAAATTAAACAAGTATTGTCCCTTGCCTGAGCCAGTGGGGGAGTTCAGATCTTAATGAATAAGTTGCATGTTGAAATGGCTAGCTTAAGAGATGGAAAGGCAACCTCATTCACCCAAAGGCACAAACAAGAGAGAAATTCACAATACAAAAGGTTGAGCGCCACGAAATTCATATTTTAAATTTTTTTACAAAATTCCTTCAGAGTCTGAATTGCGAAGATCCTCTGAGGCATACTTAAAATTAACAAGTTTACACGTACCTGAGCTGTAGTGATTACATACATTATTCTGATATGGTAACAAGATTCATTATATACTATTACAGGTTTTCCAATTTCTATGGTTATTTTACTTTTTCTATTTATCAAAACAATGGAATTTCAATACGTCCTTTGACAGTGACGTCATTACAGTACATACATTTTCATGGCATGGCGACAAGACAAGTTATATATTATTACAAGTTTTCAAATTTTCTAAGTTTTTAATCAACACAAACAATGAAATTTCAATACGTCATTTGACAGTGACGTCATTACAGTACATACAGCTCAAGCAGGGTCAGTGTGATTTAAAACTTCTTAACCTAATACATCAATTGTAAATTAAAAAAAAAAACAACTCTTTCGAACTTGTTGCATAGTCAAGTGCAATGTAGAGAAAAATTTGAAGCTATACTTTAATAATGTCTTTAACATGGTAATTTCCTATACCTTTATCATTTATATCTTGAAGCTCGTAAACAGAAGGGGATATGATTCGGGTAACCTGAGATTTTATAAAACGAGGGGCTAATTTCTTTGAAAAATACTTTCCAGCATTACTTTGTACAAAAGATCTTCTCCAGACAATTTGACCTATGTCCAGACGAAGTGTTGTGCGGCGCAAATTATATCTTTTGGCATTACGGTGAAAAGCTTTTGTTAATGAAGTGGAAATTTCGTCGTAAAGGGTATTCATTTCAGATAAACGTTGCTGTCGTTGATCAGCAAAAGCATCGAAACTTCCTTCATCGGTGGCAGTGATAGTTCTATGAAAGGAACCATGGGGAACATATTCTGTACCATGAATAAGAAAATAGGGAGTGTAACCGGTGGTTACATTGATAGTGTTATTTATGCAAGAACAAATTTTTGGAAGCTTAGAACACCATGTCCGTTGGTCGTGTTCTACCAATATGGACAGAGCGGTAAGCAGAGTAGAATTGTACCTTTCAACGGGATTATTTTGTGGATGATAATATGCATTGTAAAATAAGTCTTCGATACCGTATGAATGTAAAAATGCCTTAAATTCTTTTGCGATAAACTGTTTGCCATTGTCCAGAATTACACATCTGGGTATATTATAAGGTAAGAAAATTCGTTCTTCTAACAGTTTGATAATTTCCGTTGCCGTGGGATGTTTCAGTGGAAAAGCCCAAAAATATTTGGTAAAAGTATCCACAACAGTCAGAATATGCATGTTACGCTTATAAGACATGGGTAAAGGTCCTACTAAGTCAATACTTAAAGATTCCATGGGTCTAGTGACGGGTTTAGGATATTTCATTAATCCGTGAGGCGCTTGATTATTATGTTTATAGGCCTTACAAACTTGACATTGGCTTATGTAAGCTTTGACGGCTGGTAATAAACCACGGGAATAAAAAGTTTGAGAAAGAAGAGCGTGTGTTTTTAACACGCCGGGGTGACAGTTATTATCATGATATTCGGAAATCAAAGATACAAGGTGATCAGAGGGCACAACAAGTTTCCAACATGAAGAAAGTGGAAGAGAATTATTAGGTTTCTTAGTCTTACAGTACCTATAGAGATGACCATCTTCTATCAGGAAATTATGACAATCCTGTGGTTTCTCTTGACAAGATTTATAAACTTTGCGATACCATGTATCGGTGACGTTGGTGTACACAGAGGGAAAAGTGAAAGCAGATACAGGAATTCGACTGAGTCCGTCAGCAAGTTTATTTTCACATCCTTTCTTATAGACAAAATCAAAACTGTATTGAGAAAGACGCATAGCCCATCTAGCTAAACGACCACTGGGAGAAGAAATGGTTTTAAGATATTTTAAGCATCCATGATCACTCATCAGAGTAAAATGAGTACCTTCTAAGTAGCTACGAAAATGTTGTACGGATTCTACAATTGCAAGCAATTCACGGTCGGTTGTGGAATAATGTTGTTCAGTAGAAGAAAGTTTACGAGAGAAATAAGCTATAGCATACTCAGTTCCATCAGGGAATTTTTGTGAAAGAAAGCTTCCTATGCTGACTGCGCTAGCATCACAAGTGAGAACATAAGGTAAGGAATAGTCAGGAGGCTTTAATACAGGGGCAGTTATCATGGCAGACTTTAAAGCAAGGAATGATTGTTCTGCTTCATCATTCCAGGAAAATTGTTTATTAAATTTCTTACTCGTTAATTTACAAAGGGGTGAGGCAATAGCTGAAAATGATTTAATAAAACGTCTATAATAAGAACACATTCCAAGAAAACCTCTTAATTCTTTGGTACAAGTGGGACGAGGATAATCTAACATAACTTTTATTTTATCAGGATCGGTCGCAATACCGTCTTGATTGATCACGTGACCTAGATATTTCAAGGATTCCTTACAAAAAACAGACTTTTTGAATTTGATGGTGAGGTTCGCTTCTTTCAAACGATGGTACACAATTTTCAATGTGTCAATATGGGATTCGAATGATGGACTACAAATCAATATATCATCCAAGTAACAGAAAACATGATCTCCAAGATCTGAGAAAAGCTTGTCCATAAGTCTCTGCATTTCTGCAGGAATATTTTTCAAACCAAAAGGAGTGACCTTAAAGTGATATTGTCCTCTACCTTCCACAAAAAAGGCAGTCTTTGAACGGCTTTCAGGACTTAGAGGCATTTGCCAAAAACCATGACTTAAATCAAGAGCAGTTAGAAATTTTGTATCTCGAAGATTGTCTAGAATACGATTAATATTGGGTAACCTATATGAGTCGGTTTTTGTAACGTCATTTAATCTGCGAGGGTCTAAAACGAAACGACCAGAGCCGTCTTTTTTGGGTACAATAAAAACATTATTTAACCAGGCACTACGAGCAGGTTCAATTACATCCATTTTTAACATAGCATCAACTTCTTTACATAGTTGTTCTCTTCTTACATGAGATTGGGGGTAAGTCTTTTGCTTAACAGGAGGATTGTCAGACGTATCAATGACATGACTTATTAGATGAGTACGTCCTAAACCTTTGGCTTCATACGAGATACCAGTAAACAGATTTTTTACCTTATCCAACTCAGAACATTGTTGAGGGGTAAGATCGTTGACAGAAACTAAACAAGAAGGAGACGAAGACGTAGCAAATACAAGATTGCTAGAGATAGGATTCGTCAAGGAGTTAGCATTGTTAGGGAAAAGTCGAGGAGCTAATCCAGAATTTTCCAGAAATGGTACACCCAAAATTATACCATGAGAAACAGAAGGAGCCACAATAAAAGTTACATGAATAGTCTTATTATCGAAGCAAAGAGGAAGAACAATCTTTCCGGTAGACTGGAAGGATGAATTATTTACACCAAAAAGAGTTTGAACATGGGGTCTCAGAGGATAACCCAGGCTTGTAAAAGTTTTATAAATATCTTTTCCTAAAATGTTCACAGCAGCACCAGTATCCAAAAGAGCTCTAAAAGGAATATGACGGATTTTAAAGTTGATGTGTGGACGATTGTCCAAACCACTAGTGATTTTTACTTCATTCAAATGACAGGCAAGATGAAATAATTGTACCGAAGCTAACCAATCCGACCACTCAGTTTCTCTCCTTTGAAGAGAAGGGGGAGCAAAGGACCGGTAGTTTACAAGTTTTTTGAATGACGCGGAACATTTGGCGGAGGCAAACTAAGATTGGGCATAGAAAATTGAGAAGCCGACGAATGATTACCAGTAGGTCTTCTAACAATATGGCGAGATCCTTGAAATGTACGGGATGTTGATACTTTCGACTTACAATCTCTGGCCAAATGACCAGGTCTGCCGCAAGAATAACAATTATTGTTATTTCTAAATTGATTATGGGTAAAAGCAACCTTTGGGCGACGTACGGGTACATAACCAGCACATGGAGTGGCAGTAGATGGAGTAGCAAGTGACAAACGTTCAAAACTCGTACAAACTCGTTCCAGATCAATTAAAGTAATGGGGTTAGCACCAATTATAGGAGCAGCAAAATGTGTACAAAGACCTTTCTTAATTATTTTTAGAAGTTCTGATTCCCGAATGGGAGATTTAAGACCGCGATTCATCATCGTGACACGGGATATATAATCTGAGGCAGTTTCAGAAGAAGACTGTTTTGAACACCAAATACTCATACGACGTTCAGAGGTAATGGACTCGCTATCAAAACGATCAATGAAAGTGGCTTTTACTTCATCCCATTGCAAAGCACTGAGACGAGCAGCTCGGAAAAATGTGAGTGCCTTCTCACTTAAAAATTCAGGCAAAACAGTAGGTAAAAGAGTTATATCAAAACGACGAGAAAGACAAATCTCCTCAAGGCGAGTAAAGAATTCGATTAAGTCACCTTTGCCGTTAAATACAGGGATAGGCCATGACGAAAAGTTTACATTTATTGGAGCATAGGTAGATCTAGCTCGAGGTGTTACATGAGGATGAGTAACGGAACGGTCGCAACTGGGGACACTTTCCTCAGCAGCGATAGCACAACTAGAATTGGTAACATGCAGCAAGGTAGTATTTTCTAAAAGTTGAGGAACATTTGAAATTTTGTTATTAAATACCTTACATTGTTCACGTAGATCATTAAGTGACTGCGCAGGTTCTACACCTCTTTGGGATAAAGCATGCTTCAATGTTTTTGTGTTTGATTTTTCCACCCGAGGGATAGGCGTAATTAAGTATTCAGACATTTTGAAATTAAAAAAAAATCAGTTGTATTTCAATTACTTGACTTCAAAAAATTCAACTGCGGTTCGCAGAGGGTTAACAATTTCAATCGTGTTCACTAAGAGTTAAACCAACAAGTTCAAAATTCAATTGCTACAAAACAAAAATTTTCATTTATTTTCAATTGTTACTTAACGTCCACAAAGGGTTAAGTGTACTTACATTTTCAAATTCGTAAAAGGTTGTGAAAGGTTAACATTATTTTATTTCAACTTAGTTCAAAAAATTATTTCCACAAAAAAAATTAATTATTAATTTAACTCTTTGTCCCAGCACTATATAAGTATTAATAATTTTATCCCAGCACTAGTTCACTATGCATTAAACCATAGATGATATTGCATTCAAAAGTTCTCTATAGAATCAACATTACAACTCTAATTGTTTCAAAATTCTTTTAACGAATTTAATATTCACAACCAAGGACACAAATCTACCTTTAAGATAAAATCAAAACAAAAATTTATCATCAAAATGAAATTCCCCATCAGAAGCTACCACACATACAAACTTATTATTATGTATAGCTAGGTAGGCACAACAACATTGGTACAATTTTGAGACATTTCAACAATCAATTACTGCTCTGCAAGACTGCAAATTGCACACTGGATCTTGATGAGAAAAGAAAAAGAACTATAACAATACATTACGATTCTCCAGGCGCAATAGATGTTTCCTTCCTTGGTACCTAGCCTTCAATGACGTAACCAAAAAGAACGTTGAACAATTATCGGAATATTAATTTGTTGTATTCACATCTGTAGTGGAACTGCTCTACGGTCATCAAAAACGCTGGAACATGGCCTCATCATTCATTCATCTCATGAAAATATCCACCGCTTGGCTCTGTATCAGGGTATCCTCACAGGCAGAACAACTGGAGAAACGCTTCTTGGACATTTGGTCTGAATTATGTTTCATTCAGACATTGAAGTCATTGTTCGAAGGAACTTGAAATCATCTAGCACTGTTTAATATTGTTTTACTTGAGTACCAAACGTACAATTGTACTTATTTATTTGCAAAAAACTGTATTTAATTATTTTATTATTATTATTAAACGTTTAAAACTAGAATTGATATTTATCTTTCACTTATTCTTCGTAACCGTTGTTATTTTTAAACTATTGTTGGAGAGACGAAACATGACGTTGCGTGTTCTGTGTTGACCGTGTGAGTTGAGTCGTTTTAGAATTGAGCCGTGTTTTCGGGCGTGGCTCGAGAAGATACGTTGCAAAACGCAATTGCGTTGGCCATCTTGAATGTTCTAATGCGTCGAAATTTTAATTAGGTTATCACATAACAAAACTAATTGTATCTATTTTTACACTGAATTTATCACTATGAAACCAAATCTGGCCACACGTTGCAGGCGTCATTTATGTAGACGCATTATTCCACTTTTATTTACTAGTTCTCAATTTATTCACAACTACTTTCCATTACACTTCCCTCCAAAACTTTCTCTGACTCCAGTCCACCCTTTTATACATTGTCCAGCTAATTCAGTCGAAGAACTTGAGTCTCAGTTCAGGGATAATTGTAGAGTTCTTAGTTTGGTTTCATAGATCAAAAGAAAACAGAAGTTAAGTTAAATAACAAAACATTTATTCATGGTTCAAATTATTACTGTCCGGTTCAACACAAACAGACACACAGTTACATTTTACACAAGCACTTAATATTATACAACAAATTCTAAGTTAAATTTAATCAAGTCACTTATCACTATGTACAGTTTATTTTGATACAGGTTTCAATTATTGTTTAGCACTTTTAACACAAGTTATTTCTTTTCGGTTCAGCCACCGCCCAACGCAAAAGCGTCAGACGGGTGCTACCGAGGCCAGGAGCAGGGGACAAGTGAAGTTAGTTACAGGATGTTCAACATAGAGAAATTTAACGGAAGTCAAAATAGAGTTTTATTTAATATTTGCGGGATTCTTTCCTTCAAAAAAAAGTCAAATGGTAACTAAGTAAATTTTAATATGGAATACTCTAATAATTATCTATTGTTATTTTTAACTACGACATGCTATAAAAATAAAGTAGGTAATTGACAGTTCTACTTATAGCCCCAGGCAGAACCAGATGCTGGGGTGCTTTAATTCTGATTGGTTCAAATCTTTCTTCTTTTGTATAAAATAAGAAAGTACCTATTAACATTCTGATGCCCTTGTTCTAGGAACGCTGTATAAAAAAAAAATCAGAAAAATCGGAAGTCTTGTGGAGTGGAAACCGGTAATATTTTAGCACATCAATATTTCGATACTAAAGCTCTACAAAATGTTATACTTATGTTGGTTCATTCATTCTTAAGAAAAATTAGTACCTATATTTTTTAATCATTTAATTTATTCATTCGTTCATCGCCCTCAACGTTCCTCTCGGGAGCATAGGGTAGAAACCAGCCTCCTCCATTCAGAGCGTCTCTGCGCCAATTGCGTCACCTCTTTCCACGACATTATCTGCGCTCTGATGTCGTTGTCATAGGAACGGTGTATTGTGAAAGAGGGATGCCCGGGCCGACGGATCCTTTGCGGACGGAAAAACAGTTCTTTTTTGGCCAGCTATCATTGGGCATTCTCAGAATATGTCACAGTCATTTAATCATTTCACCACTTAAAAAAGCACGTAATTTTCTGAAAGTTAAAGCTAACAATGATTTCAAACAAAATCATTTCTTGTTGACCATTATTGATTTGGAGAGATATCTTAACTACAATAATTAATGAGCATTCAAATACGACGTGATTCTCAACTTGTCGTACACGAGTAAGGTACTATCATGGTAAAAATATTCGTACAGCTTGAAATCAAAATCCCATAGACCACAGTTATTATTGTTGAGGAATTATTTCTGACTAACTTTGTTTGAAAAGCTTTTGGTGAGTACTATACTAAGTGTTTTCCCTTACTTTGTAACGTATATATTTTATTCTATTTTTTTTATAATTCGTTGACCTGGTTTCGGCCTATATTGTCAAAAATTAATTATTGAAAAAGTATTAAAGCTTTTAAACAAACTGCATTTTTTTGCACAATTAGTATGGAGTTTTACAAAACAAACACTTATTTAATCGGTGTTTGTTTTGTAATTTCGAATAAATAATAGTGAATTTCACTTTAATAGTAGTTTTTTAACTGTAAGGAAAACGTAATATATAATATAGTTCTTTTACCGATGTACATTTCTAGAATTCCTTATAAATTGCGAAAAAAATAGATTTATCGCAGTTCAAAAAATGGTCATGTTTTTGAACATGTCGCTTTTTATATTTACAATTTTGTTACTCCTTCTTCAAGGCTCAATTTCCAGTTTTCAATTGAACAAATTTCACATGACATATAAGCGCTATTCTAAAATATTCATAATATTTATTTTCATGAAATTCATAGTCTGTTGAAAGCTTGTACGAGATCTTGTCTCTGAGGTTTTACCAATATTTTTTCTTCCAGTGTACAAAGTGAGTGAGTGAATATAGTGTTGTCATGTCTATGATAGTAACTAACCAGAACAACTACATAATAGTATTATCTACTTGTTATATATCAAGTAGGGTACATACATGATTTAATAATTATTATTGTAGTTGTTGGATTGAAAGAAGCAACAATGTCACGGCAGCAGCAGCAGCGGTCGGAACAAAACAGATGCCTTTCCATTTACAGTGACACCATGATTCGAAAGTATCCTAAGTTGAGAGCATATTATTTTCCTTCCTAATACATAACATACAGTCAATAAAGAAAGTTATAATAAAGATATTAAATTAAATTCTTTATTCAAATAATATTGTTTACAATTACATAAATTTACAAACATAAGACAATGAAAGATACATGATAATATGATAATGAAATATCATTTGCCCAATGAAAACCTTTTCTCAAAGATAGAGTGAATGGTTCAAATTCGGTTTTGGATTATTCCGTCAATTTGTTAAGGGTGAAATTATATTTAAGATTTCTTAAAATAATGTCTGATAGGAGTTTTTAATTAAAAGTCCAAGGAAATACCATCAGGCCATCAATCTACTCAATTTATCGATTCTTATTCTTGAAATATTAAGCCTTAAAATTAGAAGTGGGCTCTTCTGAAACTTTACGTTAAAAAAAAACATGACAAAAAGTTTTAGTGAACTAAATAAATTTGTGCAATGGGTGAGTTTATCGCAGAAGCGCGATATCTTCCAACTAATCCATTCTGTAACCCATTTATTAAAGGAGACAATTTAAAAATTATATAACCTTATTTCCAAACGTCAAACGTTGGCGTATGCGCCATTGTTCTGGCTACAATGTCAATAATGGCATATTTTTGCCCTTTAAATGGTTTGTATTTTAGATATGAAACTGAACATAATTTCAATATCCGCCAGAGAGCGATAGTCTAAAATTAGACTGTAAAATCACCGTTGATGATCTTGTGAAATTTGAGATCATGTCAGTTAATATGTGAATCACTTTGATTGATGAGGTAGAAAACTGAATTACATTCAAAGACTTGATTGCATTTTTAGAAAAGGAAATATCTTTTATTAAGATTACGTTTCTAAATATTATACAAGTAATTAGAACATAAAAGTACTTTGTGTTTTAATAACCAATGCATCTGTGTTAGCGAAACGGACGTAAAAATAATGTATATACCGAATCTTAATTAAAAAAATTATAACGCTAGTTTCTGTGTCTAACTTGTTATTTTTTGTAAAGTTTTAGTTTATTTTAATGGCAATAACATTTTATGTCGTACCTACACTTATTTAAAAAAAAATCTTTTTCAGTATGTTATTTTTTTTCATATTTATTCGCGTTTTAGATGCAATTCGAGTTTTAAATAAAAATAATCTCCATTAGATAAAAAAGTATACCTACAGTAAAAAAGCATAAAAAAATAATAATGAGGAAATCATTTTGGGCAATGGGTAGGTTTTTTTACTGCTGCGTAAATTTTTCGAGTTAGTGTACCTATCTCTTTCTTCTTAAGGTACCTGTCTTGTTGGGTCCCCCCAATGTTGACGACCACCTGGGAGAAATCTTGTCTGTTATGGGCAGCATGAAACAGATCCTTCACACCTCTCATCCCGGTCTCGAATATTCTAAAGCCAGGAAAGCCGCTTTATTCCAACCCCTCTACGGCCAACCCCTCTACAGCCCTCAATCTTACTTTCTATGATCAGTTGTAGGATGGCATATATTTTTCTCTCATTTAAGTGTATAGAAAGCTACTTTTATGTTGAAATAATCTTTTCTGAAATAGTTTTCAAATAAGCAGACAAAATTATTCAAAGATTATTTTCTTTTGAGTCTGTATAACAATGACCACGCTTACATTTCACTATTTGAATACCTTCATAATCCAAGTCTCCATTCGCTGCTTTTATAATTTCAATAGTTACCAAGTAGTAAATAATATTTTTTTGTCAAGAGTGTAGCAGACTGAATGTATGTTAAATATTAATAATATTATTAAAACGTTGATTGAAAAGTAATTAAAAACCAGTGATCATATATAGGCATGTGATCTTCACACAAATCATCTGCCGCCACTGCATTGTAACAATTATTATTGTTGCAGATATATTATGTATGCTATTATCATAACGTCAGTGACAGCGTGTGGCGATTGGAAAATGTTTAATTAATTTGATATAACGTGTACGTTTAATCAGATTAAAGTAATTAGCGCTTTTATACTTAACGGTTATCATTAGAATTTTTTAGTCAATATTGCAGAGAGTCGTGCATTGTGGGAAATTCATCTAGGGTATTGGTACTCACCTTTTGATAAAAATAATACACATTTTATATTATTTATCATAATGCGATAAAATTATTCAAATAACTCATTTCGTAAGTAAATATATTTTTTTTTACAGAAACATTCACTCGATAGTCTGAATATATGTTGAATTTAAAATTTTCTAAATTTCAGTAATGCTTGCAGCTTATACCTTAAAGCTTCTTAATCAGTATCATAATCTAGTAAGATTAGTACATACCTAGAGAATAAGTTGAATTTACATATGTAAATATTTCAAACACTAACAGGTAGGTAAATAATTATGTAATCATTATACTATACGATCTACTGAACTTTTTCTTTTAAAATTATTTTACGTATGCAACTATTCCTGTCCACTGCTGAACATAAGCCTCCCCATTTATGTCTCCAGGTATCTCTGTCCTGAGCTTTCTGTAACCAGTCACCAGCGATTCTTCTAATGTCGTCTGACCAACGTGTTGGAGGTTTTCCTCTACTCCTTTTATCTTCACGACGTCTCCACTCCACTACCCTTTTTGTTCATCTTTGATCTTTAAGTCTAGTAACATGCCTTTATATTTATAAGCACATGAATCAAATTAAAAATTTACCAAATATTTCCATAATCTAAGGACTATAAGTAACAATGAATTAAACTTTTAATAAGCTTCCAAGTTAGCAACATTGTATGAATTATGAGAAATATAATTTTTCATATGTCATATTGATTTCCCGCTTTTGGATGTATACGAGCTTTGAAAAAATGTATCAACGATGTAATCGCATTCTCCCAGTACGTATTCTGTTACACCATAGAAGCTCCGAGAAGATTATCAGTTGTTAATCAGTAAAAAGCACCTACTCACAAGATCCAGATCTTGCAGTATAAAATGAAAATTAATTTATCGCTTCTGAATTCAATTATTACTTATAGTACGTCTACAATGCGACCAGTTTTTATACCGCGTTACTTATTAAATCAGAAAAACACATAATAAAAGTTATTCTTCAGAATACGAACCTATCAATCATAAAATCGTCATGAATGATAATTAAATCTTTTCAAACTTTACTTTTAAATATTTATTCCATGTTTTTTAACACAAGATTTTAATGAATGAGTTGGTCAAACATGTAGTAGGTATTGTGCAGTCTGCAATATTGTTTAACGTGAAATAACTAATTTCAAGAATATTAGCTCAAATTATTATGAAAGGGAAATTATTTATATACCTATGCCACCACAATATTTGTTAAAATTAGGACGAAGCATTTGAATCCATAAAACCGTAATGAAAAACCTATCATTTTGAAGTCTGTTTATCTTTATCATTTTTAATGCTTCTTTATAATTTTTTTTAATTAGGATTTGAAAATACCCCCTGCAGCATCTCTCACATCCCTTCAGCATTGCGGTAGAATACAAACTGCAGAAAAAATATGAGTCACATAGATCAACGAAATTAGTTATTCGCCGATTACAAAATGTTGACAAGTTGTGATTAATAAAATGTAGCTACATATTATACCTACTTATATTTGCTCGGTATGTCCGCATAGGCCAGTAAAAATACTTGTAGCTCGTTATTTATAATATATGTGATGGACTATTAATATGATTTATCTATGACAAATTGCTTGGAGTTAATCAATTATAACTACATGTAATATGACATTGAATCGATAATCATAATCATAATATAGGTACTGATAAAGGTAATTAATTTATTATTAATTGTGGTAAAAGTCAACGTGGAGAAATGGCAAAGAGAATTATTCAATTCAATACAAAGTAATGTTTGAATTATCTCATGTTTGTATTAAAGCGCTTTGAGCTTTTAATTTATTATACCTTTAACCGTTCCGCAAGATTTACCTAAATTATATTTTTATATGAATTAAATGAGAGTGGCAATAATTTTCAACACGCTTACGAAATCTAAGAGAGCAGGATAGTTAAATTTCTTTGAGATGGCTTTGGTGTGACAGGCCTCAGAATCGCCTGCCAGTATCACTGAGAAACAACAATCCTGATACCTACAATAAAAATAAATCGAATACTTCCCAATCAACTTTCGTTTCCTCGATTGTTAATATTAATAATGATTTAGCATAAAGCGAAGAATGGGTCTCTTACTTTATTTCCTTAAGTTTTCTGTAAGGTGTCCCGTAAAAAGCGGTAGTTCTTAAAAAGATATATTACATCTTAAATTCAACGATGTAGCATGCCACCGATCCGGAATTTGTTATTTTTTTATGGGAACGTAGAAGACGATATGCATGTTTATTATATACAGTTTTTTTCCAATAAAGGTCAAGGGACCTTGTATCCCTTGTATCACCGCAACTATAGTAGATCTATTGTGACATTGTATACAGTTAGTCCGCTAGTTACCCCATTTGTGGGATATTTTGTGATGGTGTAGTAGTGGTAGTACTTAATATTTACATAATAGCAACTTCTAATATTTGCGTTTAATAAATTTGCCAACATTGGTTTGTATTGAATATTGCCAAAGTAAATTTATTGAAAGTAATAATTCCAATATAAACTTTAATAATATGGTATGTAGTTTATATTTACCTATCTGTAATGTGCTACTATAGCAAACACATAAGAGAGGCGAACTTAATAGAGAATTCCTTTCATATGTTGCGTTCACTAATAATAATTTGTACCACTTTTTGCTGAGACTGTAGATTGTGTGATGAATAAAAGATGTCTTCGGGGCGGTTTCAATTCATATTATCAACTTATATTGAAGGATTACTTGTGTTTAAAGACTTTAGAACTTAACCAACTTACCTACCTATTATTTATTCTCACCAACTTTGAAAATACCTATAAGTGTTATAATCTCCTTATTCACATTATTTGAGACGTAAAAATCACTTTGATAATTCTCAAAGAGTATGTATTTGAATATACTGCAACTTTAAACTTTATTCTGCAATTTTTCACAAAACTATGAAGCTAAGAGAAAAGTATTTGAAAAAATCATAGAATTAAATAAATGTTTTAATTTTCCATCATGATGTAGCTCGGCCAGTTCATTTACATACATTATACAAAAGGAAGTGGCATGGGGTCTGTGGTTCGATACCAGGTGCCGGCAAACTCCCC
Source organism: Athripsodes cinereus (assembly GCA_947579605.1). Lineage (NCBI taxonomy): Eukaryota > Metazoa > Arthropoda > Insecta > Trichoptera > Leptoceridae > Athripsodes > Athripsodes cinereus. Next base: position 15,035,091 of record OX388314.1, read on the forward strand.
TTTCACGACACAAGCTTTTAGTAGCTTACTGTGAAAGGTGTATAAGGTTGTATTTGGGTTTATTACAAAAACCCAGATATATCTTTTTTTTTTTTTAAAAAAATTACTTTTCTTAATTTGTTATCGGATAATCTAAGGAAGATGGAAGTGGAAACAGTGGGTGCAGCAAGACCAAGACGGAAAAGACTGATTGATGTGGAAATATGAAACCAAAGTTGTTGAATAATTTAAAGACGTAATACTTACGTAGTCTACAAGTAAAGTTTGAAAGTCACAGCAAATACTTAAAATCGGTAAATAAAAGGCAAAGCTATTGGTGACGTTTATAGATCAAGTAGCAAATAATGACAAAATGAATAGAGTATATAACACGATAGTGCGAATGTATTTCCAACTATGGTATGAATCTTCTTCACAATTTGTACTAAGGCATGTACATACTTATACTAGGTATATAGGATGTGTGTGGGAATTGAATTCTAAAAGATCTCAAACTGCTAATTAACAGCAATCTCTGAGCCTTAGGAGGTGTGTTACTAATAAACACCACTGAATTAAAAGTAACTATATAATCGCATATTACTCTTTGTAAAAATGTGAGAAAAATCTGTAAGAGCTAATTACTTGGATACTGTGACAATTGGCTGCGAATCATTTTGTTGTTATAGCACATCTGTAGCGGTTGTGATTATAATGTTTGTGTATAAGTTTTTGTTGTCAGCATTTTGTCCGTGGGATATTATGATTGTATGTACGAGTATGTAATATGTTTTACAAATAAATTAGAGATTATTTATTTACAGTTTGATGTGAGACATTGCCAAGTTTTTTTTGTGTAGATCGTACGATTGTGATCTATGTGAGTCATATTTACTATAGAAAGATGTAATAATATTGTTAGGAAGCTTTATGTTAAGTTGGCTTATTTGTGCATGGGTCAAAAATTATAGTATAAAATCTAAAGGGATGATTTTGAGAATGATGGATGCTAAGCTGATGTGTATTAAAAATATTAACAGCTGATGTATTTTTTTCGATAATGTAATTGATGACTTGAATAAATAAGTGATTTATTTATAGGTTTAATAAAATGTTAGTTAATGTTTTGAAATATTACAACTTCGCACAAGTAACTTTTTAAAAGAAACAAAAAATGTCCTTAAGGGTGAATTTTAATACACCCTATATACGCTGTGTAATGTTTACATTCATTATGAAGTAGAAAAAAAAGAAATTCTTGAGTCTCACCATCAAGGGTATAAGTTTAGTGAATATAAATTAATACTTTCAAGCACACATTATATTACGAGTATTATTTCAATTCAGACGAGAGCGTCGAATATGGAAATGAATTTTGACTCATGTATGTAAGTAGGTAAAAAGAAAGTTTTTTTTTCTCTAAAGATGTATCTGGCTTTTTTTATAAACCCAAATACATACTCATATACTTTTCACAGTAAGAAAAAAGCTTGTCCACCGTGATGGTGATGAGCAGGCATGGGTAAAATCTACCTGATGTTGTGGCCAATCCAGTTAGATCCTTATTGGTTGATTTTTTTACGGAGTTACCTACTTTTTCCTACCCTTCATTTTTCTCTCTTCATTTTCGACATGTTCTGATCAATGGTTGTCAGCATGTGACTAAGTAGCATTGTGATGCTACATGTATGTCAAAGGCCACCAACCATCCGCTTTCACTCTTGCTGATGGTCCACGTCTCGCACCATAAAGCAGAATGCTCCATACAAAGGCTTTAGTCAGGTTCTTCCAATTTATGTTCTCAAAAATGCGTAAAAACTTTATTGTATTAGTAAACCTTACCGTATAGATGACGATTTGGTTGATTTATGATGTTTTCACATTTCATTTCTTCATTCCTAACGTTATAATTCTATGAATTGATATTGACATCACTTAGGAATAATAATAGGCAATATCAATTTACTGGAAGATATTTATAGAGTAAATAGTAATCTATTATAGGAATACGCTCTTTTAGACTTAATATCCATTGAACTGCTATAAATATCCGCATCAACCATTGATTTATAAGCGTTTTACATCTAAATGGCTTTATGATAATATGATACGAAGCAATTGTCTCATAACTTTTGTGTTTGCGTGCTTTGATATATAAATGTCCAGATGTACTCGTACATACCCACCTTCCAACCGCTACTAGTCATCAGTGTCTATTATATATAACTTCTATCAATCCAGATTAAAATACCCCCAATGATTCGAGCAATAAACAAATAAATAATGTTGTCTCTATATTATCCATGAGCGCTGTACATCGTCGAGTAATGGATGACTGCTGAAAATATTTAAAAAATTATACTTACCATACATCATCATTTACAAGTGTCTACCTTTGTAAATGATCGCCATGCAAAGAGTTTACTTCTTTCCTCACTTATCATTAAAGTTTGTCATCAAACCAGATGATCGATGCCGTTGGTACCTTTAAGATTTCACTTCAGACAGATTAGAAGAATTGAAATTTGAATTTTATCGTCGATTTGCTTTCCTTCTGTGACTTGATTTGAAATGTTCGAAAACTAATTATTCTTTCAGGAAACAAAATTTATCCTGGATATCTAATGAGTTTTATTATTTTAAAGTAAAAAAATCATTTTATGAAATTTTAAAATAAATATCAGAATGTGAAGAGCATGCATGTCTCATCATTTATAGATTTAATCCTAAAAATTTCACTCACAAAAACATAATTTAACAAAAACAATAATTTGTTACCATAATTATTAAAATACTCGTAATATTATTTCATGTACTCTTCTTCATCTAGACAGATTATAAAATGTGATCGCCCTATCTGACAGATTGTCCAGCGTTTTGTGATGTTCGAGTTATGATGGCAATTCCGGAATAAACTGATGAATAAAACAATAACATCCAATACGTACAACATATTCGCAATCTTAGCAAATCTCACTAAAGTACTTAAAAGTTAGCAATTCTCCTGTACCTAGGTATATTATGTAGGTACAATAAACTCGTACAGTGAGTGTAACATGTCTAAAAGTTTTTTATTATCGGCATTCGTAAGAAATGATCTAGAATTACTACACCAACGTAATTTTAAATACAAATATCAGAAGAGTACCTACCTACTCATATTTTTGTTATTTTCTTGATTATAATCATTAAATGGAAGGATCAGCTTTTATAGATTCAGAAGATTGTTTGTTGAAATAACTTTATTTGTCGGATATTTCAAGAGTCCAAGGAACAATTTCTAGAAATAAGTTTTTTGTGCCTACATTGAAATAAGATTTTATGAGAATATATCTTCAGTCCCACGATAATTTTTCAGCCTCTCAATATTGAGTTTGATACTACTACTATACCATCACGGCATATCCCACAAATGGGGTAGCCAGCAGACCAGCTGCATGTAAGAAACATGCAAACTGTCCTCTTCGTGCCAATATAAAATCAAGACATTCAGGATGGGTGGCAAACCTCATCGCTGAATTTAAGATGTAAAATGTCTTAATTTTTTCGAACACCTGCCTTTTACAGGACACTCGAAAACTTACGCAGAAGAGTGGGAGACCAATTCTTTACCGGGTGCTCTATTGAGTTTGATACCTAATTATTATGTGTATTTATAATATGAAGCATGACATAAGTCATTAAACATAAACAATTTATTTAATGGTGTTTCGTATTTACAGGTCATAAATTTAATTTCATTTTATTATTTTCGGAACTTGTATAATTAGGCGATGAAAAGTTTATTACTTGCAGATAGTCCGCCAGCTACCCCACTTGTAGGATATGCCGTGATGGTAAAGTAGTTGTATAAATTTTCTCAAAAAAATAAACCTTATTCATATTATATAGTTTTTAATTATTATATTGTGGATTTATATTTATGTCATTTTCTAGGTTTCTGGTAATCTTTAATATGACTTCTGATCTTGTATTGTGTCTGTATGATTTTTTTTTATTCGAATGCAGATAACTTTTTGAATCTCTTGTGATTTATTTATCTTTGTAATTATGTCTCATTGTTAATACTATTTTCTCTAAATATATTTTTAAAATAATTTCTATTGCTATTTTTTTTAAATCTTGTATAATTAATTAAAATAAAGATATCTAACGTATTATAATTACTTACTTCAATTTTTTTTTTTTTTTTTTTTTTTTTTTTTACATTCTACGGCAAAAAGCCCTTATTACATGATACATATATATATATACATATATACACATATAAACAATTTCCACAACAATAAAATTGAAAACACAACACAAACACACTCAAATCTCAATGATATAAAAACATAAAAGACAATGTAATAGAAATTATATAAAAGATATTAAAATTTAAAAATAAAATTACAGAATATATTTTTTTTAATTTAAAACCACAACACAAACAAATCCAATGTCAGACATGAAATTCAAAATTCAAAACACGTGTAAACTATCATCAATTATAGTTACCAATAAAAATAACAAGACAGACTGGATACAAGAAGATGGATTAATCATAGCTAAAAATAAAAACGACATCACAGAACAATCCTTATCACCGAACACTACAGCAATTCACACTTGCAAATTCACATCCTCTGGACTCTCAACATGGCTTCTGTCACATGTGACTTATATTGGACTAATGATGAGTGAAATATGTCAACCCCTTCAGCAAATTCATTTCCCAAACGCTGAATTCTTTTTAGAGATGAATTCTGACCATACGTAGTGGTCGAGTCATCAACATAAAATGGTAAGGATTGTCGAGTAACTCTCAATGGTGCATGAAAATTTATCTTATGCAATAGATCTGGGCAGTAAATAAAACCATGTATTAACTTGAACAGAGTCATTAAATCGGTTAATTTTCTTCTCTCTGATATCTGCAATAAATTCAAAGAATTTAAAAGAAAATTGTAGTTCAAATGTATTGTAAATAAATTGTATTGTACCTTTAATTCAATACATTTTGCGTCGGTTTTTTATCTTATTTTCTTATGATTTTATTGATACTTCTTGAGTTTGTTCAATTGGACCGCATTATGCAAACAAGATCCAAACCACAAGTAGGTATTTTTTGAGTTAGATGTATCAAACGACTCTCCTTTGCGACTTGTATCATATAAAAAAATATCAAGCCGAAAGCTTTAATGGAATGATAAAAAAAACGCATGTCCCAAGTTACCACATTTAAAAAAACGGACAAATATTTTTTGCCAAAAAGATTCAATCCTCATGTTACGACGGTTTAGTATGGTGATGTATAATCTGTCCTATAATTCTAATTTGCAAAATGGAACCAAATACTTTGGAATGATATTGCGTAAAACGGATTTATCATAAAAAACATTAATATTAATTTCCCAACAACGATCCACAAAGCTTGGAACTTTTTAATGTAAATTGTACTTTAAGTAAAATTACTTACATATAATTTACAAAAAGGAACCATGAAGCATGGATCTATTTCGCTAAACCGTTAGTTTAAGTAAACAGCACTATATATATTTCTCGAAAAAGATCCACAGAGCATGGATCCTTATTGCAAATAATCGATCCAGTAAAAACTTACTTCAAAAATATTTCGCGAACAAGATCCAAAGATCATGGATCCCTGTTGCAAAATATTTGACACAGTAAATACGTTCCATAAAATATTTCGCCAACAAGATCCACAGAGCATGGGTCCCTTTTGCAAAATATTCGATCCAGTAAATAAGTACTACAGAAATATTTCGCGAACAAGATCAACAGACCATGGATCCCTATTGCAAAATATTCAATGCAGCAAATTCGTACTACAAATAATTCAAGGATCTTTATTGCAAAATTGTTTTGTTAGTATTAATGATGAAAAGTTTTGCATAAAATAGTTGCCGTGTCATTTAATATCAAAAGGTTTGATTTTTTTTCCATTGCTAAACAAAATTCGACATCCGAGTGTGATAAGTCAGAAATTGACGATTACATGCACATCATGCAAAAGTGTAAACAAAATAAACCTCTCGTAGTGAATGTATGCAAGCGAAACTTGGACGTGGTTGAAAAAGGATGAGAGTGAAATAAATGCTGTGAAGATGCGTTCACTGAGAAGAATGGTTGGTAAAACTTTGCTAGATAGAGTGAAGAATGAGGATATCAGGAGAATGAGCGGATGTGAGAGGAGTGTTGTGGACAGAATGCGTGTTAACAAGTTGAGATGGTTTGGACATGTTGAGCGAATGCAAGATGAAAGGATGACGAAGAGGATGTATTTATCTGAAAGAAGGGGTGTGAGGAAGCGCGGACGTTCAAGAACCACGTGGCTTGATCACGTGGACCAAATTCTTAAGGACGGACGCGTGCTAAGTAAGAGAAATCAGCGTGCATGTATGAGAAACTGGATGAATGTAGAGGAAGCGAAAGAAGTATGTAAGGATAGATCTATATGGCGTTCGGTTCTCTCTGCCTACCCCTCCTGGGACATGGCGTGAGGATATACTATAGTGAATAGGATCGAGCATGATGTATTTTTATCTTCAGCTTTTTGAAAAAATGTAACAAATCGTAAAGAATAAGAAAAATAGAAACAACGTTTCTTGGCTGGCGACAAAAGAAATTTGCCTGAGAAAAGATTTTCCACACTCATTATTTATCATTATTTATGCGGGAAAATTTTGATGAAGATTTCGAAGAAATAGACATAAAAAAATATTCACGGCCAATATTTGAACTCAAATCAACAATGATGACAAAACTTTGGCCAAATGTAAAAGAAACTCCAGAGGCGAAATTAAAAGACCTCAAAGGCATGATGCATCTTATTCCAAACGATGCGAAAGATTTTTATAAAAAACTAAGAGTTAGCACTTCAATATTTGATGATATAGATGGATTTTCAGGTGAGCCAGACTTTGAAATCGAAGATGAGGAAATATCTCAATAAATGAAAATCATTTTTCTATTTATTACTATTTTATTCTTCTTCTTAGTCAGCCATCTCTCCACTGCTGGATGTAGGCCTCTTCCAAACTTTTCCAATCGTCGCGGTTCTGTGCCCTCTGTATCCATTTCCTTCCCGCAATTGGAGTAATGTCGTCAGTCCATCTCTTTTGCGGTCTGCCGATGCTTCTTTTGCTACTCCATGGTCGCCATTTGAGGATTCTAGGAGTCCATCTACCGTCGTTTCGTCTCGCAACATGACCCGCCCACTGCCACTTAAGCTTTGCAACACGATCCATAATATCTGTGACTTTTGTTAGGTGTCTGATGTCTTCGTTTCTAATTTTATCTCTCACACTCACCCCTAATATTCGTCTTTCCATAGATATTTGTGAGCATTTTGGTTTGTGGACACTTGCTGCAGTTAGCGATATGGTTTCTAGTCCATACTGGAAGGATACATGTTTCGTAGACTTTTTTCTTTAGGTTTCTTGGGATATCTTTACTGGTGAGAATATGTTTCAATTTTCCAAGTGCTGCCCAGCCCAGACCTATTCTTCTGGGTATCTCTGCAGTTTGGTTTTCCTTTTCAATTTTGATCTTATGTCTAAGGTAAATGTATTCATTTACTGCCTCTATGTATTTGTTGTCAATTGTTAGGCTCTCGTTTGTTGGACTCAATATTTTTGTCTTACCTATGTTCATCTCTAGACCAATTTTTAGAGAGGTTTCATGGAGCTCTTTTATCATATTTTTCAGCTCATCAATATTCTCACTCACCAGTACAATATCGTCAGCAAAACGTAGGTGGTTTAAGTACGTTCCATCAATTCTGATTATTTTATTACTATTTCATTATTTTTGTAGTAGGTAGGTATTTATGTTTTCAGTTTTATTTTATTAATTTTTTTTTAATTTTTCCTTTCATGTTTTAATATTATTTTATGAATCTTAGTTGCATATTTTTCTTACATACAAAATAAATAAAACAACACTGAAAAATGACTTTCTTTACTTCCATATCTACTAAATTAGCATGTGTGCACAACTGCATACATATCGTCATAAGGCCACGGATATAGAGGGAAGCTGAACAGTATTGTCAATGTAGGTATATATGAGTACATATAAGTCACCTGCACACTTGATGATCTGTTATTTATAGTTATTGCGCTCTTGGTTTTAGTCATAGTAGCTAGTTGTGATCATAATAATCGTCGTGGATCTTTTTTGCATAAATTTTGTACAAACAGATTGTAATTATGCAAAAAAGATCCACTGACAATTTTCTTGGATTTTTATTACATAAGAGCATATAATTTGTGTGCATTAAATGTGAACAAAAAAAATGAAGGAATATCCAGCAAATAATAAAACAAACCTAATTTTTTTTTTTGTAATTTGTCTTACAAACGCGTTCAAACTTTAACCTTTAATATCTCAATTCGACTGTTATGTGGATTGGATCTTGTTTGCAAAAGGCGGTCCAATTGTTTTATTTATCTGCTTTTTATCAATCTGTTTGTCTTGTTTCAATTCTTCTAATTTCTTTGTTATCGATTCAAGTCTAAGCTCTTTATTGTCATGTAATAAGTTTATCTAAATCTGAAATTTTTGCTATACCTCATACTTCATGTGGTATTTAGTTAATATATTTTGTGACGACTGTCAAAATTATAGAAATAAAATAAAAAAGGGTAAATAAAAAGGCTAAATTTTACCAACATTTTTCTTTTGTGATTTATTACACTTAACAAATAATTCAACAAATAAAATTCGTTCTTACACACAAAATCCAATAAATACCTAACTAAAGATACAGTATAAAGCATTTTTTTATTAAATAAAAAAAAAAAGATTTTTTTACACTGGCACAATTTGTACAATTTCTTTGAATTCGGTTACTGTTACGAAATCGATCAATAAAAAAATCTTAATTAAAAAACCAAAAACACAATGCATTGAAAAAACTAAATAACTTTTGAATTACGTATATATCTTTTAATAGGCGTATAAATAGTTTTGTAAGTTTCTCAGTCACAGTTTACATAATATGTAAAAATGTAATTAGAATCTAGATAGTAGGAATGATCAATGTAGATATTAATATCTAAAATTAGTTATTATTTTATCAGACATTTTATATACAAGTAGGTAAAAAATATCGTATCAAAAATACTTATAAAAGTATACAAAATATTTATAAAAATATGACCACTAGAATTCATTTTCATAATATACGTATTTCTACATACATAACTGGCCTTTATCAAAAGCACAAATACAAATTAAAATATTTATTTACAAAACATTATGATAACGACTTCATAATATCTAAAACTGGCAGTCCGTCCCTGGTTTCAAAAAAATTAATAAATATTAAAATTACTAAATATTTTAAATATGAATAAATAAATACTTTGAGTACAAAATCAAATAGAAAAAAATACGTAGGTAATTGTTTTAATTTTTTTTGAAATGTTTTCCACAAAAATCAATGTTATAAAAAATTGTCCTTTTGTAAAAAATATAGTAAATTATTAACTTTGATGCCTGCAAGACATTTAAATGAAAGTTAGAGTTGAAGGAATGGAAAATGTTTAAAATACGCAAATTGATAACTTAATTCTGACAAAATGGTTTCAGTTTAGTTTTTACTTATATTATTAAAACATTAACATACATTTTTATTCCATAATAATATTTTGGTTGCAATGTCAAACAATTTACGTACATTATTTTGTCTTCTTTCTGTTTGTTTATGATTTCATATGGATGGTTCAAATTTATATTGTATTTCAAAAAAATATTAAATTTAAAAATGTATACATTTTGGTAACAAAATATTTCATAGTTTTTAATTCTAATAATAAATATCGTATATCAAAATACAACAAATTTATAAAACTGGCACATCTGTTATATTTTGAGGCACTCAGAACTTAACTACATAATTCATAATTGGCACATTCATAGATGACACGGGTAATAAAACGTTTTATACAATATAGGATAAAAAAAAACTGGCACTTAAATCACAATTAAGATAACGTGAAAATATTCATTTTTGTTGTGTAAAAATACCTTTATATTATTGAACACAGTAGATTTTGTATCCCTTAAATATGATCATAAGAAATTGATTGATTTTAGTGATATTATCATCTTGAAAGTTAATTGAAAATAATGCTATCCAGTCAGTGGCACTTCATCTGATCGCTTCGAAACTAAAGTTAAGTCCAATGGAGTTTTCATAGTGTCAGCTCCATCAATATCATCTTTTATGTCGATACTTAATTCGGGCTCTGAATCCGAGCACTCATCATTTTGTATTGATGTCCTACAACTATTAAGTGATGATGATTTGATTGATAAATCTATTGGTTGATCTTGATCCACGGCAACGCCCGCTAGAGCAGGAGAACACAATAAGAGATCACCTCCAGTTCGGATAGGCCACGAACTTAGAGGACCAGAAGGAACTGTCCTTAGTGCCGGTAAGAATGGACCACTTCTAGGTGAGAAACTGCTTACAGATGAACCACTACCAAAGGGAGATGTGGGAATTTTCACGGTAGGATTAATCACTAGTTTTCTTTTCACTGAGTCTTTATTTTTATTACTAACGTTTGAAAAATAATCTTTATCACTAAGAGGAGAGGAGGTGGGTCTTAAAAAACTTAAAGCGCTTGTACTTCTAGAACTGTCTTCTTCAGGATCTGCTGAGGATGCTCCTGAGTCTGATGGCGTGACACTACGACGTTGATCGTCCTGAGTTTTATTATTATTATGTTTATAGTATCCTGCTAAAGCGGCTGCTGGCATCAGGGCTGGTGGGATGATGGGATATCCTGGAGGTGATTTCTGTTGCTGTTCTTGAAGTAAACAATGTATTTTGAACCAATTAGATCTTCTTCCATATCGTGATCCACTCTTTGACATCCCAACTAGAAGGCACTTCCGTAATCTGCAAGCTTTGCAGGCAGTTCTATTTTTCTTATTGATGACGCATTCTCTGTTATTCTTACATTCTGTGATGGATCCGATGTTGTTGTAAGTTCTTCCAAAGAATGACTGAAACAATAAGAAAACAATCTGTTAGTCATGAATGTTATTCCTTACTGAATGAATACAAATTTGTAAAGTGTAAAACAACGTTATTAGTTATTTTTACCATTAACTATTGTAGTTGTTTCATATTCAGAACAATAAGCGATGTATTGTGTAAAATGGTTTTAAAATTGTTTAAAAATATTAACATCCTTGATTATTGCTGATAAATTATATTTATAAAAGTGAGTATGGCACCTGTCAAATTATCACGTAAACCACTTAACGTATATTCATCGAATCGTATTATAGATACATAATTATTAATAATAGTACATATTATGAAAATACATAGAGGAATTTATGCTGATATGGAATTATTAGAATTCAGGGATATTAAAGTATTTGTATCATAAGCTTGTAAGTTTTATCGATCATAATATTAAATAAAGGCATCAAAATATTAAAAATATACATTTTTTTAACTATTTAAACTATTATTTGAAACACCAAAGTACAACAAAGGTATATTTTTTAAATGTTCTAAAGTAACTTCATTAATATAATAATTTTTTTATTTACAAAAGTAGTAAAAAATAGGGTTGGTAAATGGAAGCGAAAGAAGTCTCTAAGGATAGATCAACTCTCGATAGTTCTCTCTGCCTACCCCACCTGGGACACGGCGTGAAGGTATAGTATAGTAGGTATAGTATAATTGAAATTTAAATATAGAATTTATAAGATGTAAGCCAAATTTTCTTTATCTGTATTTGAATAAATAAAAACAATTGTAAGATAGATACGTCAATGAAAGTTCTGTTGAAAAAGGAGCAAATATTACAAAAAAAAACTACAAAATATAGTACTCCATTTTCGTGTACCAATGTAAATACTTATTTATTCTATTATCTACGTAAAAGGAATGTTTTCTATTTTTTGTTGATATGTAAATATTTCATTTGATTTTTGGTACGTTTTTTTCTCCATTGATAAGTTTTGATTGTGTACGTCGTAATAACTAATGTCCATCTGAAATAATAATAATAATAATGTATGTTTCTATCCACAGTGATTATATTATGAGTACAATAATTGTAGGAATGATATTATCCAAAGAGTAGTATAATATCGAACTACTTTTGCTTTTGTCACGGTAATAAAGATGGCGCGGCATCTTTTGTAAATTAGCATTAAGAGGTTTTGGACTAAAAGGCACTAATCTTCTTTATCTGTTCCTATAAAGAACCACATCTGACATCTATACGAGCTATATTATAATAACTAACGATTATGAGCTTTCATACAATAAAAAATATTCTTATAATAATAAGAACTTAATGTAATGTTATGTTATGTAGGTTACAAAATCAAATGCTTTGAATTTCATCATACGTAAAACTTCATTTAATGGAGTGATAATCAGAAAATGCTTTCCATATTATGTATAATAAAATCATAACAACCATATCTTTTATTTTTCTTAGATTGTGTTGTATCTGTATCACCCAATCTAAAAATTGGCATATTTTATATTCCAAATTATACGTTGATTCGTCTATTTATACCATCACCGCATATTTCGTAAGTGGGGTAGCCAGTGGCCTTATAAATTCAAGACTAAGTTATTGTTAAGACTAGGAGTACAGTAGATCTTATAGGTCACGGTACATATTATACCCCATACAATATTTTTCTTTATTAAGACAAGAGATAGGTAAATACGTGTAATGACTTCTCCAATAAAATACATGAAAGATTTTCATGCTTCACGTTCCTAAATTTATCCGAAGTTTTATGTTTCACATAATCAATATAAAATATATAACCTTTTTGAATTATTTATCTAAATACGATTATAACATCAATTGCATCGGAAGAAGTACGTCATTAATAAGCAATTATGTATTATCTAGTTTATGTTGATCTATCTGCTTTTATTTATCAAAAAGCCAAGGTTATCTGTTCAATTACATCAAGAACAAATATCATTTTATTTGTCACGGTTATAAATTTATTTCATATCAACTTACCTTGACGATGATATTAAAAAAGAAAAGAAAAAGAACTGTATTACGCAGATATTTAATTTTGATAGTAACAAATCAAAAGGTTTTAATAAAGTATAATAATTAAAAAACTACTTAAGATATTTACACTTACATTATACTAAATTATTTCTGCATTCAATTGTCAACTTGAATTAAAAAATACTATACTATAAGTACCTACTATACCGTCACGCCATGTCCCAGGAGGGGTAAGCAGAGAGAACGGAACGCCATATAGATCTATCCTTACATACTTCTTTCGCTTCTTCTACATTCATCCAGTTTCTCATACATGCACGCCGATTTCTCTTACTCAATACGCGTCCGTCCATAAGAATTTGGTCCACGTGATCAAGTCACGTGGATCTTGGACGTCCGCGCATCCTCAGACCCCTTCTTTCAGATAAATACATCCTCTTCGTCATCCTTTCATCTTGCATTCGCTCAACATGTCCAAACCATCTCAACTTGTTTACACACATTCTGTCCACAACACTCCTCTCACATCCGCTCATTCTCCTGATATCCTCATTCTTCACTCTATCTCGCAACGTTTTACCAACCATTCTCTCGTCCTTTTTCAACCACTAGTACAATAAGTGTCGGTTCCAGAATGGTATTGTGCACTAGCATTTTTGCCACGTTCGACACACTGCTATTGCTAACAATAGGTCGAAGTGCACCATTCACTCTATCACCGGCGACTTTTCTTCTTTCGATGTCCTTATCAAATCTTCCATCCTTCGCAAACAGACTTCCCAAATAGACATACTCATTCACTTGTTCTGAACATTCATCGTCAACCTTTATTTCACATACCGTTCTTTCGCTCTCTCTTTCAAACACCATCACTTTCGTCTTCGCGACATCACGGCATTCATTTTTGAAAAATGAAAATGAATTAAAAAATAATACATATTTGTTTTTCGTCTAAATCGAAAGAAACCTCGACAAACTGAAAGATAAATTGTTTTTCAATAGATGACGAATCATGTTGTGGAATGTTCTCTGTATGGCTTTGAGTTTGGTTATGGAAACCTATGTAGCCTACGTAACGATCAATGTAGCCTACTAGGTGAGAAATTTATTACTGAATCTCTATGGATATAACTTTGTAAGATTTATTTATAGGTAAAATAATTATGTAACAAGTTTATTATTATAAAAAATTTAATATAGTTCTCACAAGTCACATTGTCCGGAAACTTCAGAGGGTCACCCAGAATGAAAAAAAAAAACTTCGCTGCAAACCAATCCACATGAGGATTGAAGGCAGAGAGAGCATTTATTCTACATGCCCATTTATTTTATTTCACTAATAAATTACAAACTTTATAGGTACATACTTTCATTGATGCTGCCCAACTAGGTATATCCTGTACCTACTATATCTATGTATACTTTATCTCATATTATACAAAACTTTTTTTTTGGAATTTTGGGGCGATCGATACTTATTCGGTGCCCCTCATACTATTCTGCATTTTTACTATTTTATATTATACGTAATTTTGAAAGTAAATATTAAGTTTAATTATTCATATCATATCATTTACTCGGATAAAACTAAAATCATGTGTAGATACATAAGTTATAACCTCTCGCGGAGAATTATGTGTTATTTTATCTGCATTTACTAGTAGGTATAGTATGATATTATTATAATACTCAGATTACTGCAAAACAAACGGCTGAAGTCAATGGTAGGTCCGGTATTCATAAGATAAGGCGATCATCTGTATAATTAATTGCGCAATTAAATCTTTTGCGTCTAATGTGACATAAGCAAATTGTTTCTCTGTACGGATCTATGTTGTTCTCACACATTATATTATAAACGTGGTTAAGGAGGCTGTGTGAAATTAAAAGGACGTAAATGAAAAGAAAAAATAGTTGAAACTAATTACCAAGAATTTCTAATAAATGTTAAATAACACAAATTGTACAAGTTTTACTCCTTTTTGATAATAAAGTTACCTAGTTTAGGCTTACGAAATCATTGTCAAAAATGGTAAAATATGAAATATTTGTGTTTTTTACATAAATTAATATGGAGTTAAATTCAAAGATTTTATACGTCTTTAATTCAGCAATGAGGCAGCCCACCCATCTAGAATGTCTTAATATTTTTATGACACGGAGAGATCAGCTTGCAAGTGTATAACATGCAGCTGGTCCATATACATTTGTATAGACTACTAGCATATTATTGATGTACCTACTTATTTTATATATTATTCTTTGGGACAATTTGTTCACAATTTTCCATATTTGCAAGTTATTTAGTGAAGATTTTTCAATCTCTATTTGTACAAAATAATATATCAATTAGTATAAAAATAAATAATATTCTTATATAAAAGATAATATAAATTTTAAAATAATCTATTATTGAATAGATGGGTAATGTTAAGAATCATTGAGCACATCAAATAGTAAAAATCAAATATACGAGTATATTATATTATCTATTTGGCCTTATACAAAAAGATGTTTCCCATAAATTATTATGAACGGTGTTTTGGAGAGAGGAAGAATAATATAATCATTAAAATTAAAAGTAAATTAATTGTGCCCTTCGCTTTGCATAACATAAAGATGTTTAAAACGTGACCAGAGTAATGGTTGATGAGTCGCCTCGCAGTATGAAGGCCACTTCATACGATTAACTGAGTACATAGGTATGTATATTTTTTTATTGGCGAACGGAAAAATGAGAGTATTTTTCATGACATATGACCTCCTATGGGCTAATCGACACAGTTCAATTATAAAAACATTTAATGCGGGCATTAATAAAAGATCGAGAGATAGTTTGTTGTTAATTCAAAAGATTCGATTTCGTTTTTGACGGTGAGTACCATTGACATATCGGTTATATGAGCTGTCGATAGCTATTATAATAATATCTTTCGTATATCATTAATACATTTCTCACTACTTGAGAATATCGCAAATCATAAGACTTACAGAATCGTTTGTAAAGGGCTTTTAAGTGGCTCATGTTTAATATATAAATTCACTATACTTTTTTTAAAGACATTCTTAGAAATAGAAATGTATATTTTATACAGATAATTCTTTTAACAGTCGAAATTAAAAATCCATCATCTTGCCTTTCAACGTTCCTCTCGGGAACACAGAAACCAGCCTCTTCCATTCAGAGCATTTCTGCACAAATTAAGTCACCTCTTCTCACGACATTCCTAGCACTAGTTTCATCGGAACGATCTATTGTGAAAAAGGGGGTCTGGGCTGTCGGAACTCTTGTGGATGAAAAAAGTGCTCGTTTTAGGCAACTAACTCTAGACGTTACGAAACATCGCTCAACCAGGACCATCGTCTTTCCTGTTTTACAGACTACTAATCTTTGCTGAGTGCGCTGGTGTACAGTACCTTTTGTGATAAGCTCATACCACCTAACGCTCAAAATCCTTCGAAGACACTTATTTTTGAAAAAATAAGTGTCTTCTGCTCTTGAGCCTTGGTTATGTGCCAAAATTAAGACATTGAAAGATAACACATTAATCTGGATTTCAAGAAGCTCGCAAAGCTGGAATAAAATATATGGCACAAAAATAATTTTTATATCTTTTTTTTATAACAATATGTGAATGATTTAATTTGTATTAAGATTTGCGAATAATTTAACAATCGCATATTGTTCACATGTTATGTCACCTGTTATATTGTACCTTACATTACCTATGTAATAATATGCAAAGGTGTAAGTCAAAGTTCAAACAAACCTCTTTGTATGAAGTTCATAATAATAAAAATAATCGATACATATTGTATACAGGTAACACCAAAATAATTTCTTTTCTTGTTCGTCGATGTTTTGTCGACTCATGTTGATGTTCTTCATGTATGACACGAAACAATCCGTTCACAGTTCATACAATGTAATACATAATAACGTAAGCATAATCAAAATGACCAATAATATTTATATTGTTATTTGATTTTTGTATTTAAATTCGTCCCTACATATTATTATGTCAGTTGTTTGTATGTTAAATTTTTGAATGTACCTACATTTTTTCTCAATGTCATTGTCCGTACATCACAATATTATTGATGTGTTACATTTCTCGTGATTTTTTTCATATCGAATAAATATTACATCACATTTTATTGTATTGATTCATCATACAGACATTCGAAAATTATAAAATTAGATAAGGACTTTTTTAGATCCCACAAAAGAAACCTTACAAAGGTACCTACGTATCCTTGTGACATTTTTATAAGGAGATCGATGTGAGGTAAAGAGGTTCTTGAAAAAGATTTGGTTCATGGAGTTTCACAAAACCAAATCGATTCTTATACAAAACTGTGACTCGATATCAACAAAACTGTTTTTTCTTTTGTTTTTATTAACTTTCCAAAATAGTAAACTTTCCAAAAACATAAGAACAACATTTTGGAATATATTGCCCCACAAGACTTAAATCCGTTCTGGAGCAATACTAAGAAAAATATGGAAATAAATACAAATAAAAATATACCTTACAACAAAATAATTTAGAAATTTTGAATTGTATCTCATTTTAATTTTACTTATTAATTCGGTTTTAACATGTGGATTGTATTAATTTGAATTAAGGAGTGTATGGACAATCGAGAACAATGTGACTTGATAAGTAGGACAAATTGGAGTCTATGTGCGAGATGAGTGTGGAAGAGGCGAAAGAAGTATGAAAATACATTAATGAAATTTCGTCTTCATAAATGTAGAGCAGCTCGCCGTTCAGTCTTCTCCGCTTATTTCAATTAGGATATTATGTCATTAGGATTGAATTTATTTGTTTTTATTACTCCATATTTATGATAAAAATATCATTCTTGCGAATTTTTTCGATGCACATATTTGGTAGAAACGGAAAAATGCCATCAATCACGATTGATTTATTTTATCGCAAAACAATAAATCTATGTGATTGAGAGAAATGATATCATATTTTCATCATATCATATCAAAAGTCAAACCAATGTGAACTTTGTCATTTTTGACATTACTTTTTATCAATAAATCTTGTGTCATAATACTCAATCAAAAAATACGGTTTACTACCGATACAAAAATCGAGACTTTTATTTGTGAGTAAAATACGGTTCCGTCTTTTTTGATTTATATTATGACGTGCCGTTGTATGAAGGTAATGGCGCGTACGTAACAATATTATATGTGTGTTCTGATATGAAGATAATGAGTACTAATATTATTATTTATAGAAGTTTAATAAAATTTTAATAAATATTGACCGTTGTAAAATTTTGATAGACATAACCTACTATACTAGTTGGGGATTGTCGGATGATAAAAAAAAATGTTCATATCAATATTCTTAAGTTTGCCTTATTACGATTAATTATTTTACTACTAGGTTCTCGATACCCCGAAAGAGTTTCTGACACAATACAGCATTTATTGATCAACAATACCAAAATATTAAACATCATGGAATTTTGGATATAAAATATCATCAAATGGCCAGTGTAATTCTATCTTTACTATCATTGAATATCCAATTAGTGGGGTGTGAATAATTTCATCTTACAAACATGCAAGTTCTCACTGAACTTGTACGAAATTTTAATAGCAATATTCTCATACTTTTTTGTTTAACATGTAAAAGGCTCACGCCGTATATGATTTTAAATAATGTCGTAGTTAAAAATAACAATAGATAATTATTAGAGTATTCCATATTAAAATTTACTTAGTTACCATTTGACTTTTTTTTGAAGGAAAGAATCCCGCAAATATTAAATAAAACTCTATTTTGACTTCCGTTAAATTTCTCTATGTTGAACATCCTGTAACTAACTTCACTTGTCCCCTGCCCCTGGCCTCGGTAGCACCCGTCTGACGCTTTTGCGTTGGGCGGTGGCTGAACCGAAAAGAAATAACTTGTGTTAAAAGTGCTAAACAATAATTGAAACCTGTATCAAAATAAACTGTACATAGTGATAAGTGACTTGATTAATTTTAACTTAGAATTTGTTGTATAATATTAAGTGCTTGTGTAAAA
This sequence comes from Athripsodes cinereus, assembly GCA_947579605.1. Lineage (NCBI taxonomy): Eukaryota > Metazoa > Arthropoda > Insecta > Trichoptera > Leptoceridae > Athripsodes > Athripsodes cinereus. The sequence continues at coordinate 15,054,160 of OX388314.1, forward strand.
TGTAACTGTGTGTCTGTTTGAGTTGAACCGGACAGTAATAATTTGAACCATGAATAAATGTTTTGTTATTTAACTTAACTTCTGTTTTCTTTTGATCTATGAAACCAAACTAAGAACTCTACAATTATCCCTGAACTGAGACTCAAGTTCTTCGACTGAATTAGCTGGACAATGTATAAAAAAGGTGGACTGGAGTCAGAGAAAGTTTTGGAGGGAAGTATAATGGAAAGTAGTTGTGAATAATTTGAGAACTAGTAAATGAAAGTGGAATAATGCGTCTACATAAATGACGCCTGCAACGTGTGGCCAGATTTGGTTTCATAGTGATAAATTCAGTGTAAAAATAGATACAATTAGTTTTGTTATGTGATAACCTAATTAAAATTTCGACGCATTGGAACATTCAAGATGGCCAACGCAATTGCGTTTTGCAACGTATCTTCTCGAGCCACGCCCGAAGACACGGCTCAATTCTAAAACGACTCAACTCACACGGTCAACACAGAACACGCAACGTCATGTTTCGTCTCTCCAACAAAAGTTTAAAAATAACAACGGTTACGAAGAATAAGTGAAAGATAAATATCAATTCTAGTTTTAAACGTTTTATAATAATAATAAAATAATTAAATACAGTTTTTTGCAAATAAATAAGTACAATTGTACGTTTGGTACTCAAGTAAAACAATATTAAACAGTGCTAGATGATTTCAAGTTCCTTCGAACAATGACTTCAATGTCTGAATGAAACATAATTCAGACCAAATGTCCAAGAAGCGTTTCTCCAGTTGTTCTGCCTGTGAGGATACCCTGATACAGAGCCAAGCGGTGGATATTTTCAAGAGATGAATGAATGATGAGGCCATGTTCCAGCGTTTTTGATGACCGTAGAGCAGTTCCACTACAGATGTGAATACAACAAATTAATATTCCGATAATTGTTCAACGTTCTTTTTGGTTACGTCATTGAAGGCTAGGTACCAAGGAAGGAAACATCTATTGCGCCTGGAGAATCGTAATGTATTGTTATAGTTCTTTTTCTTTTCTCATCAAGATCCAGTGTGCAATTGGCAGTATTGCAAAGCAGTAATTGATTGTTGAAATGTCTCAAAATTGTACCAATGTTGTTGTGCCTACCTAGCTATACATAATAATAAGTTTGTATGTGTGGTAGCTTCTGATGGGGAATTTCATTTTGATGATAAATTTTTGTTTTGATTTTATCTTAAAGGTAGATTTGTGTCCTTGGTTGTGAATATTAAATTCGTTAAAAGAATTTTGAAACAATTAGAGTTGTAATGTTGATTCTATAGAGAACTTTTGAATGCAATATCATCTATGGTTTAATGCATAGTGAACTAGTGCTGGGATAAAATTATTAATACTTATATAGTGCTGGGACAAAGAGTTAAATTAATAATTAATTTTTTTTGTGGAAATAATTTTTTGAACTAAGTTGAAATAAAATAATGTTAACCTTTCACAACCTTTTACGAATTTGAAAATGTAAGTACACTTAACCCTTTGTGGACGTTAAGTAACAATTGAAAATAAATGTAAATTTTTGTTTTGTAGCAATTGAATTTTGAACTTGTTGGTTTAACTCTTAGTGAACACGATTGAAATTGTTAACCCTCTACGAACCGCAGTTGAATTTTTCTTGAAGTCAAGTAATTGAAATACAACTGATTTTTTTTAATTTCAAAATGTCTGAATACTTAATTACGCCCATCCCTCGGGTGGAAAAATCAAACACAAAAACATTGAAGCATGCTTTATCCCAAAGAGGTGTAGAACCTGCGCAGTCACTTAATGATCTACGTGAACAATGTAAGGTATTTAATAACAAAATTTCAAATGTTCCTCAACTTTTAGAAAATACTACCTTGCTGCATGTTACCAATTCTAGTTGTGCTATCGCTGCTGAGGAAAGTGTCCCCAGTTGCGACCGTTCCGTTACTCATCCTCATGTAACACCTCGAGCTAGATCTACCTATGCTCCAATAAATGTAAACTTTTCGTCATGGCCTATCCCTGTATTTAACGGCAAAGGTGACTTAATCGAATTCTTTACTCGCCTTGAGGAGATTTGTCTTTCTCGTCGTTTTGATATAACTCTTTTACCTACTGTTTTGCCTGAATTTTTAAGTGAGAAGGCACTCACATTTTTCCGAGCTGCTCGTCTCAGTGCTTTGCAATGGGATGAAGTAAAAGCCACTTTCATTGATCGTTTTGATAGCGAGTCCATTACCTCTGAACGTCGTATGAGTATTTGGTGTTCAAAACAGTCTTCTTCTGAAACTGCCTCAGATTATATATCCCGTGTCACGATGATGAATCGCGGTCTTAAATCTCCCATTCGGGAATCAGAACTTCTAAAAATAATTAAGAAAGGTCTTTGTACACATTTTGCTGCTCCTATAATTGGTGCTAACCCCATTACTTTAATTGATCTGGAACGAGTTTGTACGAGTTTTGAACGTTTGTCACTTGCTACTCCATCTACTGCCACTCCATGTGCTGGTTATGTACCCGTACGTCGCCCAAAGGTTGCTTTTACCCATAATCAATTTAGAAATAACAATAATTGTTATTCTTGCGGCAGACCTGGTCATTTGGCCAGAGATTGTAAGTCGAAAGTATCAACATCCCGTACATTTCAAGGATCTCGCCATATTGTTAGAAGACCTACTGGTAATCATTCGTCGGCTTCTCAATTTTCTATGCCCAATCTTAGTTTGCCTCCGCCAAATGTTCCGCGTCATTCAAAAAACTTGTAAACTACCGGTCCTTTGCTCCCCCTTCTCTTCAAAGGAGAGAAACTGAGTGGTCGGATTGGTTAGCTTCGGTACAATTATTTCATCTTGCCTGTCATTTGAATGAAGTAAAAATCACTAGTGGTTTGGACAATCGTCCACACATCAACTTTAAAATCCGTCATATTCCTTTTAGAGCTCTTTTGGATACTGGTGCTGCTGTGAACATTTTAGGAAAAGATATTTATAAAACTTTTACAAGCCTGGGTTATCCTCTAAGACCCCATGTTCAAACTCTTTTTGGTGTTAATAATTCATCCTTCCAGTCTATCGGAAAGATTGTTCTTCCTCTTTGCTTCGATAATAAGACTATTGATGTAACTTTTATTGTGGCTCCTTCTGTTTCTCATGGTATAATTTTGGGTGTACCATTTCTGGAAAATTCTGGATTAGCTCCTCGACTTTTCCCTAACAATGCTAACTCCTTGACGAATCCTATCTCTAGCAATCTTGTATTTGCTACGTCTTCGTCTCCTTCTTGTTTAGTTTCTGTCAACGATCTTACCCCTCAACAATGTTCTGAGTTGGATAAGGTAAAAAATCTGTTTACTGGTATCTCGTATGAAGCCAAAGGTTTAGGACGTACTCATCTAATAAGTCATGTCATTGATACGTCTGACAATCCTCCTGTTAAGCAAAAGACTTACCCCCAATCTCATGTAAGAAGAGAACAACTATGTAAAGAAGTTGATGCTATGTTAAAAATGGATGTAATTGAACCTGCTCGTAGTGCCTGGTTAAATAATGTTTTTATTGTACCCAAAAAAGACGGCTCTGGTCGTTTCGTTTTAGACCCTCGCAGATTAAATGACGTTACAAAAACCGACTCATATAGGTTACCCAATATTAATCGTATTCTAGACAATCTTCGAGATACAAAATTTCTAACTGCTCTTGATTTAAGTCATGGTTTTTGGCAAATGCCTCTAAGTCCTGAAAGCCGTTCAAAGACTGCCTTTTTTGTGGAAGGTAGAGGACAATATCACTTTAAAGTCACTCCTTTTGGTTTGAAAAATATTCCTGCAGAAATGCAGAGACTTATGGACAAGCTTTTCTCAGATCTTGGAGATCATGTTTTCTGTTACTTGGATGATATATTGATTTGTAGTCCATCATTCGAATCCCATATTGACACATTGAAAATTGTGTACCATCGTTTGAAAGAAGCGAACCTCACCATCAAATTCAAAAAGTCTGTTTTTTGTAAGGAATCCTTGAAATATCTAGGTCACGTGATCAATCAAGACGGTATTGCGACCGATCCTGATAAAATAAAAGTTATGTTAGATTATCCTCGTCCCACTTGTACCAAAGAATTAAGAGGTTTTCTTGGAATGTGTTCTTATTATAGACGTTTTATTAAATCATTTTCAGCTATTGCCTCACCCCTTTGTAAATTAACGAGTAAGAAATTTAATAAACAATTTTCCTGGAATGATGAGGCAGAACAATCATTCCTTGCTTTAAAGTCTGCCATGATAACTGCCCCTGTATTAAAGCCTCCTGACTATTCCTTGCCTTATGTTCTCACTTGTGATGCTAGCGCAGTCAGCATAGGAAGCTTTCTTTCACAAAAATTCCCTGATGGAACTGAGTATGCTATAGCTTATTTCTCTCGTAAACTTTCTTCTACTGAACAACATTATTCCACAACCGACCGTGAATTGCTTGCAATTGTAGAATCCGTACAACATTTTCGTAGCTACTTAGAAGGTACTCATTTTACTCTGATGAGTGATCATGGATGCTTAAAATATCTTAAAACCATTTCTTCTCCCAGTGGTCGTTTAGCTAGATGGGCTATGCGTCTTTCTCAATACAGTTTTGATTTTGTCTATAAGAAAGGATGTGAAAATAAACTTGCTGACGGACTCAGTCGAATTCCTGTATCTGCTTTCACTTTTCCCTCTGTGTACACCAACGTCACCGATACATGGTATCGCAAAGTTTATAAATCTTGTCAAGAGAAACCACAGGATTGTCATAATTTCCTGATAGAAGATGGTCATCTCTATAGGTACTGTAAGACTAAGAAACCTAATAATTCTCTTCCACTTTCTTCATGTTGGAAACTTGTTGTGCCCTCTGATCACCTTGTATCTTTGATTTCCGAATATCATGATAATAACTGTCACCCCGGCGTGTTAAAAACACACGCTCATCTTTCTCAAACTTTTTATTCCCGTGGTTTATTACCAGCCGTCAAAGCTTACATAAGCCAATGTCAAGTTTGTAAGGCCTATAAACATAATAATCAAGCGCCTCACGGATTAATGAAATATCCTAAACCCGTCACTAGACCCATGGAATCTTTAAGTATTGACTTAGTAGGACCTTTACCCATGTCTTATAAGCGTAACATGCATATTCTGACTGTTGTGGATACTTTTACCAAATATTTTTGGGCTTTTCCACTGAAACATCCCACGGCAACGGAAATTATCAAACTGTTAGAAGAACGAATTTTCTTACCTTATAATATACCCAGATGTGTAATTCTGGACAATGGCAAACAGTTTATCGCAAAAGAATTTAAGGCATTTTTACATTCATACGGTATCGAAGACTTATTTTACAATGCATATTATCATCCACAAAATAATCCCGTTGAAAGGTACAATTCTACTCTGCTTACCGCTCTGTCCATATTGGTAGAACACGACCAACGGACATGGTGTTCTAAGCTTCCAAAAATTTGTTCTTGCATAAATAACACTATCAATGTAACCACCGGTTACACTCCCTATTTTCTTATTCATGGTACAGAATATGTTCCCCATGGTTCCTTTCATAGAACTATCACTGCCACCGATGAAGGAAGTTTCGATGCTTTTGCTGATCAACGACAGCAACGTTTATCTGAAATGAATACCCTTTACGACGAAATTTCCACTTCATTAACAAAAGCTTTTCACCGTAATGCCAAAAGATATAATTTGCGCCGCACAACACTTCGTCTGGACATAGGTCAAATTGTCTGGAGAAGATCTTTTGTACAAAGTAATGCTGGAAAGTATTTTTCAAAGAAATTAGCCCCTCGTTTTATAAAATCTCAGGTTACCCGAATCATATCCCCTTCTGTTTACGAGCTTCAAGATATAAATGATAAAGGTATAGGAAATTACCATGTTAAAGACATTATTAAAGTATAGCTTCAATTTTTTCTCTACATTGCACTTGACTATGCAACAAGTTCGAAAGAGTTGTTTTTTTTTTTAATTTACAATTGATGTATTAGGTTAAGAAGTTTTAAATCACACTGACCCTGCTTGAGCTGTATGTACTGTAATGACGTCACTGTCAAATGACGTATTGAAATTTCATTGTTTGTGTTGATTAAAAACTTAGAAAATTTGAAAACTTGTAATAATATATAACTTGTCTTGTCGCCATGCCATGAAAATGTATGTACTGTAATGACGTCACTGTCAAATGACGTATTGAAATTTCATTGTTTGTGTTGATTAAAAACTTAGAAAATTTGAAAACTTGTAATAATATATAACTTGTGTTGTCGCCATGCCATGAAAATGTATGTACTGTAATGACGTCACTGTCAAAGGACGTATTGAAATTCCATTGTTTTGATAAATAGAAAAAGTAAAATAACTTAGAAATTGGAAAACCTGTAATAGTATATAATGAATCTTGTTACCATGTCAGAATAATGTATGTAATCACTACAGCTCAGGTACGTGTAAACTTGTTAATTTTAAGTATGCCTCAGAGGATCTTCGCAATTCAGACTCTGAAGGAATTTTGTAAAAAAATTTAAAATATGAATTTCGTGGCGCTCAACCTTTTGTATTGTGAATTTCTCTCTTGTTTGTGCCTTTGGGTGAATGAGGTTGCCTTTCCATCTCTTAAGCTAGCCATTTCAACATGCAACTTATTCATTAAGATCTGAACTCCCCCACTGGCTCAGGCAAGGGACAATACTTGTTTAATTTTAAGTTAGGATGTTAAGAAAAACCGGATGCAATTTCGACCCTTCCTTATACGAAAGTATAATATTTAGTCGTTTTCTTTTGTAATTGGTTTCTTACCAATCTCCTACTTATGTGGTAACTGTTGTACGTCTTATGATAGATGAAGGATGGAAGGTATAAAAGTATGAAGTATGTCAGATTGAGCCATAAATGTTGAAGTATAAAAGTGTGTGAAAGGTTGTCACTAATTGGGATAGTAGATAATAATTGTAACAATTGTATTAAAGGGTCAAGGTTGCATCGGTAAAAGGAAAATTTTGTAATGTTTAGATTGTTTCAAATTGTCTGGTTCACCAAAATTTTAATGACAAGGTTCTCACTTGGTATGTGAACCTGTTGGTCATTTCGACATTATTACTGTATAGGCATGCGTACCCTATCAGTAATGTTCAAGTGTCAAGAATGAATGTTACGGAGTCAGTTGGATGATTCGCACTCTTCCCTGTTCATCTCCGGAGTTATGCTGATTTAGAGGTGTGACTAATCGTCTCACCCTATAGAAAGTCAAGCATAACTCGAATTTAGTTAAGTTTTTTTTTTTTTAAATTTGTATTTGCTCGTCTGGAACCTCTTGTGGTCGCCAGTCGAAGCTAGCCCGACAAGCCATTGTCATTGTAAGAGATTGAGGACGCTCAAATGTTACGTACAGGTTCGCTTGGAAAAGCTCCGCGCGAAAGGTTGGACACCTGATATATGTCGTCAAGCCTGTGCAAGATGGGTCGAACACCCCATGGAAATAACATGTTTAATTCAATAGGGTATAGATTGCCGCCCTTAGAATAGAGGTAGATCAGGTATAATGGTAATGAGATTGGTAATTCAGGTATAATTGTTGCAAGATTGAAGGTCGGATTGACTACCCCCCTTTATTTTATTGTCAAACTATGTATTCTGAAATTACTTGGGTGTTGGGTTGTTGTTTGAGGGTTATATTGTTGAAATTGTGAAAATAATGTGTAATATTGTAATTGTTGTCTTGAGTTCGTAATGGTGTGCTTGGAGGAATGTCGAGGGTATTGTCTACGATTTCCGTATCTGCGACCTGCCCTGTCGGTACATCTTCTTGGTCCCATTATTGGCTCATGACGTGTACATTCCTGATGAGGATTGTAATAGAAGGTGAAATTAAGTACAAAAACTTAGTAAAAAAAAAAAAGTATTGATATATGTAACTCATGATTGATCATCATTAATTCCTATAATGTCACTGTGCAACTGTAATTTTCCATTGATGTGTTGATAGTCTCTGTAACTGTAATTTCCACTTTGTAACGTAACAATGAGACTTTTCTTTTTTTTAATTTTTTTTCTTTGTGAAATGACTTGAGATGGAATGTCGTAGTTAAAAATAACAATAGATAATTATTAGAGTATTCCATATTAAAATTTACTTAGTTACCATTTGACTTTTTTTTGAAGGAAAGAATCCCGCAAATATTAAATAAAACTCTATTTTGACTTCCGTTAAATTTCTCTATGTTGAACATCCTGTAACTAACTTCACTTGTCCCCTGCCCCTGGCCTCGGTAGCACCCGTCTGACGCTTTTGCGTTGGGCGGTGGCTGAACCGAAAAGAAATAACTTGTGTTAAAAGTGCTAAACAATAATTGAAACCTGTATCAAAATAAACTGTACATAGTGATAAGTGACTTGATTAATTTTAACTTAGAATTTGTTGTATAATATTAAGTGCTTGTGTAAAATGTAACTGTGTGTCTGTTTGAGTTGAACCGGACAGTAATAATTTGAACCATGAATAAATGTTTTGTTATTTAACTTAACTTCTGTTTTCTTTTGATCTATGAAACCAAACTAAGAACTCTACAATTATCCCTGAACTGAGACTCAAGTTCTTCGACTGAATTAGCTGGACAATGTATAAAAAAGGTGGACTGGAGTCAGAGAAAGTTTTGGAGGGAAGTATAATGGAAAGTAGTTGTGAATAATTTGAGAACTAGTAAATGAAAGTGGAATAATGCGTCTACAATAAATAAATAATGTTAACCATTAATTCAGGGATAAGCTGGGCTATTTATCCTGAATTTCCTGTTTCGATGACACAAAGAGATTGACTTGAATGATTATTACATTGATTTATTAGACTAGCTACCTCACTTATCTTAAATTCCTTTTATTACGATACCTTATTCTATTGTAGAAAGACACGCTTGTCTCAATTTATTCAATTATGAAATATTACTACGTGTTCATCAACACAAAAAGAGCAATCCTGAGGTACCAATTTTGGGTTAGTTGGAAGGGATCGTGCCTTTGCGATAAACTCACCCTCTGTGCATTGATTTTATTTGAATAGAATATAATATAACTTCTATGAAGATATTCGATATCAATGAACCGACAGTAAAAATAAATAAATTAATAAGTACCGTCTAACAAAGATGAAAAGGAAACCTGAATTTATGTAAGTATGCTGTTCATAAGATGCAGTTAGTCCATTGATAAGTCCATTTTTCAGAGGAGCATATCATCTTTTCTATGCAAAAGAAAAGCATTTCAGTTCTTTAGACAATTCAAAAAAACATGATAAGTCACCGTTTATATTAAAAATAAGTATTTATTGCTTGTACATAACTTTATAATATGTGAAATGTTTAACTTTTAAGTACAAAAATATTTTATGATTCATCACGTATTACCTTCTACCTACTGATCGTAAACATATAACCAGCTACTACCTGTATCATCATTACTAAAGGAAGCTGTTAGTTCACAGTAGTTTTTATATACAAATCAAGTTGACCGTCGGTTATGCGTTGTCGGTAAGTTGGTAATATTAAAATAATTTTATTACTCTTTAATTGGAGCGACCACTATAAATATACTATAAAAATGTATTTATGATAATATTAAATCGATAGTACTATGGATCAATGTTTCAATCTACAGAATTAATATGAATTAACAGTACCTATAATTAATATTTCGTGGAGCCCATCTCTGTGGAGTTCGCGGCAAAAATTTCTGTTAGTTTTCGAGTGTCCTGTTAAAAGTAGATATTCAGCATCACGAATAATACATTTAAAAATTTCAGTTCAGTGATGAAGTATGCCACTTATCATATAAGTTTTTATTTTCATTTACACCGAGAAGGCGACATGCATGTTTATTACACTCGGTCCAATTGATGTATGGAAATAAATTTTCTAAAATTGTTACCTACACAAATTTCAAGATAATATAATGTTATTTATTCCACGTTAGTCAGATAGTCTATTTTTTATGTTAGTTAGAAAGTTAATACTACACCATCACGGCATATCCTAGAAGTGGGGTAGCTACTACACCATTTGCATGTAGATAATATACATGCAATCCGTCCTCCAATGCTAACAAAAAAATAAGACATTCAGGATGGATGGCAAACCTCACTTTTTAATTTAAAACGTAAAATATCTATTTTTACGAACATAGAAAGATTAATCTTTAATATAATATTCAAGTTGGTATAAAATAGGTTAATGTAAGTTGTTTCTATTTCGAACAACAAAGTTAAGGATAAAATAAAACTTCAAAACCTTTACTTATTAAAACGTTTTTAATAAGTAAATAAGAGTTTCATGTACCTAATAATGTATTTAAAACATATAAACTGTTTGGCATGTTGACATAAAAAGTCGCAATGTTGGATATAAAATAAGATACATAGAATGACATGAACATTTCTGTTTTCAAAACATTGTCAAGAATATTGTAAAGTAATATGCTTATCTTTAAAATCGGATTCCGTATGTTAATTGGGTTCCCGTACTCAACAAGGAGTTAAACAGTTAAATCTTAACCTTCCATTTACAATGTGGGATCTTAAATATCTTATCGCTAATTTTGAATACTAAAAATATTTTAATAACTATGAAAAAATTGACTCGATTGGTGCAGAATCGTTCCTTATTGTGCCCTTAAAAAGATCGTCGATAGATTCAAAGAATAATTATAATTCTACGATTATCTTATAATGTTCTTACCGGGAATACGAGTGTCACTTACAGGAAATACTTTGTAAGAAACTTGCGTCATGTTTTGAGAATTAATAATGATTCGAAAAAAGCTTTGGTTCAATAACAAAAAAGGTTACGTAAACAATCGAAAATCTTGGGGACGGAAAACAATGCTACTTTTAAGCAAGTATTGTTGGCCTCCTTTATGATTTTCTACTCCGTTCTTTTCTTTGTTGCATGTACTTCATTTCAACAATGTTTTGATGGTAATTATAAAAAAAATAATACCGAAATGTCTTTATAATATGGATTTACATAATAATTTATATAAAATTAAAAGTTGCAAGCTAGGGTTAAAAATAAATCAAAATAAATTTGTTAAGCTGGTATCTGATAAATAATTGGTTGTCGACCAAACAAGATTAACCCAATCGATATGTCGTCTTTACACGATATTTTGGTCAATTTCGTGGGCGTCCTTGTAGCAATGTTGACAGTGTGTTTTGGTAATATAATTGTGAATCTTATGGAAACATCTTTACTGTGTTAATTATTGTACATTTTGTAAAACTTGTAAAGTTAGTTTGATGTCGATTTGTTTATAACGCAATGGAAAACGTTTTGTTGCTGTATTTTATCCCATACGTGGGCGTCAATATGGTTTCGAAACTTGTCGATTTTATTGTTATAGTTTATTTTCAATAACGGTAGCAAACAAGATTTTTTATATTGGCATATTTTGTTACTTGTATGGATATATATTCGTTTTGTGTTTATACTCCTTAAAGAGTTTGCCATCGACATGCGAAGTTAGATCATTATTATTTAGAATGAACAATATTTTAATTTACTCCACCTTTAACGGTGCCAAAATAAAGTCATCACTTGTTATTCCATATTGTATACTCATCATCATCATCGCCCTCAACGCTCCTCTCGGGAGCACAGGGCGGAAACCAGCCTCCTCCATTCAGAGCGTCTCTGCGCCAATTACGTCACCTCTTTCCACGACATTCCTTGCGCTCTGATATCGTTGTCATAGGAACGGTGTATTGTGAAAGAGGGACGCCCGGGCCGACGGAATCCCTGCGGACGGAAGAACAGTGCTCTTTTTGGCCGACTATCATTAGGCATTCTCAAAACATGTATTGTATTGTAGGTATTGTAGGTATGCTGGAAGGGCATTAATGTTTTTTGTTTCGCTTGATTTTATTTTCTCCCTAGTTATGTTTTGAATGCATTTTAATGTGACAGTATACGACTTTTCAACAGTCAATAGCGACACGAGCTATAAGTATTGATTTACCAAGTGTGAAGTGATCCACAAATAAACTATGATGATGAAAAATATTTTAAAATATTTCTACTTTAATTGCACAAATTATCTATTGATTAGATAATGCTCGCAGAAATGCTATATTACGTACCTACACCTGAACTTGTGTTTCATTTTGGATATTTTTGTGACTTTTGTATTGCACGGTTTGATGCACCCAAAAAAACATAATTTTATGGATAAAAAAAGTAAGTGTATTTGTAGTACAACGATATAACTATTGTTTGTTCGTATATGTGAACACGCCAAAAATCTTTCCATGAAACTTGGCATGCAAGTTTTTTTTTTGTAATAATGCAAAATAAATATTTTGCTTGAAAATAAAAAAAAGTCAAATGATCTAACCATTAAAATTTTAATGAAATCAAACTTGAGATTCTACTCCAGATAAATATGAATGCAAATAATTTATATATATATATGCACGTAAACATTAAGAAATATATTATGTACATATTAAGTATATGTTAACTGTCCAATTAAAAACGAAGTGAAATTTTCGAAATGTAGTAGTAATAATTATATATAATTTAGATTCTTTTATTAGATTATGTCAGAGTCTCGTTAGTGGTACATTTTCTATTATAAAATTATGATTTGAACGTCAATAAATTGTAACATCATCCAAACTCAATAGGCATAGTATATCAACATTAAAATAGTGTTACATATGATTTGTTCAATTGCCAATCTATCAAATTTCGATACACAAAATTAAGATCTAAATCATTTGAAATTGTGTATTAATAATAAGTACAACCAATATATGTACATACGTTGCGTATATATTTTATACATTAAAAAGTTCGATCATCAATCATACTAGATGAAGAAATAAAATGAAATGAAATAAAAAAAGTGTTGTTCGTAAATGTGTAACTTGAGAATTTGAAAAGCGGGTGTCATAATATATTGTGATTTGTTTCAATATGTTAAATATTATTTCTTAAATACCTGTCAATTTACACACGAATTTCAACTCATGACATATAAGGATCAAATTTGTAAGCATTTATTCCAATTATTTTTAACATGTTACAAGTTGAAGCTAGTCTTTCATCGAACTACATTCATTTTATACTTGTTATATAACTACATATATTAAGTATAACACTTTTTATATGTACACTTTATGTTAATACATTTTGATAACTTTATAATACAAATTCATGCCTAAATACTTGACTTTTTGACACTGTGGGCATAACATTTCGTGTTCCCGCGGCGAATATTAGTTCACTTTGAACTTTTAACAATCAAAGCTTCAAGCAATAGGGTAACAGTTATTTATTTATTATTTCACTATACTACGATTGGATTCATTTCTTTTGAATGAGCTTATAACAGACATTATTGTTATGATTCTTGAATGGGCCCTTGCGGTGGTTTTTCCACAAAACAGCGCATCATAAATAAGTTGTCTAGTTATTATTTTTATTAATTATAATCTCATTTAATAAACATCGCTGAAAAGACAACATTTCAATAAAAAAAATCTGCTTTAAAGTGCACATTTTAAAAAAAACTGCATTATTTTATTAAGCCTGGAGTCAACACACTTTTAAACGGTAGGTATTTTTTTTACCAGTTCTATTGTATTCTTCTTTATGTCATCCTCTTGTTTGCAAATGATCTGTATTATTTTTACCGATATATAAGAGAAAAGTGGAAATACTAAAGAAAGAATAAATCAATGTTGTACCGTATAACATTGATCTTCATATCCTCCTTTAGAAAAAAACATATTTTGCAAGTAATTTTGTTTGTATGATATGAAATAACTACATATTGTATGTTATTAGGATAGTAAGAAGTTATTTAAAATCTCATGAATGTAGAAATGAAAATCACACTTGCACTTTTAATTGATGAGGTTGTCAGTAATTATTCCAATAAATTAAGTATGGTGAAGTGATTCATATCAGTAAGTAATAAAACTACACATACCTTCCAGAATCATAGTATGTATATTTATGTGTGCTCCATAAAAATACCCACAATAAAATAACATGACATCCATTTGTACGATTTTTCGCAAATTGAGCTAGTTTCAAAATAAGATATGAATCTTGTATTATGGGTACTAACACGATGATGCACATATACAATACATCTAAGATTTATATACCTACACGTAATACCTCAACCCAGGACAATATTATAGAAAAGGCTATTTTTTCATTATGTATAAAATAGTAATAATTATATATAAAACTACTACCTAACAATTGAACAAACTGTGACGAATTTCTCGAACCAAATACAAAATTATTAATCGCATTGTATTTGTTCGCATATCAATAATGGAAACAATAGACATTTCAATAAATAAACCAATACATTATTAATACCTACGACAAACTGTCATTTGTTTAGAACTATTTAGTGTGGGAGAAATACTTCGCTTATATTTATTTAAATAATAAGTAATATGAAATCCTTTATTCAAATGCGCTGCATTATTTTTGTTATCATTATTCACATCTCGATACGGTTAATATAATAATATTAATATTGTTATAGTGTAATATCATTCTTATTATTGTGTATTGGTAACGCGGCATTTGATGTTATCGAAAAGGAATTGCTCCTGACCTCCTCATGATGGGGCGCAGCCGGCGGGATTGTTTGAGAATCACTGGACTCGTGTTCTGATTCACACGGTATAGCCGCTGGGTGAAATACTGCACAGTATATAATTAATGATTCTAAAATATTTCGTATTGTATCACCGCAATTATTAAATAATAGCACAAAAAAGCATAATAACAATTTTATGAAAAGCGGTTAGGTAGGCATATGTGTGCGCACTTTTCTTTTGCCTTCATTTAACTTTCCGACATAAAAGATTTTTTCACATCGTGCCCTTAGAATTGACTTAAAAGGATAACATGATGATGGAACGTGCCACTAAATCACTGTGAGTGGCGGAGAATAATATTATTCAATAACTTAAATCAACAGCTTAAACAAATAGAAATCATTTGATGCAATAACTTCGCCATAAATCATTGAAAAGAAGATATCAAGAACATTAATAATATTTTTTGTTTACATAAACTTGATGTTACATACAATTTTCCATATATTTTACCATCTATATACTTTAACCAAATCCAAATACACCTATTTAAAAATCATACTCTAACTTATGTTCTTTGAGAGCACTACCCATGTGGTGTATAGTATCTCCAACAATATAGGTATGAACAGTTCATGTTAAACCATCTCTAGACAATGAAACATTCATCGGTAATCAGTATCTAACTCATCAACAAAAGACGCGTTTGTATTGTAACTAATTAACTCAAAAATATAACAAAACGTTACTTTACAGTATATGTTTCATCGTCGAAGTTAAATGTTTATTTATTCAGCCGTCAAATATGAAGGTTTTGGACAATTGATAGTCAATTGTAATTAAATGAAGTCAGTGAATTTATGACATCATCATATAAAACTCGTTGATTTACAATACATATCTCCATAAAAAGATTAATATTTTTTTCTGAAATATATCACATAGTTGAAAACACTTTGTTTGTTTGATTCAATTTGCGTATAATACCAATGAACTCGTATCTAGAAATAATATATGACAGAAGTTTCGAAAAGATTTGTGTAGCCCCGTCGAGTATTTTACACAAGTTTCATTCAGTGCAAATGACTTACGTTCACAGGTTAAGTGAAGTTTATCTATTATTTACTCCTTGCAGCTTGTGTCCAGCAATAATAATTCAAGAGTCACACCAATATATCACCATTCTATACATTGAAGTATGACAAATAGCCCTGGCACCGTAGGACACAGTGCCTATTCAATATTCATAATATTATTGTGCACTGCAAGTACCTGCCTGTAAGGATGTATTATAATATTATTCAGACATTTAAAAGGCTTAAATATCTCCATGCTTAAATGATTATCCTGCCTACATGACTTGACATAATTTATTCATATTCATATTTGTGTGAAATGAATATTTTAAGGTGAATATGCTTGTGAAATATGAATATTTTAAGGAATGTATAATTTGGTATAGACATTCAAATTACAATTATATTTTCACATAGGTAGATGAAGTCTAAAAATATTTACAATTTTTTTAATAATTTTGAGGATCTTGGGAGATATCGAATAAGTATTTAAATAATTATTGGGTCCCAAATAATGCTCTCTGCTTGCTGTACTAGAAATATTGTCTGAAGGTGAGATATTATAACATTAAAAATCATGCAACTAATTAAAAAAAATATACAACTAATAAGATATTTTTTATAGTGAGAAAGTATAGTTGATCATCTCGGAATTTTGAGACTCTACAATCAAACTAACAGCCACCTCAATTGTAAGTAGCAATCAGGCTATGACCACCTTACTAACACATCAATTATTTTTTAAGACTATCATAATTTATTTGTGTCAATTTGTTTAAATTTGCTGATACATTGCGTTAAACGTAGATAACACATTACATTATGTTTTCGCAAAACAACGAGAGCATTTAATACGACGACCGACGACATTATTAAATATACATAATACAGTAGGTACCTACCTACCTGCATACGTCGCGACAGACTTGGTAAACTCGGGTAGGTGAGTAACACATTTCCTTGTAAATAATTAATTTATGTACGACATAATTTATGCTGGAATCATGACAAATAATATTAATAATTACATTATAACCAGATATCATTACATATTATTATTGTAGGAGAGATTCCTTGCCTACCTTGCCTAGGTTCGATATTAACATTGTAGTACAGATTGCAGTGTCCTTTCTTTGGACAGATTACATATGAGTTCATAGTTACAGCTGAAATATTAAATTTTCATTCTTTAATATTTGGAGTATAACAAGATGCCTATTGTTTTCCAAAAATTGTGGTTCGTATGGTATAATAAAATCAAGAAAAGCAAGAATCTGTTTTCGCAAAAAAGTACTCATAATAAGATCATATTCTCTATGCCACCAAAAACACGATGAAATAATATATAATAGACTTTTTTCAAAGCATGACATTTTGTCGTTTCGATATCTTACCACAGTAAAAAGACATGTATAACTTCATTGAATTATTTATTGATGATACTGTGCATCCTACAAAATAAGGCAGAATACATTCTGTATATTGCTTACCTGGTATATTATGTTAAAGGCTGCATAAATTGCATCATGGCCATTTCAATTTGTCATACAGACGTTAACTAAATAATATGACAAACTACACTCGGTATGACATTGGCTACTGGTGAGGGATTATGATATTTATCACTACTGATTCCATATCTGTAGCGGCGATCTCTCCTCTCTCTCTCTCATACTCTACCTATATCATGCCGAGCATATTTTATTATCAATACTTACTACTGGTTCCTGGTATTTGATCAAGAAAATATACCCAACTTCTATATTTTCATGTGGTTTATAATGTGGCTATTATGCGACTTATTGTAATATATGTGTGGGCTTTTAAATATATGACGATACTTTCATCAAAATAGTAATAAAATAATATGATGGTCAATGTGTTGTTTCAGGTGAAAAAAAATCATAAAATATTTGATTTTCAAACGAGAACTGTTCTTAAGCCTTGCAAATATTGCTTTTGTAAGTTTTTCCATACAGAATATTCTCCCATGCTTGAAGTTGAAATAACCTCTTTTCCCGTATATTTCAGGAATTCAAGGACTACTTTTTATCCATTTCGGTGACAATTTTTTCATTTTTTCTTATATCAACTTTGGATCTACCCCTAGAAACCAATGTTCGTTGCTGATTCCAAAATATTTTACCGCCCTAATTAAGGATTCTTTATTACACATGTTTCATAGTTTTCTTTTCAATTTCTTTTCGTTGTACAGAAAAAATCATTCATGTAAAATATAGAGTCTATATATTACTAAACCGATATTTTTACACAACAGATATTGACAGTCGATTTTCTTGAGCGGACATCTACCATTATTTATTATATTATTTGGTATTATTTGTAACAAGTACATACACACCTTAAATAGAACCTCATTCTGTCTCGAGCATTTAAGGAATTTGAAGTTTTAAAATGCTTGCAATAATTTTTATTATAAAATACCTCGTTTGTAGTAAATAATTCCACAATATTATACTTTTTTTTCTGCACTATTTTTATGACACAGTACATACAATAATAGTATTAGTATAATATATATATCTAAGTAATAAGTTGTTATCGTTTGCTAAGTAATCTGGTTTAACTCGTTAAAAACTCGCAATAAAATGTTGTTTTCACACATAAATCAGACGCATGAAGTTTACTTTGCTAATGTTCATACTTTTATAATTTAAAATACTATGTTAATGCTTTGAAACACGAGGTGCAAACACAAATGCGACAATTGTTATATTTCATTGGATACCTTTATAATTGGATCAACTCATATTGATTCACTTCAAGATTTTGAGGTAGTTGGAGTGAATTGCAATAGAACAAACAATTTCTCATTTGAAGATGGTACTTTACATGTATAAAGTTAGTTATGTACAGTAAAATTAAATATTTGTCACCGTTTGGGCATTAATGAAATATTGCTTTTCATATTTTTACTGTTTTGGATCGTGCCAACTTGTCAATGGTCTGATGGTAGAGTTTGGGACTACCGATGAAGAGATCTTCGGTTCATATCCACCCGTTGCTGATATATTTCACCTTTGCAACATTTACATAAATATGGGTTACTGTGGGGGTATTTGAAATACGCTTTGACTCATTTCAAAACAAAGAAAAAGTTAAACTCTCTTCACACAATTAACTTAATTCCTCATTGTGAATTATCGGTTAGGATTTTAATCTGATATCTTTTAATATTATATTTGATCTACAATTTATTTCACATCATATTTTATTCTCACATTGCGATGCAGTAGTAATGTCGTATAACTTACCTAATGGCTAAGATTTAATCCAATTGCTGGCATATTACACAGTTGTTACAATTTGTCTTTTACTAGATTCTCGTCTTATACTACTATTCCATAATCATATTACAATATAAATATTATAAGATATATACTTTCATTATGTAGTTTTGCCATTATTAAATATAATAAACGAGTGCCACATTGAAATTATAATAATTTGTAGCAATAAAATTAAATATGGTTTATTGTGAAGTATTTTTTTGGAATGATAACATACTTCACACCCTTTTAACATAAATTTTATGGAAAAAATAGTGTCACTGACAGCAATAGAATATTGTTAGCATTTTGTATCGCAGAAGAAAACTTGAAAACATACTATGTAACAGTATAATTTCAGTTTTTATAATTAAAAAAAAATGTAAACAACCATAACGCCAGATGGTGATCTCCGGTCGGAATTACCAATACACATAGGAGCTGCTAGCGGGGCTTTCAATAACGCGAACAAAGCTCGGAAGGAGTTTGGACTCAGCATCAGGACAAAATGTCGCTTGTTCAATGCGTGTATCATCCCAATCCTTCCGTGCGCTGTGGCTATAAGTCTTGGCACTTAACCAAGGTTCAAGAGCAGAAGATACTTAGCTATAAAAACAAGTGTCAAATTTTGGATATAAAATGGTATGAACATGTCACAAAATGATGCTGTACGCCGGCGCACCTAGTAAAGATCTGTAATCTCCGTGATACAGGTGAGACGATGGTCCTGGTTGGGTCATCTTCTGAGAATGCCCAATGATAGTTGAAAATCACAAATTTCTTATTAAAAGTATCAACAAACTACAAAAACTATAACATCACAATAATTTGACTGCGTAGAATTTTCGGTAGGAACGTAGATTTTGAATGTATAAATATTCAAATTTGGAATATATCATACCACACCTCAAACAAAAAAGAAATGGAAAAAATACAATGAAACACCTATTAACAAATGTGATTAAAATAGATAAATATATTTGTTGTGCCTTTTGGCGTTCCCAAATAAATAAAAAATAAAATGGCAAACATGTCAATAACCATCTTTGGCTCTATATCAACATAACAAAGATCATGAGAAATAAGATATACTCGTACAAATGAAATATTGCATATACTTATATTTATTTAAATATTGAACTAGTTCTAAGACTTGTATAAATAAAGAGAAGTAAACATTGTTATGTAAAAAGAGACAAATAGTTTGCAATAAGTCTGAGAATAATAGTAATAATTTTAACTCATTTAAATTATGAAATTCTTCGAACATTTTTTACGAGTTATTATTCTTTAGGTATTCCATCCAATATTGAGTGATTTTGCATTGTTCGATTATCATTTATAAAATGTTTTGGGGTGTTTTTATCATAAAAATATTTTTTTATAATAGGCATTGATCATTTTCGAGTCTTTTTCATGGATTTCATTAATGTGTATCTTGCATTGGTTGCTCTGATTTTTTGTATCGTTCCAAAATAAGGGCACCCTTTTGGTCCATGCTCAGTGTTACATTGAAGTTTATTGTTTTTGTTTGAAATGACCGTCCCATTAAAAATGAATAAATATATAATAAATTATTATATTTTTTCTACCAAATAACACACTATATAAGAGATTTCATTCTAGAGGCATGTTTTGGACTAAAAACGTTATAAGAAATATCTGATTTTTTGGTTAAAATATTGCAGTTTTTGTTTTGCCGTTCTAATAAGTTTAAAAGGAAATATAATTTATGTGGTTGTGTATTTTTAAAAATACATACATACATACATACCATCACGCCGCTTCCCTCGCGGGGTAGGCAGAAAGGATCGAGCGCCACTTCCTTCTATCCTTGCATACATCTTTCGCTTCCGTCACTGTCATACAATTCCTCATGCATGCTCTCCTGTTCAACGTGCTCAACACGTGACCGTCCTGTAGGATTTGATTTAAATGATCTTGCCATTTAATCCTCGGACGTCCACGTCTCCGAGCACCATTCCTCTCAGCCAAATATATCTTCTTAGTCATTCTGTCCTCATTCATTCTTTCCACGTGCCCAAACCATCTTAACTTATTTACATTCATCCTTGTTATTACACCAACTTTCATTCCACATTCCTTTCGTATATCACTGTTACGCACACGATCTCTCAGACTTTTACCACACATCCTTCTCAACGATCTCATTTCCACTGCATTTATGCCACTTTCATCCTTCTTTAACCATGTCCACGTCTCACTTGCATACATAAGTGTTGGCACTAAGATAGCAGAGTGCACCAACCTTTTAGCTGTGGTAGATATGTTTCTATTTGCAATTATTGGTCGGATTGCACCATTTACCTTATTGCCAGCAACTTTTCTCCTTTCAATATCGCTTTCACACTTCCCATCTCTCGTGAACAAACTACCTAAGTACACACATTCGTCAACTTGCTCTAACACTTCGTTGTCAATCATTATCTGGCATACTGTTCTCTCACTTCCTCTTTCAAACACCATGATTTTTGTCTTTTTTGCATTCATTCTCAATCCATTAATCGCACAATTTTCATACACACACGTCATCATTCGCTGTAGATCACTTTCACTTTCAATTTTTAAAAATACTAGATTTTATAGCACTTTTTTGATATAATTATGAAGAAATTATGTAATGTGCAAAGTTCATAGTCTCTATTTGCATAAAAATTTCGTAATTGCTAACAATCAGAACAAATATAAATAAATGACAGATATTTTTCGTTTAATCATGCCCTACTGTCAAAAACTATGCGCACCCATGTGTTATTTTATATCATTTTCAGTATTTAATAATTTTTCAAGATAGTTGCGTGTGTTTATTTATGATTTTTAACCTGATCAAAGCTGGGTTTGAAATTGCAAAATGTAGAATAATAATATAATGTCTTGTCTAGTATGGAAAACTAGTTCGCGTGCTGTTGGTTAGTTTTGTCATTGAATAATGCAATACTTACTTAGTGATTTATCGTACGAAATGCCTTTATTGTGCCCGCTGATATGTTAATGTAAGTAAACATACCTAACATATTATTATTTATATGTTATATCCACTCCTAGGAAACCTACATATAGTGTCGTTTTCTTGGCTTTGATCTCGCTACCTAACTATGTTTGTTCGATTTCATTAATTGTGTAGATATTTGTCTTGAAACAATGGACATTATTGTATAATCATTCCTTAATCAAAAATAATTTTACGATAGGTCTATCTATGCATCTATTTATAATATCATCCTTTTATCTCCAACAAGTTAGGTTTTTAGTAAACTAACTCTGATAAAAATATATCTAGTCTTCTTCGAGCCTGTCAAAAATACGTCAACCAAAATGCGTGGTCCGTACTTTGCAATGTCAGATGGGTGGCAAATACTAGTGTTAAAATCGATACAAACTTATAATAAATCTTTATCAAATTACTTCTACCATAATGGCATATCTCATAAGTGAGGTTAGTGCATAAAATAATCATGCATGTTGCAGATAAATAATCCTGAAAAATTCATTGTGGGAAATCGTAGCCATCCTCGAAATTATTTGGCAGGTAGGTATACCTATGTAGGTAAAAATATGCTAAGTATATATTTTTGTCATTGAAAGCAGATGTGATATAAATTATTCTGGTACCAATTTTATCTCCAAACGCATACAAAGTAATATCGGTAGTTATACTTTGCAAGATTAATGCTGTTATAAATATTGGATCTTTGATTGTCGAGTAATTTATAGCTACAATAAATAAAGTATTTGTCAAAATATTTAGTTGGAATACAAAAATATAAGGCTTATGTTCATATTTCATCATAACATTTATTTTTAATATACTCGTAGACCTTGCTTATGCAGGATCAGCAGGATGCACATATTATCTAATTTAATAATTATTTTGTTCCAATAATTAATGTATTTTGTCAGATTTTTTCACTTACTTGTCGAGTAGTAAAAATATTAAACAAATCCTTTTTTTTATCCTTAAAATATGGAGTAATTTGGTGCACCGCCATTTTATAAAATGTATTTTTTAGTGTTTATCAAGTTTCATTTATAGATCGTCAAAATGTGGAGTAAACAAAGTGAATACTGTGATAATAGGTAATAGTATTTGTGGATCAGAGTGAACAAATATAGAGATCACATAAATAATAAGAAGCTGAATGTTATTAATTAAAACTGCTTTAAATAATATGTTAATTTGAACTAAAATAAAGCTCCACAAACGCGTCGTTTCTTTGGCATTGTTAATTGGTTCATTTTCAATACAACAGCGCAAAGCTTCGGAGTAAGTTGTAAACAACTAATTGGTCATCACAATGGTTTACAGCGGCGGAGTTGTACGTATTTGAATAGATAAATTAGCTCGTGATAAAACCAATGTAATATTATGGAATTCATTTGCACCAATATGCTACTTTGCTAAGGTTGCCGCGAATTCGTATCATTTGAATCTTGGAATGAACTTTTATATACGTAATTGGGATGTGTTGACAATATAAACGAGATTTATTAGGTAGGCGCTTTAAATGATAATAAAAAGATGTTATTTAGAATTGGATAAAAAAACTCTAGTCAGAGCATAAGATAGAAACAAGCAAATTTCATTCAAAACTAGCTTTCCTCATAATAATACAAACACAAGAAAATAAAAAACCTATTAAAGTAAACTAAGGAGAAACTAAAATCCAAGGATGAATTCAGAATATTTGAAGAAGAAAGTGTGAAACATACAAGATATATTAAAAGCGGGTACAGGGAAACATTGTGAGTGGGATTTGTACTACAACACTAAAACCTTATATTACACTGAGCATTTAATGGACGTTTTATGTCGCAGATGACATCTATTAAGTGAAATACAGATAGAGGACCTACGTAAAAGTGTTTCCTCAACGACATCTACAGAACACGAAGTATACTCTAGATGGTCAAGTTATAATAATATGTTGTGATCATGAGCAAATATAACTTACTTTGTTATCAATAGTATATATTATGTAATATTTGTTTTAAGTGTGAATAATTCAGACATTCGTAAATACTCATGTTGTTTTATAACATATTATTTACTATCCGTGAGAATTGCTTAGGTGAAATACAAGTTACATACATAGTGTATCATTACCTCGAGATATTGTGTGAAGGATTGAGCTAATAAAATTATAGGTTGGACACGATATAAATTATTTCAATAACGTAGATATTTCGGAAACAAAGTAAATTAGTGTTTTAGAATTACTACTACTACTACTACTATACCATCACGGCATATCCCACAAGTGGGGTAGTTAGTAGATCAGCTGCATATAAGAAACATGCAAACTGTCCTCTCCGTG
Organism: Athripsodes cinereus; assembly: GCA_947579605.1. Classification (NCBI taxonomy): domain Eukaryota; kingdom Metazoa; phylum Arthropoda; class Insecta; order Trichoptera; family Leptoceridae; genus Athripsodes; species Athripsodes cinereus. The sequence goes on from OX388314.1 coordinate 15,078,540, forward strand.
CCAATATACAATCAAGACATTCAGTATGGGTGGCAAACCTCATCGCTGATTTAAGATGTACTTAAAATGTCTTAATTTTTTCGAACACCTGCCTTTTACAGGACACTCGAAAACTAACGCAGAAGAGTGGGAGACCAATTCATTACCGGGTGCTCCACGGGATAGAATTAAATGCTTTAGAATTTAAAATGAGTAAATTAAATACATAAATATAGTGAACATGTGTTACAGGTTTCTTAGCTTTACGTTGTTCTTGGTGTTTTCGGGTAACAGCCCAATTTTCAATTATTGCACTTGATTAAGTCATTATATTCTGAGCTTAAATCATTATTACATAAATCAGTTTACTTTCTTCCAACGGGTGAGATTTTTTTAATTTCCGAGCCATTCAAACTTGGAGGATTACCATTCATCTTTAGCAGCGGTGAATTTCCTATTAGGTCTAAAAACTCTTGTCAACAAACGTAACGTTAGTAAATATTTACACTAGTTTATATTGATAAATGGTTAGAGATGATTGGAAATACAATGTGTTTTTCATTATAGTAAAAATATAATAATAAATGCATTTATAGTAATTGCATGAGATAAACCGAATATCATAGATATAACTTTCAAAATCTCTTATCATTAGAAGGTATTTTATTCTCGTTATAAATCACTATTTTACAATAGTACATATTATCTAATATATGCAAGGCGAGCAAGATCGCTTATTTCCTCATTAAAAATACATTGTTATCCTACATATACACAATAATATAGACAGACATTGCAAGACCGTCACTAATACGGGAATCTCAAAACACAATCTTTATCGCCTAATGAAGCGATGGTGGGGAGATAAGAACAGCATGCGATGGGCCCAGATGGCGAAAGATAGCGGGGGTCGGGACCCTAAGCTTTACTCTATGGATACATTCACGTAGAATACTAACGAAAGGTTGAACATATTATTATTATTATTAATTTAGAAATGTGACGCTATGGAATTTCGCATGAAATCTTTCATGGTTATTATTTTTATATAGATTTGAATATTTGCAATTTATGTTGCATATCTACCAATTTGTTTCGCTTTGATGTTTCAGTCAATGCCTTATTAATTTGTGTGAAAATACTTCATTTATTTATAACATTGATAATTATTACAAGGATTGAATGTACTTATGATCTGGTCTATCAAAAATTCTGAATATGTGTCAAATGTATGTGCCAATTACTAAATTCATGAAATCTTACTAATACACCTTCAACTACTTTTCCTCTTCCATAGCTACTACTTATACTAAAACACCCACTACCATTTTCCTTCTTCCATAGTCACCCTCAATCCCTATTCATTGCAATATTATTTTTTGTAGCCCCTCCTCACAAAATAAGGCGAAAACATTTAACCATTAGAAACATTTTATTTTTGATAACTCAACTTGAAATGTTTTATTAATTTGTTAATCCATTCAATGGCGCAAAAACATTTTTTATTACATTACTTTATTGTACTGTACCATAAAGGCAATTACCACAAGTGGGGTAGCCAGTATGCCTACCAACTGAATGAAATAAGCATGCAAGCTGTCCTCTCTATGCCAATAAAATTAAAATGAAAAATACGTGCCTTTAACTGTTTAACATGACACTCGAAAACTTGCGGAAAAGAGTGGGAGACCAATTCTTTGCCAGTTACTTCACGGAATTATACATAACAATGATTTTATATAACAAAGTAACTGTGGGTAGGCGTCCCTGTTTGAATCCTTGCCCTCCTGACCTTAGACGTTCTTATATATCACAATGCAAAACTTGGTAGTCGTAGTTATACTTACATATATTTACTTGACGTCTCTTAGAATGCTTGTTTATCCAATATAATTTATTACCTATGTTAATAATAGTGTTTTGTACGAAGTAATAGCGTCGGTTAACAAACATTATCTCTAAAAACTATGAAAACACATTGAGTTATTTTTCTTTACAGACATCAGCGGAACATGATCAATGCTGGTAGCAGACGTGAATGGTTAAGCGCGAAACTTTAATCTGAGTTGTAATGAAAAAAACATATTCATACACACAAAAATATGCACCTACACACAATATCTCTTTGCCTTTCTGCGAAGTAAAGCAACATATTATGATTGTACCTATATAAAAATCAAGATCTGGATCACATTATAATTAATTATTTACTACATACTTATAATTTTTAATATTTATATGGTATGAATGTTTTATAATGGCTACATGACTATGCACGTGTCTGCAGTGTTAAATTCACAAAGGCGTTGTTAACTGGTTGGTGTCTATAAACGTGGTATGTTAAAAGTCGACCAATCTAAAGGTATGCAGTGTTATTCATTCAATTCAGTATGCGCCACCGTTTAAGAAGTGATTTTAACAGGTATTCATTAAGTTCTATATGCCTGAGGACTGAAGTGAAAATGTTTGCTACAGTAAAGAAATCTTATCAAATTAAACTATATTTTTATTTTACCTAGGCATATTTAGAAACGTCGTGGAGCGGGAAGGAGGCAGATGTTGAAGCTGCATTATATACGGCAGTGAATCGGAAAAACACAGCACGGGACAGAGAAGCCTTTTCCAGAGTGATCGGCAACGTCGGTGGGACCTGATACGGCACTGATAGATTAAAACAGACTAACTTTGAATAAATATAGAAAAAGGCGATTAATTTTTCAACAAATGTACGTAATAAAAATGCCTTTTCTACTCATTAATTAAATTCAGAGAATTTCTTGAGGAAGACGAATATGTGTGATTAATTGATATTATGATAAAAAAAAAACTTTTTTTTTGTATCCAATAAGTACGTTAAAAAATAAATAAGTGAATGAATAACTTTATTGAAACCAGGTTTTTTTTATTTTGTCTAACAAAAACTACACGGGGCCTTGCTCATGGCGGAGGAACGCTCAAGGTGGAGACAGATGGTCTACAGTACGAAGCATGATGGTCACGATCCTCAGGATTGAGGGACTGACGGAGATGATGATGATGAACAAAAACTTGCACATTTACTGTTATTTTGGACAATGCTTGAGTGCGGTTTTATACTAAGCATTTCAATGTACAGGTCAATTGCTCAAAACTAAATCCACGTCATATTATGAATATGAAATAAATTGAAAATATTTTCGTACACAAGGCATTAGTTTTGATATTGCCTCTTTAATATTTCTTTATTTACGCCTCGTTTATAAATAAAACAAACCTCTACTGATAGAAGTATCTCATTACTAACAATCGATCTTATAAAGTCAATAGTCAGTTCCATCATCACTACTTGAAGGTGTATACCTATCACATATCAATCAAGTCTTATAAGACGTATGCCTTCTGTAATAATTATATCAGTAATGAAATGACGTGTCTATAATTATAATCAAACTTTTAATTAATAATCTGGTGAATTAAATAATTATTTTAAATTATATTATTAATATTAATGTAACGGTTATTTAATTAAACTCTTGTAGTAGGCAGTAGTAGTAAATTTTGGTACCTACCTATTTAATTTTTTTATATAATTAGTAAAGAGTAATTGATTTTTCCCCACAGTTTCAGTACCTGTTTTAAAATTCTTGTATAGCGTTGATTAAAAGGAATCAATGAAACAATCAGTGAAGAAAAATAATTTCTTATTTATTTTTATTTATTTTTTACATAAAGTTCTTATGTGATCATTACTGATCATGATGATACTTATATGCTGAGAAGTGTGGATGGCAATGTTGCCGCTACTCTTAAAAAAATTCATGGATCAAACTTGAGTAAATTTTAATGATTAATAAAAATGCCTGAATTTTAACTAAATATAAATTATTTTTTAAAGTGTGCATTTTAGAATACCTGCCTTTTACGGGATACACAAAAACTTATAAAAAGTGGTGGAAGACCTAATCTTTGCCGGAGAGATAAATAATACAGATTATTTTTATTCTTTCACGCATAAGAATTATTTTGCATGCCATTTACAAAGCGGTTAGTTAGTTTCAGATACGTATTACTATTTGATAACAAGATATTATTACAAATCAGTAAATCATAATCGAAAAGATTAAGGACTTTATTAAATATCTACTTCCTAGTGACATTTGCCTTACATGTACGAAAATATAATAATGTTGTTGAAACGTACCTAATCAGATTGATTTGATATAGATAGGTATCGTTAATATATAAAAAAAACTACTAATATATATTAAAAGGTATATCAAATAAGTTAAGTACATATTCGGTTATCCTTGATTCGGTTATATGCATGAAAAAAAATGAGATTACATATATCGATAAGAATATCAATATTAAATTACTTATGTATTGGTGATGATTATACATTGCAAAAAGTCCTAAAAGTTTATGACGATCATTTCGTACAACTGATTGTACGATTGTAATATTTACTTCTAGTAATATCCGTAATAATAATTGTATACAGCCGGACATCGCGCTTTTTTATAAAATTAAGTCATAAAAAGCTGGTTCAATTTGTTTACATGAGAATATTATTGTAGTTTATAAATAATTACCTTATTATATTTATATGAATATATCAGTATATATCAGTATATTGGGTGAATCAGTGTTGGTCAAAATGTAAGAAACATTTTGAAAATACAAAGTAGAAATGTAAAAGGTTTCTTACAAGGATGTATTTACTTTGTCGAAAAGAGTATAAAAAAAAGAAAATCTCTAGTAACTTAAATTTAGAGCTTATCCATCATTTGTATCTCGCATTGACATTAAGTATATATAATGAAACAACAACGAGAAAAATAATTAAATTTCAAAAAAACTATTATAAAACTGGAAAGAATTTTAAATGTATTAACTTCCGTGTAGTTACTGATTGTAATATCAATAAATCTTATTTATTGTAAAAAAGCGTACATATTTACTAATTACATAAGTATTAAAAAAACACTACTACTTCTATACCATCACGGCATATCTCACAAGTGTAAGCTGTCTTCTCCGTGCCAAAAACACATTTCGTTATTTCGAAGCATTATTTATTACATATGATTTTTCTTTCTGAAAAAAGTACCATTGGGGAGCACTGGGTTATCTGTATAATTCACAAACATCTACTTGCATTATAACAAGATGAAGGTCAATGAATAACATGTAGTTACATATTCAAGTAATTGAAGTTAAAGTTGAACGCGCGAATATAAAAACTGATATTTTGTAATAAAATTTTATTTCGTATAAAATCTACACCTTTATCACATTCTTCATTGAGAATATATAACATATTTATTTTGGTTTAGTTTTACTATTATATGTAGATTAATTATTAACAAAGATTCAATTCCAAAAATCGTACAGAAACATTGTGTTTCTCATATATTATATCCGAATAGCGTCAAATATGTTGGTAGATAAGATTATAATGATACCTAGTATTGTAGAGTAGTAACGTATTATACACATAGTTTAGTGTCCCGACCTTTTAGACAAGAGAGAAAATTATAGTGTACATAATTAAACAAACACTCATTTAAATTGAAAACGATGTTATCGTTTGTATTAAATTACGCGTCATCAAAATTACATTTTATGATATATGGTATGATGCTCCTCTCACTCGTGTTGCTATACATAAATACTATATTATTATTATACATTGTGAACCTTCACTCTAATATAAATTTGTAACACTGTTACTGGACTAGGTATTCTATGTACGCAAAAGTAACATTCATTTTAATACCACACTGTTCTTCAACAGCGATAAGAATGTTAGGTAAGTCAAATATATGGATAACAACTTTGTTTTTCGCAGCAATCATTTAAAAAATACTTTTGTTATTCGAAAATAAGGTAGTGTTATAAATATGTAAACGGAATATGCTACCCATTCGGAATGCTTTAACTTTCATTGCCACGGATTGGAGGATTTGTATACCTATTAATAGTTGGTATACTAGCTTCCGCACTTCTACGAGATACCGTGATGGCACGAAAGAATTAGTGAAAATACGATAAAGATTTTTAGAATTAATTTTAGTTTTTTTTTTGTTACATAATTATTACATCATACGACAAAAAGTTGAAAACAGTAATCCTAAAAATAGACGAATGGATACCTACAAGTTGAAGAGGCCTGAATTATTATTATTAAACAGTTTACGTTTTAAAAAAAGGCAATATATAAGTAGTTAAATAATAAGCCAATCACTATTATCGGACAGTTTTCAAGTGTCCTGTAAAAAGCAGGTATACCAAAAAATTAAGACATTTTACCACCCATACTGAGTGGCATGGCATGAAGAGGACAACTTGCATGTTCATTACATGGAGCTGGTTCGTTGGCTACCCACTTGTCGGAAATGTCATGATGATATAGTAGTAATAGAAGTAGCAATAAATAAGAAGGTAAGCAAAATTTCAAGTGTAAACAAAATGTATCTACTCGGCATATTATGTTGATAAAAATGTGTGAAACTTCTTGTACCTATAATGATTAATGATTTGGCATCTAGTAAATTTAAATGAAAGAAAAAATAATCTGTTATATGTAGTAATGATTGAAAGAGCAGTGATAGAATTGTGTTATTCGTGTCTAAATGGCTATTTCAATATATCTCAGTTCTATTACAATCACTTGAAGGTTTCGGTCGTGGGAACCACTATGCAAAGTGCAATCTTGACCCGTGGAAGATAACGTTATACGAACTGGCCCGTATTAATTTGAATACACGTGGTAGATGGATCGTAGCGTTTTTATGATTCTAATTGAGAAATAAATATAGTTTATTACTATGTGCCCCTTTTACTTTAATTATATTTCAATAACAAAAACGAATGAGGAAGATTTGTATCGAGATGAAATGAAGTTAATTATTTCACTATATTTGAGTATGATGAAACATTTATTCATGTGGGTGATTTGTAAGTTTATTGTGCTAATTATTATAGTAAAATATGAATAGGTACATAACTATGTACTGCAAAATTAATGATGATTCTAAAATATGGCCAATTCTGAATCATAAAATAGTTTAGTTGCACTAACTAAGTCAACTAAGTGTGAGAAGATAGTCGAGTCATGATAATTAGTTCTAATTCGTATTCACAGTTTCCCGTACTAATTTAGTTTATAGTTCATTTTGACACCTTAGTACAACTATAAATTTCGAGAATCTATGGATTTCGTATTCAGAATGAAATTTTAGTTGACAGCCGATGACTAAAATAAGTTGGATTTGGCAGAATTTTATTCGCGACTTTTAATGTGCGAATATTATTAGTTGCTGTCATTTTACCGCAGAATATTGCAATATTTTGGAAGTGTTAAGTTGTTTTTTCAATTAAAAGTATAAATTTATATTTTTAGGGCAACTCTTAGCATGTATAAATTGTAAAATTACACCACCACCGACGCAAATACGAACGCCAAAATATATCGGCAAATCTGACATTTCACAATTTTCACACGCGACAACTATTAAATTGTTGCCAGAAGTGTAAATCGGAACGTGAAAAACATTTTGTATTGCGGCATCACTGACTAATATTAGTTTGTCCCATAGATTTTACCATTTGCACTTGGTGGTTCTCGAGTTTATAGTTGTTTATAGTTCATAACTAATGCTGAATACTACATAATAACTAATATTAATTAACTTTTTAGTTAGTTAGTTCATTAAGATTCAGAATTGGCCCTATTGTCTGCTTTGGATTTAAAATATTTTCAACTGAGAACTTTCAAGTTGGTAAAGTAAAACAATATATGATAATTTGTAATTCAATAAGGACTATGGCGTTTCGGAGGATTGAAGAAAAGAACTATAATTATTTGCATAGTGGAGACAAAAAAGTTAGCAGATCACGAATCTTAGGTTTGTGGAAAGCGATACAAAAGAAGAATAATTAAAAAAATATTGTTATTAAACACTGCAAATAGAGAGCTCCTGACAAATATCAAGGTTCGTAAAGTCTCTTATTTGGGCCACATCCTGCGAGGCGATAAATATCGACTCCTGCAGTTGATTATAGAAGGCAAGATTGAGGGACGTCGTGGAGTAGGAAGGAGGCAGATGTCATGGCTGCGGAATATACGGCAATGGACTGGAATAACACGGATGGGAGAACTGGTCCGCACAGCACGAGACAGGGAGGCATTCTCCAGAGTGATCGCCAACGTCGGGGGGACCTGGATACGGCACTAATTGAAGAAGAATCAAACACTCGACTCAATAAATTATTTTTAGGTATTGTCCATTGTGGTCATAAGTACCTACACTGTAAATATAATATCTAATCATATTATTTTATTTATTTGTTTGTATTTATTTTAATGAAAAACCAAAGTATTTGATAAAATTTACTCAATGTTTAACCTTAATTACCTATGTTTTGTTTGAATAGCTCAATTCGTAATAAAGATAGCATGAGAGTTGTATTTACATGTAGTCAATATAATTATTATTAATGTTTTGTATAGGTATAACATCTTATTGATTGATTTATATAATAAAGACATTTTTAAATTATGTGTGTAAATTACAGAGCTAGGCATTGACGATAATTGAATTAATTAATTTGACCATAAATTGTGATAATCAAGTTTATCAATTACCTTTTAACTGTAAACTTAATTTTTGTTAAAAGAAACTTCTGTTGAATTAAGTCCATTAATTTATTTGGTGGTGATCTCCTTGTTGGTACCATAACCGCTATAGTCATTTTGAAATAGAGACCAGAGGACTAGCATGAACTTTGCATTACATTTTCATTAAAAAAATATATAGCTTAACGAGTAATGAAATTAACTTAACAAAGCTCAAGGATTAACGTTTATCTGTATAAATGTTTTTTATAAACAAACATTAAACATATGTAGTTGCAATATTATTTGCGATGTCATAATATCATCTAAAAATGTATCGACAGGATAGGATATTAATGTTTGAATTAATAATTACTACCTATATTTTGTTTGAGTAGGTTGGGTGATAAAAGTTGAACGATGATAATATTCTTCACTATTAAACTATTATTGATGATTAGAATGATATACTGTTCACTTAATTTCGATCATTTTATTAAAACACGTGGGTGTTTTGAACTATTATACTATTATTATTATTTATGCAAATTAAAATAAATGTTAATATTCCGTTTTCTAGACGTTCATAGTGCTTAATTGCTTTTTCTTCAATCACTATTTTTATGATTTTCATATACAACTGGTCTAATTAAATGTTATAATTTTGTTTATATCTATCTATACTCTACCCAAAGACACACTGCTTATTTTATTTAAGACATTAAGTAAATACCACTATTCAAAGCATTTTAGGGAAGTCATAGAAACAACTGCGAGACTTATTCCACTAAAGAGGATCTACTCTCCAAATATTGTTCTAATGGCTAGTGACAAAGAATGAGAAAGCTTTTAAAAATATTATGTTACCTACGTAAGTATAACAAATAAAATAATTGATTCTTACCAACGATTTATTCCGCAAGTTCCGCAACCAAATTCAAGTTGATGACGTCACTGTGAGGAAGTTGCTGGTAAATTTACCAACGATTTGTTTGCGAAAAGTTAATAGATTCGTACTAATGAATCGTTTGTACTATCACTGGTCCTAATCTGATAGTACGTACCAATGATTCGTTGGGAAATTTCGTTAGTATTTTTCTCAGTGTAGATCACCCCACAAACGTATGTAATAATTGTGCAAGATTTTTTTGAATAAATATGAGAAAAGTAATAAGTATTCTAAAAGCATAAGGCTGCAGATTTTTATACCACTAAAGATGGATCAGCATCAATGTATTCTAAAAATATTTGTACGTTTGAACATATTATATTTATAATATTATTTATTTATTTCATTGGTTTTATTATATGAACAAAATTTCAAGTAATCTCACATCAATTGTTTTTTTTTTCAACGTGGTGCACTCTCCATAGTTTGCTTCATATTATAAAACTATTATTTACTGCCGAGTCTGAGTGCTATATAATAGTAATAATAATATTCAATGTGATTTACTCAGACACATAGTAAATTATAATAATAGTGAAAATAGAGTATTGAATTATAGATTGATTGTTACGTATTTAACATAAATAAAAACACCTATAAAAGTACACATTGTTATTATTATTATTACATGGACGGCCTATCATAATCATATCGATTATTGATGTACATAAAGTAAAAATATTATAACTTTGATAGGATTTTGAAGGTTTATTTTTTTAGCAAAATGAGTACCAAATGGTTATAAAGATAACAAAACGATGACATAATTCAAGTGATGAAAGAATAGAGACATTGCGTATCATAAAACTAAGACAGATGAAATGTTTTACACAAAATGAGTTATATCAAACAACATATTATAAGGAAGGCTATGGGAATTAAAGAAACATATCTGGTATTTAGGTTCCGCGCTTAACTATTCGTATCTGGTACAGATATCAAGCTAACAGTGAAAAGTGACATCAAAGTTATATGGAAAAATAACACGATCCTACATGTGATAATTAAGTTCATAAAATACATCGTATAGTGTTAATTTTTAACTACTTTGTAGCCGTGTGGATGATATATTTATTGAAAGTGTTCTGAATGCCAGGAAAGCGTTTGCCTATAAAGTCTTTAAAAGTAATAAAAAGAGACTGAAGACTAGTTTGGGGAGATGATCCTTAAAAGAACCTGAAATGAAGTCATTCAGAACATGTCGTGGTACGTTTCTTCCTGAATTTAAAATTTGAAATCTTTTAATTTTGTAATATCATATTCACTTGCAGTTCAGCTATTTTGATCACGAGCGTTTAAGAATACATAATATATAACACATAGTTATTATTTCTAAAGATTAGTAGTTATATAATAACATATGTATCAAGTGCATGCTATAAAACACTTTTTTCAATTATTTATTATCCACAAAGGTTAGCGCTTGTATCATCATAGTAATCACAATGTTACAATTTAGTTCACAATTGGCTATCGGATCAAATGTGAAGCTTGAGAATAAATAAATTCATAGCCCAAAAATCTAGTCATTACTCAACAGTTCTTTTAGAGTACATTAGATACTAGATGGCGTTAGTTGTATGGCTGGATGTGGATAGATTTGTTTAACTTTAGGATTTGTTTAGGCAAAACTTATTGAAATATTTATTTATTAGCTTAGATGTTGATTAAGTAGAGCTGCAGAGTTGATGTTCGACCCTGTTTGATAAAATATTTATACAAAGTTAATTGTGGAATGTCACTAATAGCATGAAGAATTAGTTTATGTTAATTTGTTTTAAAAATAATGCTATGAAAAAATTATAGGACTTAAATAATTTTATCGAATAAACCATGAGAAGGAGAAATATGCCATCCTACAACTGGTCATAGAAAGGAAGATTGAGGGTCGTAGAGGGGTTGGAAGAAAGCGGCTTTCCCGGCTTCAGAATGTTCGGGAGTGGACTGGAATGAGAAGCGTGGAGGAGCTGTTTCGTGTTTCTCAGAACAGAAGAGATTTCTCCCAGGTGGTTGTCAACGTCGGGGGACCAGACAAGACACGTAATGAAGTAGAAGAAACCATAGAAGATCCTTTAAAACATAAGACCATATCAGAAAATGATCATATTGTGGGAACATAAGTAACATAAACAACGCGTAAAATGAAAATCAATAAATATGTACCTACCTATAACGCAATATATTTGATACACAATGTTGTATTGCTTATTATGATGCTATAATTTAGTATTATTTTGTTATAACTCATACATATCTACATACGGGTATAAATAAATAACATGGAGAGCATTCTGATTATAACTTAAAAGTGTTACAATTTTTTATTGTGTATGAGATACTTTTACATTTAATATTGTTATTTATTGAGACTTTCATTTTAAAGGTTATGAATTTAAATCCATACATTTTTGACGTAATGAACATATTGTGTTTGAGCTTTTGATTTATGTAAACTTTCGGTAATGTGAATTATTATAGTACATCTTTGATATATGTGGACCAAGAAAAATGGAAGAATAATAATAAAGAAAATTTGGATAGGAGCAAGTACCTACCTGTAGTTGTGAGCATCATTCAATTATTATGTGTATTCGGTAATAAATGTATAAAAGTAGTCTTGAAGTAATCTGTAGCATATTTAAAATAGAGCAATTTGAAACGAATGTTTTATTCTTCTATTGATTTATTCGACGAGAGAGACGTCTTTCGTCTTATTAGGAAATTGTCAATCTCAGATTGACAATAAGATTGACAAACAGATTTATTTGACGAAAGACGTCTCTCTCGTCAAATAAATCAATAGTAGAATAAAACATTTATTTTATTTATTTTGCTATGGAATTCTACTACCTAAACAACACCGTGAATATAGAGCAATTCGTTTCATCAAGTTTAAAAAAACATTCAATCTCTCTTTTATTTTAAATAGATTGACAGCAAGGTTTACACTTTTACAATTTTATTTCCATATGAAGTCTTAAATTATTTCATCACTCTTGCTACTGCTTGACAATATTTATCAAATTTATTAAAATATCTAGGCTATGTGTATAAAAGAGATTAAAATTATAAGTAATGATTCAGCCATTGAATAATATAATATATTTGTAATTTATTTATTCAAAATAAAATACGTTTTGACAGGAGAATGAATGGTTTTTGCATTGAACTCTTTACAAAAGTACCACAATGTCGCATAAACAATGAATAAATTTCATATAAATAATACAATTATGATTGTACTAGGTCATGTAATCGCTTAGGTACTTATACAAAGTAGTATGCGTTAGTAATAATTTTACAGTAGTCTATGTAATAAAAAATATAAATAATGTTTTCTCACTTGTGTGATTGTTTTGTTGTAGGTATTATATAAAGCAATTAAACAGGTGTTGTTAAATATAAGACACTATTGTAATATGCAAAATACTTTCTTGATGGGAATATGCAATTTTTTAAAACAATTATTGGTATTCTTCTTCTTCCAAGTCGGTCCCTCAATGTTGAGGATCGTGACCACCATAACCTCAACCAAGCTACAAGCTCCTCCACCGCGCCCTGTCCTCTATCTGCCTATAAACGCTTTACACACTGTACCCCCTGCAGCATCTCTCACATGATCTGACCATCTTGTTGGTATTCGGCCCCTGCTTCTTCTTCCTTCGACTCCACCAGACAAAATAATTGGTGTAGATAATATCAATTTCAATTTTTAATTATTTTTTTACAATTATGATCCATGTTCCCGTGGAGTTGTCATCTTCTTTTTGAAGTTTTCGAGTGTCCTACAAAAATAAGGCGTTAGCTATAATTCACGAATAAGACAATTCATATAACTTTCAGCGATTAGGTATGCTACCATCTCTATGTTAATGTAAATTTTTTATTTGTATGATATGAATGACCTATATGGTTAATAATTCCACTGTGATGATGTACATGGCGATGGAATACAGATGAATATATAGAACGTAATCCTTACAACTCCTTGTCCAATACTTATTAAATCATACAAGTATATCATTAACATATATTATGTTATTAGATAAATATTACTGAAATATATAATATGGTCATAAAAATATGTTATCAATGGTATGATTTGGCGCCTTTGAGGTCATGTTGTAAGTAAACAAATTGGCCATATATGTAATTTAAAATCTATGCATACCTAGTGTTGTGGAATTCTCAAGAAATAATTGTTCGAGAAATGTACCGAGTAATTTCTCGAAGTAGAGAATTTTCGGAGATTTTTTTTTATTTTTTATTTAACAATATAATAATAATAAATAGGTACTTCATTCAATCAATCAATAACAATGTAAAAATTTATCACCAATACTACAATTTATTAATTATGGAAACAAAAAAAATGTTTGGTTCTTACATAGAAAAAAGTGCTAATAACTGATGAAAAATCTCGATGTTTGACACCCCACATGCCCATATTTAAGTAAAAAAAAATTGCAGGTACGTACATGGAAAAAAGTGTTAATAACCTCTGATTTGGGCCTTAATCAGCCCAACAATTTTTGGATCAATCAGGTTGGCTGCGAAGTGTACTGGGCGAAAGGTCATAATACCACTAAGAAAAATTATGCAGAGAATTTTCTCTTCCATCAGAGGAGAAATTTCACGTTCTCGAGAAATTTCTTTGGAGAATTTTCTCTTCTCACATCACTATGCATACCATAAAAAAAGTGTTATGATTGTAAGCTACAGATGCATCACAGATAAATGTGTATAAAAAGAAACAGACAATCATCAAAACGGCGATGATTTCTTTATTTCTACATAGATATATATTAATCAAAGAAGAACTACTTTATTCCGGGAAATAAGTTATCAGATTTTGATTGGATCATAGATAAATACAATTTTTCTGTTCTTATGTGTAAAATAATTTCATATTAATAAAAAATGTATTTTTTTTAATAATAAATATCACCTACCTTGAAATGCCTTTCCCCTCATTATTACGAGTATATCCGTCCTTTTGTATTGAAATAAATATTCACGGTACATAATAAAACATAATCTTATATGGAGTTAAGATGAACGATAAATTATACACTTACAAGTAATCATTCTAAACTTAGTTAAGTGTAATAGATTAGAATGTAGTATAGTAATCTGTAGCTATCACTAAATCCGATATTAAGGTTGACCTAAAATATGAATGATATTGCATAAAATACATACTTAAGATAATTTAAATTCATAGAATGACAAAAAATACTAATAAAATAATATTATATTAATCCTTCAAAACATAAATATTGAATATGTTACAAGCCCATATCTATTATATAATACTTAATGGAATCTTCAAATATTTTAAGTATTTTCTTTCTATTCAAAACCATTAAAGACCTTGCTTGTCATTGTTTTTCAAACTTTGTCTCGTTTATTCTAAAATTACAGAAGTTGTTTTTGTAATAAAAAATGTCGTAGCTTCAGTACTTTTACTTCGTCTATTATTTTCGATCTTCATGATATATCTCACAAGCAAAATACCTTGATTTTTTAAAGTTATTTTACGTCTTCTCTAAGCAAGAAAGAAACAATGATAGGGAGTTAGAGAGATTTATAATTTTATGAAAAGGTGGATGATAACCATTTATTAGAAAATTGTTTAGCATGTCATTTATGACTTTTTTAACAAAATGCATGAGATTTTCGTAGTTTTATAAATAAGGGAGACGACTCACTTGTTTCGTAATATTAGGAAGTGATCATTTTCCTCGAAAATATACGGGAGTTTAAAACATAAGTATAAAAATATTGAAGATTTATTTTTATGGAGGCTAAAATTCTATATCAGTAAACCTAATCGGACGGAAGTAAAAGGTACATTAATTAAAAATGTAAAGTATACTTGATACAAAATCTCCATAATATCTTCGCTATCAAGAACGTAACATTTTCTACGACCATAGTATTGAGATATTTACAAGTTAGTTTACCTACATAGTAATTCTGAAAATAGTATGTATTGGGAAGTATGCATATGACGATACATACATACAAATAATACAAGTGAATAAGTATTATTATAATCTAGTAATAGGTATGTAGTAGGTATTGGAAAGGAACTTTCCCACAATACGCCCGTTAGTACTAAAATAAATAGGTAGGTACTACAGTGTGCTGTAACATCTCTTCTTGTACTCGTACCACCTGCAACCGTATCCAGCTCACAACTGTTGGAATTGTATCCCATAGTCATTATTCAATGTAATTTATTCCTTGCATATTGAATCATAATATAGTAAAGCAAATGCAATCATTCCACACCTAGAAGAGAATACCGTTAGACTTTATTTAACTTTTGTTCAGTTTACACTTGTTGCTTTAGACTAAATTGCACGAAATTCTTCTGTCTGTTTACAAAATATTTCGAATTATACTTCTTCTCGAATTTATGTTTATATGCTTTGCATCACATATTCTGAATGATTATATTTTACGCACGTTATGTATAATACTAGTATTTATTTGTATACATTTTGTAGTGATGTTTTATTTCTACCAAATGTTTTTTATTGAGAGAGATATCTTTAGTTTTATTTGACATGTACGACATTGTCAATCGAAATATGAGATGAAAGACGTCAATGAATAAAATGAATAAAATTTAATTATATTAGGGTGACGGGTATAGTCATTGCCCTGGTTGGTTGACATTGGTACGGTTATTTGCCATTTCATTTTAAAAACTATAAAATAAGACTTCTGTTATCTCTTTCACACGTGTTCAAAGTTACATGTGCCGTCTGTTCTAGTTAACGAGCAGTATAGGAAGATCCCCAATGAGGCGGAGGGATGATATTACTCGACATGTTGGGGTCAACTAAATGCAGACGGAATCGAATGACGTGGAAGGAAACGGAGGAGGCTTTCGTCTAGGATTGGACGGGAGTGGGCTGAGAAGAAGGAAATGCTACATAGAGGATGAATATTTAAAGCAATATCAGCAATGCTATCAGATAATGAGATAATTGAAAAAAAACACAATATGTAGTTAACTTCCAAATGACTTTATTAACTTCGCTGCGAAGTTAATAAAGTCATTTGGAAGTTAACTACATATTGTGTTTTTTTTTTCAATTATCTTGAAATGGACTTCCAACAAGTACCTTCGGTCAACAACATTAATGTTTTTTCTATCGGATAATATTTATAAACACTCGATCGTACATAAGTCTTAAAGTGAAGTTATAGTGTGGCAATAACAAGTAACAACTTCATGACCTTATTCATATAATACATATGATTATTAGAATATTTACACACTTTGTTCATCTTGTGCTTTAATCATTATTATGTATTCGTATTATCTTCAATACATTTAACATACAAACACATACCTAGCTTTACCATCACTATTATTATTATTGTTGTAGTGGTACATTTGGATTAATTTTACTTATTGTTGATTTGTTGATTATTATTAAAAGATAGTAGTCAACAGCTCACCTTTGAATTGAAATACCACAACTTTATTTATAGATGATTTGTAAGATGTAACAATAATATGGAAACAAGAAGGCCTTAGAAATTAAAATATTGAATTTATTTTAGTACTTACATACAAAGGTAGGTACTTCTACTATTTTTGACATATTTTTTCCTTATTTTTTGTCCGTGGATTTTTTGCCAAAAAATTAGTCACTCACTTTCATTTGTTAGTTTTTGAATACTGTGTGAAAGTGGGAGAGGATTTCACGGCCGGCGTTATTAGTAGGAAAGTTTTCTTCCGAGCTGAGTGGTTTTTAGGGCAAATTATGGCACGGATTGGAAAAATTGCACGTTTACTACATGCAGTTTATCTACTGGCTTTCCCATGTGTAGGGTGTGCCGTGATAGAAAAGATAAGTATAGACAAATTGTGCTAAAATAAAAGTCAGACTAACCTCTCCTTTCACACTTATTTTGCTTTCTTTATATTCATAAAATTCAGTATGCAAGAACGTTAAATTTTCTCAGTCAACATAAAACTGTTTTTTTTTATTGGCATTGTTTCGTTCCACATGTCCAAACCATCTCAATTTATACGACACTCTAGATCAAGGGTGGCAACCCGCGGGCCACATGCGGCCCATTGGGTGTCTACGTGCGGCCCGCAAAGCATTGCACACTTTTTTTTAATAACAGTCGGTACAAGTACCCGTTACTTTTTTGAAAGAGGTATTTTAGGAAAATATTCTTAAAGAGAACCGAGGAGTTATGAAACATTACAATTTCCTTCACCATTTTGAAAATTTGGCGACGGGGGGGGGTAGAAATTTTAAGGTGATGTAAAATTATTAAATGTTCCATATTTGGAGTAATATTGTTGTACGGCTCGGTAGGAAATCTCATTTCTGAAATTTGGCCCGGCTGCTGAAAAGGTTGGCCACCCATGCTCTAGATGTACATCATGGAGATTAATATTTTTTATTGAATTATTAAGAAATAATATTAAATCTTTCATCAGATAAAACTGCATTCAGTTATAAAAATATATAATTTAAAATAATAGTTTTATTATTAAAATTGTAAACACAAGACTCATTTTAATTTTATTTATTAACTAAGTACATGATAATAATATCAATTGTGAAGTGTGTACCAAAGTTTACGAGCGAATTCAAAGCCTTTTGGCTGTGTGAATAATAATTTTTCGGTACTTCCAAGAATTAAGTATTGAAGCTCGATATTTCAATGTGGCCTTAGATTTATCCATATTATGAAGTCCACAGTAGCTCAATGAATTTTGTTTTTTAAATACAGTAAATCTCAATCTATCACAACGATTTCACATGAAAACAATAGAAATATATAGAGCTATCCTCAATAAAACATGTCTTGCTTGTAGGTGCTATTATCGATATTACTCAAAGGTGATTTATCAATATCCAATATTTAAAACAGTTTAAAAAAAAAACAAATGAAACATAGCCATAAGAGCTGGTGGATATCTTTGAGTGTTACCTACTTTAAATTTCTCTTTATAAATATTTTTGTGTAAAGTAGTTGTCACATGATTGAAGATTATTGGCAAGAAAATACAAGAATAGTCGAGTTAGGGTATGCCTCAGAGTAAGGGACACACTAAGAGAACATTGAATTATCGGACCTGGAGAGAAAATTGGAATCGGAAGCTTCTCGCCGGGGAGGCGATATTATCAACAACAGTATGTATGTTTTATTAGGTGTAATAAATAAAATTATAGTGCGACGTGAAACGATTATACACGGGATAAAGTTAAATAATTTAAAGTCTCGGTGAAGCTTCATGATGTGAGAAGAAACGTATGTATGTAATGCTGTTTTAACTTTTCATACTTGTGCTGTACAAATTTTGATAACCGAAAATATAGGCTTTGGACAAATTTAGGGAGAATATATACACATCATGTTATTTATACACAAACATGTAACTACTCGTACAAAAATTAATTTGGGTGTATTTCAAATATTTTTCTTTTTTAGAAATATAAATAAAGTGTATACTAAAATGTATACTAAATAAAGTAAAATAACTAGTTAAAAAAAACAATAGTTTTAAATTCAGTAAAATATTTTTAAGCTTTTACTCAATTTTTCGTGGAGCACCCGGCAATGAATTGGTCTCTCACTCTTGTTCGCTAGTTTCAAGTGTCCTGAAAAAGGTAGGTGTTCGAAAAAATAATGACATTTTACATCTCAAATTCAGCGATGAGGTTTGCCACCCATCCTGAATGTCCTAATTTTTTGTTAACTCAGAGAAGACGGCTTGCATTTTTATTACATAGAGGTGGTCTGCTGGCTTCCCCACTTGTAGGATATGCCGTGATGGTATAGTTGTAGTACTCACTTAGATCCTTCAACTCAAATCTTTCCACTGTTATAAATATGGCGATAGATAAAGCTTTATTATTTCCCAATATCAGATTACATTGATAACCAATCAATATCTAATTGTGAATTATTATTAATATCTGAGATTCATTAATTTAGTAACTGCTTTAAAATCATCTAGCTGGCGATAAAATCAAATATAAACGTAATAATTAAATAAATCACACACAATGCTTTTATTATTTTCAAATTAAAACATCATCAATTCATTATTTATTATTCACGATTTGAATTTAAATTATTGAAAAAAACAATTTTTTTTAATAATGCTTTGATTATAAATATAATAGTTATCATGTTTTATTGTTTTCATAAAATGACCTTTGAGAAGAATAATACGAATATTGTAACTAAACATAATACGGTTCTCTATATTATGATCAGTCTTGTTAACGTTCTGTATTGGAAATACTGTAGTTAGAACAACAAGTAGGTACTACAATACTATGTAGAACATATGACATCTTATAAATCTCCGTATTAAATGGTAAGGTATGCAGATGATTATTTGATGGGAAATCATTATTGTTAATAAGAATAAGGCGGCAGCGAATACTCGTCCAAGACGTAGAATCTGTGACTATTATTATTATTATTGTTTCTTCCATGTCTCTATTATTCACAGTAAGACATCGACTTGATTTATTGATAGATTTACTTTATTTCATGTTTGTGGAATTTCGTGTTTTACTTACTCTCGACCCAAATTTAGATAAATAAATTGTATTTATTGAAATTCCATCAATATTTTATATCAATTGCATGATTTTGGTTTAGCAAAATGAATTGAAGGTCCTAATGAAAAATAAATGGCTGAAATTTTGTGTTTTCATTATTTCATTGAACGCATATGATACGAATTAGAGCTATAATAAAAACAGGTGATATTGTGTTTCTAGTTCTAAGATATAAAAAGCTTGAAATTCAGCTGTGACACACATTCAGTAGAATATCCATTAGCTATTAGGTATCATTGGATATCATACATGCATTAAGAATTTCTGAAAGGATACATAAAATTTTGGAAAAATAATGAATGCGTGTAGCTCAAAACTAAAGTCATAAATGAAAATTAATAAGTTTTTTATTCGGCAATAGAGGAATAAGTTTTTACTAGCAGTAAAAACTTATTATGGTTCAGAACTACATAATGTATGTATACTAAATTTCAAAAAGTTTTGTCCTCGAAGCAATAAAAATGCCAGATAGCCCTTGTCATTAATTAAGACAAGATGTCTGAACATATGTTTGATAAAAGAGCGCTCAAAGTTCCGAAGGACATTAAATTGTACATTGTTACATTTTATATTTGCTCACGTTCTTGAATCATTAGCGCATTATTATAATTATTGCTATAAACGGGACACTTGTGACAATCAATTAAACACTAACAATGTCGTCACTTCTGACAGGAATTTATTTTATACCTACTTAATTACTTGTATATTAATATAGTCTGTAAATACCCAACATATTTATTTATATATTGGCTGAATGTTGTCACAAGATTATATTATACTGTTTTTCCAAACGGATATTTAATTTATTCATTCAAAGGAACCTATTAAATTAGTTTCTCTTCAATCCAAAAAAAAATTGTAAGGATAAGGTACTCGAACAGAGAGAGTGCCTAATAATCTTGTATTTTTTTATACTCCATAGCTTTGAAGTAGTATTGAATTTGCATATTTTGAGGAATTTTCAACAGGTATTCATAATATTATCTTTAGAGAATGATTAACTTGTTATTATTAATCAAACGTTTAAAAATATTTCTCTTCTCTCAAGCGCAAGTAGAATTTATATTATTATATATTTTTATTTTATAAATGCGAATACCTACATGCGATTTTGACCTTCACTTATACTCATTTTACTTTTAATCCTTTCTTTATTAAAATTTAAATATGATTATCCACAAATACACTTTAGTAATGACACCTGCATGCGTGTGAGTAAATTCACCTCAAAAAAACCATCTACGTAGATAAATATATATGTATGTCGTCGCCCAATAGTTGGATTAGCCAGTTAACAAAATTGCTGAGAGGTTATTAAAATGCTGGTATTTGAATGGTTAACTGTTTCGTTGAATCACAATGACGCACCAAACGTTTAACATTCTGCCTGATCGAAGCTAGCCCGATTGTCGAAATTTAGTTTCTTTGTTTGGCATTGTCGCGCTGAGATTTATTAACGTTGCATTAAATGCTCCGGCTAGCTATTCAATTTCATGCTGGCGTTTATCAAAGCACCTAGCCATTTAGTTAACTGGCTGATTCAATAACCTGACGGTGACGTATACATTTTCAAACGATCGCCTTGGTATGACTACATAGTGATATTATTTTCAGGAACGCAGAAGCTGTCAATGCGTAGTTTACTGACGGCAATAAAAAGGGAACATTGTGGATTTATGCGGTAGTCTAAGTGGTTAACAGTTTGACATTACATAAAACTTGTGCTAGACTAGACCTATTATTCACTATTCTTATTATACGACATAGATGTAGTGTGTTTAGGTAAAGTATCTCTGGTAGCACTATATGTAGTACTTCACTATACATATTACTATACCTTCGTTCCATCACGACTAGAGTTCACTAGTGTTAACATGGTAATAGAGATGAGCACAGCTATGAATGTTGCGATACATTTATATAAGTGTAGCTTTTTAACTTATATAGATCAATGAAGTAGAAGTGCGAAACCTTGCAAAATAAACCTAAAAGTTTTTAAAGCAAAACGAATATTGGTTTTGAACTCTAATAATTTTGGTATTTATTCGATCCACAAATATAAACACATCTTTACTTTCTTTCTTTTAGACGTTTTTTCAAATCATGAACTGGGAGCGTATGTAAGACTACTACAAGGATGATGTTTATAAACATCAGACAATGTGACTGAAAAATTGTCTTTGACAATAATAAAAGTTCTGCGAAGAGCTTATATTACGAGAAAATTATTGCCCATCATTACGGAAAAGAAATTTGCTTATTTCGTATTTATTTGTCACATTTTCCGTAATGATTATTATGTTTTACTAGAGCTAATTGACAAAAACAAACTATAAAGAAAATTGGTGTAAAAGAGAGATGGATCATTTGTCTAAGAAACATTAGAAATCGGGCAGAAATTCAAATGGCGGAAGATACCTACCCACGACAAAAAGATAATCAAAGTTAAGGGAACATGAAATGATAAAAAGAAATGTAAAATAAAATGAAGGCTTAATTTACGTAATTTCATACCCCTGTCTAGTAAGTAAGCCTGCATATATTGTGTATTATTGTATAAGAATATTGACATTGTTTCGTATCGCAGTGCACGCTTTACAATGTACAAGTCTTCTGGCGTTACTTAAACTATTCCAAGGATGACGATTAATGGGAGTAATCGATTTAATTGTCATCTCTACATTATATATGTTCATCTTATATTATATTATATTATATTTAAAAACAGAAACCAATACCAGTAATCGGTCTCGTTTGTGATTGTCACTGGAAGAAATTGTGGACTATTTGAAAATACTTGTACTACGGACATTGAAGAAACTTACCTACTTGATTAAATTCAAAACTTTGAAGTAATTTCTTATAATGTCAAAAATATATTAAGATTAAAATATGTATATCTTTTTAAAAAATATCGTATAAGTAAATATTTTGAAAGTTTTGTTACAATATTTCTGGTTTCACATTCTGTAGTTTCAATGACTAATCAAATTTTTAATTTCGGTTAAATTTTCTACACAACGATTTACATAATAAAAAGCATGTGATGGCTCTTGGGTAGGTATGTTTTCCTAAGTAAGAATAAAAAATGTGCGGAATTTGTTTCATTTTAATTTATTTATATTACGGTTTTTATTTTGTGATAAAATTGTCGTTAATCGCACCCAAATATTTCCTTTATGTTGATGGCTATTTCCCAATAGAATTTTAATTTAATAATATCACTTATGTATTGAAGTATTTAACGATATAATTATATTCATTAACTAATCTCATTATAATACTATAATATAATATTATGATTACGTATTGTTGTACCTTATGCAAAGTGTGCAGTGTTATTAAGTCTTATAAGCGTAATTTCTATGACCTTAAATAATTTTAATATCGTAATAAAATATATTTTTTATTACAACACAATGTCTCAAATATTTTTTTGAAAGATAATATTGAATAAATTATCACATATCATCATTATATTATTAAAAAATGCCACCGCGTTTTATAAAATAACCTTTCAGTATTTAAATATATCTCACAGCTACTGACTTACACTTTGTATTTCATATTGTAAACCGTTGTTCTTAGATATTGTAACATTGTGAACTATATTATTATGTTGTAGATGTAAGTATGTAGGTACGCTAAGTTCAAATACTTGTATACCAATTTGTCTGTTACAAGTAATCGGACATTGGGCGCTGAGTACTTAGGATTTACTTTAAGTAGGTACCTTTGTACAGCAAGTAAACACGAGTACTCTATGTTGTGTGTATTGGGATCTTACACATACCTAATTTGAATATGTCGGTACACATGTTACTATTATCTAGTAGAAACATAGAAGTGTATCTAGACTCTTGTGTATTGAATGTAAGTAGTAACTATAGGTACAACCGGTGTATGCAAATTGTGAGAACATTCGTAATTGAAATTCATTGAATTGTTTCCTCTTGTGACAAATTCGATATATCAGTTTCAAATCCTTGCATATAATCAGCTCTCTATTTTATTATTGTTATTAATTGTATGAACGAGTATGTGAATTATTGGATATGTATAACAAAGTAGTTGTAGTAGATTGATAGAAAATATCTATAATAGAACATATCGTAAATATGTTCTATCATAAACGTCTAAAAACCTTGTATTAAATATTTCTAAAGATTTCATAATAGATTCAAGAGAAAGGATCATTCGTTTTTCGTATGTAAGATGGTTTAGAGGATTATCTTTCACAATATATAACAATAATAATCGTGGGAAGAGGTGAACCGATGCTACATAGTCGTCCTGTATGTAGAAAGCTCGATTCCACCCCCTGCACGCAGAACTAATGACAAATAAAATAGGTATTTATTGATAATCATTAAGACAATAAGTGATTGTGTTTTAATTAATAACCTGATTAAATTACAGCATCAGTTAAGAAATATTAACATTAATTGAGTTCGATTATATGTAGAACAAAAACATAAATTGTTTCAATGAGCTTATCTCTCGCTCAACCTTCAACTAACTGACTGTCTATCAAAAAAAATAATTTAATATATCCGAGGATTTATATATGTACAAAATCTTATATTAATAGGATACAGTCTTCGAAGATTTATATCCAATTACTCACGTAAACGGATCTGTGAGAAGATGAATAACTATTAGAAAAAATATAGTTTACTACCAGGGACTTCGTGTATGTTATATTATGTTCTATAGTATGGACCTGTCATTAGGAATATTAATCTAGTTCGTGAGTTAATATTGCATAATAGCACGATCTATGAACTATTATAATATTTTAGTAAGATGTTATGACCATAAACTGACCACACATTTTATTTTGAACATTTCGTCGGATAAAATACTGGACGACACGTGAAGAAGGAACGTAGTAAAAAAGGACGTTAAGTAGTTTTGTTTTAAATCTCATCACATCATAAATCATTATTTTAGGTGACTCTTACAGTTAGCTCTTGGTAAATTCGCATCATGAATTTTGTTGGTGATATCAGGATTTGAATCCGGAATTTCCCAATCAGAAGTCTGAGTCATTAGCATCCAGCTATTAACCACCATCTACATATTATATAGTTGTATTGGTTTGGAGGTTTTACAAAAGCTGTTTGGTTATCGGAAGTAAGAAAATTTATCGATGTTGTAAAGTATAAAAGTTAATAAATATTGTTATATCGTTGTATTTCGTAATTCTTAATATTTAAATGTGGGTTATTTATCTCATGTTACTCATTGAAAATTTTCCTGTCTTTTAGAGTAGGTACAGGTAAATGGTGTAAAAACTATTGTCATATAAGAAATTCTTTATCCTCAAAATTTTCCATATAAACCGACAATGGGGTTGTCTATGGATTAACTTCTTTGTTATAATAGTGTACAAAGCATTATCTTTTGAATTGTGACATGGCTGGTCAATTTCTACTATAGGTTATCCAATAGTATCCAGTTAGAAAATATAATATATTATATTGATGATCATAGTAGTATTTATTTTTATTATCTTTCACTATATTCGTTACAAGATATCATGGGGCATCCAGATATGAGCTGGGGGAAGGGTACAAATTATATTTATACGAGTATAATGATTTATTCTTGTACATAGTAGAATTTTATGGCATAATTATGCATTTAAATGATATTAAAATCACTGGACAAGATGCAACCCCTCGCCTCCATATGTCTTCTGTGATATCTTGTAACAGTATACATATAGTGAAGGATAATAAAAATACATAATACTATGATCATCAATATAATTAATATGTTGTCATAATGGGTACTATTGGATAAACTATAGTAGAAATTGACCACATGGGTCAGGTATTATCAAAAATGTTGCCATTTTGAGTCATTAATTATTAGAGTTGACGAAGGCAGTCATAATACGCGATTATTAGTGAAAGAATATTTTATTCGCAATGATGATGTTATATTCATAATCTGACTAAGCGTTTTGTACATATGACAAAATATCACATTAAAAAAATATAAAAAAACGCATCATCAAAATCCGGGTGTAATTCATTTGAATTATTTTATTTTATATTTTCATGTTAATTTCATACTTATTCAATTTGCAATATATTAAACCATTCAGGTCGTAATATACTAAAGTATCATTGCCCGCTGCGATATTATTTGCGAACTGGTCGCGAATATTCATAAAATTGATTAGAAATTAAATTACATTAGAATCAATTCATTATAAACAGTCGTTGAGATTTGAATTCAGACCAAATTATTTATAACACAACATTTTTTCATTCAAATTAATAAAAATGTTGCAATTTGTGTATCAACTAATTCCCGTATTTTACAATTATAATTAGGAGAAACGGTACAAGTCTAATATTATGTCAATAAAATTGTCTTAAAAATAATTAGTGTGAGTTATTCATATTGGTGATAAGTTCAACCCATTATCTATTTTAAATATTTTTTTCTAAATTTTAACGAAAGATACCTAATTAATTTTAATTTTATTTATAATAATCGGCGAAAAAATAACCGAAAACAGTTTAAGATGGTACGGGCATATTTTGTGACTACCACAGTACAATATGATCAAAAAGACAATGGACGTAGAAGTAGGACCCAGAAGACTAGGCAGACCAGTAACCATCTGAATGTCTGCAATTGCCAGGGACCTGAAAGAGGCAAAGTTGCGCTCGGAGGATGTAGGGGACTGGAAAACTTGGAAGATGAGGGCTAGGAGAGCCGACCCCAAGTAAATGGGATGAGGGCGAAGAAGAAAAGAATTTATAATAATTGCTGTTTGAAAATGTACTTGATAAAAATTTCCATTATTTTTGGTAACATTATAGTAATCTTAAAATACGGGAACCTATTTATATATCTCTATCTACATATATCATCACAGAGTATAGAGTCAGTGCTCTTTGTATAAAAAAATAAGTCATTCTGGATAGGCGGCGTACATCATCGCTGAATTAAAAAATATTAAATACAAAGGTAATTGTGAATCTACGCATAAATAAGAGCTTTGATTAATCGATGACACAGACACAAAAACACGCTATAAAATACACGCAATCATTCAATTATAAAAATTGTTAGTTCGATATAAAAGAATAATATCAATAAAACATAATTAAGTACGAGCTCGACAAAATATGAACCGATTCTCACAATTTTATTATATCGCCTACGACTAAAAATTGACCATGTCAGATATTGCAAAGTTCTCTTGAATAAAAAAAATATCAATTATGTTACAAAATTTAATGTTCGTAAATTATTTCATGGAGACTCGAAAATGCATCGAAATTAATTGGATTAAGTCTTGCAATAATATGATAAGGAAATTAAGACATTTTCTTTGGACAATTTACATACAAATGGAGGTATAAATAATCTATGATAATATTTCTAAAAAAAATTGGATATAGAGTGTCATTTTTGCATTCACTTAATTCATAAGTAAAAAATTGGACTATATATTTTGTTGAATTTTATAAAAAAATACAAAAAAAAATCGTCAATTATTATGAATCAAGTTGTCAGCAATCGATCCAAAATCAGCAATGATGATTGCATAATTTCTAATAATTTTCAAATTATTTTTGAAAACAAAAATCAATCAAATCAAGACCTCAGATCCAGGGATTCTTAATTCAATGCATTTACTAAAATATTTGATACTAGCCATTACAAAAGGCTATAAAGATAAAAACTCATTTGTAACACTGGAATTGAAATCTGGAGAATAATAACGCCAGAGATAAAAGGAAATTATTATTATAATTATTACCTACAAAAAGGTCTCCAGTCTAATATCAGTAGACTGAAGAGCCATTGTAAAAGAAGCTAAAGCTAAAAAAAAACTGATCGGTTATGGGAAGTGATTGACGAACTATGATTTTTTAATATTTAACCAGCCTTCGGTTTTGGATATCTGATTCACGAAAATGTTTGTTCCTAGCAACAACAAAATAATATAAAACTTGTGAAAGAGTTAAATTAGGCCCGCTGTTATGATTCAGAAGACAATACAAACAATCAAATACAGAGAAGCGTGCTAGTTTCATTTCATTCTATTGGTCTTCATTAACTCATTGATAACAAACTAAACGTAGATATTTGAATCCGTTCGTTAGTATGTCTGTGCAAGTATGCACGTATAAAACTATCCACGTAAATCATCTCACTGATTAGGCGAGAAAGCGGAAAAATAAAATGCATACGTTTTGCAGAGTTTCATCGTGAGGCGTTCAATGAATTAAACGTATTGTAGGTATAATTATATTAGTTTTAAATTATCTTATCTGATGGTTTTCTTACCCTTCTCCAGGGAGTATATGACAAAAAAAATCTTCCTCCGTTCAATGATTCTCTGCGTCAAATGAAACGTCTCTTCCCATGCCATTCCAAATGCAAATTTAAATTATATGTATAATGGATGCTTACGCTGTATTCAATATATTTTTTTAAATTTGAAAATTTTGTCTTAATTAAAATCGGTCTTAAAGCTAGTTTTATAATATATTACTTTTGGAGCAATAGAAATGAAATGAAGACATCTTCACTCCATTTAAAGTACCGATGCTGTCCAATAAACGAATAGTACCGTACCATAATAATGACAAGATTGACTGACTTACATTGGCGTATAATCAATAATAAATAATATTGTTCATAATATTTTATTATTATTGCTTGTATCAAAACCAACGCATCTTCTTTTAAATAAAAATACATGTCTTTATTATTTTCTCTTACACTACTAATATGGACCAAAGCCTCAAGTTATGAAAATACATAAATTTTGAGTAACATTAACATTGTTCTTGTTTTTATAACTATGTTAAAGACAGATAAAAGAAGACATTTCTAAGGTTAATGAGATGAAAATCATAGTATATAAGACCCTTACTTAGTATGAGAAATTTTCATTTTGTAGTATTGTTATTTAATTTCATCGATGATCATGAGAGACTATTCTGTAGGTTCATGTACCAAAATATATAATAACTAAATTAATATATCAAATTAAAGCTTTATCGAAAGCTTTTAGTTAGTAAAATGTTTAAAAACTTATCGTTGGTGCACAAGAAGTAGAATTCCATAATTTAATAAATTGAGTGACGCGTTTCTTTCTTCCATAGGTAAATTACGACCTAAGACCTCGAGTTTGTTCAATCTCGTACATGGAATTTTCCACAAGTGAAATAGCCAGTGGGCTAACTGGTGTAATGAACATGCATGTCGTCCTCTCCTAGCCAATAAAAGTTAAGATATTTTATTTTATTTTTACAATATTAAAGAATCAAACAGTCATAACATAACATGTAAACAATAAATACACTCAACATGTGGACCAGCAAAGATTCCACTCTTACCAGAAATGTCTTAGTCATAAGAAAAAAAACAAAAGTTAAAAATTTAAAAAAAAGTCAAAGTAAAGTTAAAAATAAAAAATCCTTAAATACTAGAAATCAAAATAAAATCACCAATCCAGTATGAGTTACAAAGCCCAGCCAAACACACAGCCAATATCCAATGTCCCAAGGATGATATGATCGAGAGAGCCATGCATTCAAGCACATCCATCCACCCCCGCTCAAATGGAAGTGATCCTATATTGCCAAACAGTGAGAGACCAAGATCAGTCCACGGGGACCGCTGATGACAACAAGGCCCCAGACACTCCCGCTCTAAAGTCTTGCTTATCCATGACGAGTATGTCAAGGTTTTGAAAGAATGAATCATAAACAGAACAAGAGCGTCTTAGAAAAGAATTCTGCACATAGTTGGTGGTACACAGTGGAAATCTGAGCAAATGATGGAACCGCGTGCTTCGCGTCGGACAATTAAATGGTATATTCTTTACTAGACCAATCGAATCGACCTCGTTATTCAGTAACTTATACAGATACATCATATCACTTACAGTTCTACGATTTTCAAGGGTTGAAATATGATAAAAACGTGTAGCAGTTTTATAATCATCGAAGTGATTCTGAGTCAGAAAATATAGATGCTTTATGAATTTTCCCTGCAATTTCTCAATACGTTCAATATATTCAAGATGGGTGGCATACCTCATCTCTGAATTGAAGATGTTATATCAGTAATACTTATGCGAGTCGTTTACGAATATCTGCCTTTTACAACACTACTGAAAACTTACAAAATAGGGTGACAGACCTATTCTTTGCCGAGAATGTCCTGTTTTAAATTGTATTCTTGTAAAAAAAAATCGTATACATACATATAAATTTATCTTGTGAAATTTTTTGTGATGTTTAAATTTATACAGTTTTAGAATCTGTTTGCGTATCTTTTACTTTTAAAAATGGCTTAATAATTATCGTTACGTAAGAATACAAAACTCAAAAATATGTTGTGAATGACTATAAAATTTATCTGGTCACTAACTTATATTCTAGCCTTTTAATTATTTTATTGGTGATATAAAATTATGTCGAAACTATATTTCAATAACGTTGACTTGAATATATGTATGTTTAAAATTATTTTGTGATTTGATTTAATGTATTTTTGGAATTTGATTTATCGTTTTATTGATGGGCTGGATTGTTATTAGTATCAGATGCCTAAATATATGTAATTTTCATTGTATTAGTATGGTTATCTTGAATTATAAATTTATATTGTAACGTAGATGACTTTGGCCGTTGATATCATTAGAATAAATTAGTAAAGGATTATAAACGTAAGTGAAAAGAACGTAAAAAATAATTTCATAATTAATAATAATTGTAGTTTAGTTATTTCAATAGCTTGGACAATGGATAATACAATAATACAATTCATGATATTTACCAACATTTATTGTATCTGAAATTTATTCAGAATAATATTTATTAAACAATTACAAAGAGTGGAAGGGAAGGAGTGGAGAAAGAAATTCAATGCACAATGTTTCAGCGGGTAGCAACTTATTACATTAATAGATATGCATAGAGTGTACTGCAGTTAAGACAAAAATACATAAATAACGAAGCATAACAATGAAATGAGAAAAATTAGGTAGCAAAAAATTTTATTTGCTCAAAAATAAGTCATCTTATTTATGAAGTTCAGTTTGATAAACAATAAATTAGTATGAGTGTAAGATAAATCGATACATTGAATTTAAATAAGAGATAATTAGATACACCAGTGCAATTCTTGATTAGGACTTTATTTTGGATAGCATAAAAGTTTTACACATTATCAATCATTGACTGTGAATTATTAAAGATCTTGACAGACCATTAAAACGCAGTATGAAGTTGTGCCTTCAATCAGTTTGGAATAAACAACATTATTTAAATATATTATTATGCATGTCTATTCACATAATATAACGTATTAATCCATTATTTAATTTATGAGTAACAAAGTCTATGTATTCTGAAAGTTGAGCCTTGAATCATTATGGATTGTATTATTACTGAGCACGATTTTAATCAAACTGTTTATAAAACTTGGACTTTGATGGCATCTCTAGTTAGAAGAGTGCACATACGATTTTATAGATGACACAGTTATACGCTGTTATCCCAAGTTCATTACATTTATCTTATTCTAATGATTCTGTTTAACATTAATATGACTTTTTCACTTCATAATAGACGGAACTATCAAGGGCCCCGTTTAGCAAAAATGGTAAAATATTCAATTTTCAACAAATTTGATATAAAAACTGCCAAAACTTGTTGACCCTCGCGAACATATTGATTTAATAAAATAAAAAAATAAATTAACATATTTGATATCAATAAAACACTGTTTTACTTTTCACTAATAATTTATTATTACTCAAGCGCTTTCGTCAAGTTAGCTTGACATTTTCAAGAGAACTAATTACAAGATTTTTTTTTCTCAAAGTCACATGCAACAACAATATGTTTTATATGTAGGTACCTAAAAACAGAAAAGAAGGGGTAAGGAAGTAAGAGTAGTTAAGACAATGGTGGATGAACAATTGGTTTCAACAATGGTGATGAATGGGGTATTTGAATATTTACTATATTTTTAATATTTCCACATTGTATCCGTTATTTTTGGAAAAATAACGGATACAATGTGGAAATGATTGAGACGATGTTATTAAAGAAACAGAATAAAATATTTTTTCCCTTCTTTTCTGTTTTTAGGTACCTACATATAAAAAATATTGTTGTTGCATGTGACTTTGAGAAAAAAATTTCTTGTAATTAGTTCTCTTGAAAATGTCAAGCTAACTTGACGAAAGCGCTTGAGTAATAATAAATTATTAGTGAAAAGTAAAACAGTGTTTTATTGATATCAAATATGTTTAAAATGTCTTTTCACAATGTGAACACACAAACTCTAGATCATTTAAAAAAATAAATATTTATTACCTACCAATATTAGTTTTTTACTAAAAAATAAATAAATCGCAGACTGACGAGATTTATTAAGGTTCTCTTTGTTATATCAAAATACAAATTATTTGTATTTTATCTAATCAAGCATATAAATACTATAGATTTTAGCAAACTTTTTCTAGTATACAAAAAATCGATTTCATGTGGTGATTTTTGGTTTCAAAATATGAGAAGTTATATCAAAATAAAATATTTTTTAAATCGGTCAATATCCCGTTTTTTTTTTAAAGTTTAAGTTTGATATTGGTAATTAATATTTTTTGTTTTCATATTTTATCAAATCAAAATGTTCGTAGGGTCAACAAGTTATAAGAGTTTGTGTACCAAACTTGTTTAAAATTGAATGTTCTATCGTTTTTGCTAAAGATGCGCCTTAAGGGCTGTCAAGGAGTGGCCAGAAAGCAGGAGCAGGATTTTGTAGGTGCATAAGATTTAAGAGGATGGTGCATGAAAGAGACATCTTCTCCAGGATGATTATTAACGTTACAGGAAATTAATAAGGTAGATACTTCTAGGGAATGAAGAATAAATTCTATTTAGAATGACAATAAACAAGAATGATTACCTAAGTAGATATTTTTAAGTAGTTGCTTAGTAAACATTCCCACATTTCAGGTTTTGGTTAATTGTTTAAATGTCACAGTTTATTAACTGATCAAGATGTCGAGTTTTCTGATTGTTTACAGTACCTAACTTATTTGTATATGGAAATAGTTTTACTATAATTATCAAATTATTATTTCGTGTAATAAAACTAGTAATAATGATTATAATAATGGCAAATTCTTGCTTATCTATGTTATTGTTTTCTTTCACAAATTATTGAAATCATTATTAACAATTTGTAACATACGTTTTTGTAATATTATCATTTTACAAATTATACGTTGTAGACAAAGATATCAAATTTAGACAAAGCATTAATTATATTGGCAAATTGTTAACAAGAAGAGTTCTAATTTAATGTAATAATAATAATTATATTTTGTGCCTAACAGAATAATATTATGTCAGAGAGAAACGGCAGTATGTCAAAAAAATAATAATTTCAGTATGGCCGTTCAAAGATTTTTCAACTAACCTAATAACGTTTACTTCTTAAATGTTTTCAAATATGAAATTAGTATAAAGGATGATTGAGGTTCATTGCTACTGGCTTTTACTGTTATTTTTTGACTTCAAGTCAAATACCTATGCGTTTTTTTTTAAATGTATGTATAATGCATCTTTAACATGGGTGGATATGTATACGACAATTTGTTTGATTTTATTGGCACTAACAATGTGGTAAACACGAAACATTTTTAAAATATATACATAGTTATAGTTATTATTTACTACACCACATATATTTTAAAAATGTTTACGACACTCTGTTTATATATGTAAATTTGGTTTGTTTGTAGAGGGGTTTGGTTAACTAAGTTGATCGTGTCTTTTGCGTGGCTGGTCCGTTGCTGTGGAACCAAATTCCCTATAATTTGCGAACTCTGGAGATTGCGGTGGTGTTCAAAACAAGGTTAAAGACAGGAGCATTGTTCGGGGGATGTTATGTATTTTGAATGGGCCCTTTTGGTGTTTTTTTTCGCCAAAAAATCTAGTTTAGTATTATTATTATTATTTTGGGAAAAAATCGACGCAATTCAGTTTCACTCTAACATACTGAATGTAAGTTTTTTATAACGATCTCATATTTGAGGTGAAACAAATAACATAAACTTGACATTGATTTGATCTTCTCTGTAACGTTCTTTGTTGAAGTGTTTATTGTAATATTTGGGAAGTATGTTTACGAGGGATGGAAGATGCGATAGGGACATTGAAAGAAGGAAAGTGGCCGGTGCTAGAGTGAACGGTGCACTTCGACCCATTGTCAGCAATGGCAATGTGTCGAACATGGCTAAAATGCTGGTGCACAATACCATTCTGGTACCGTCACTTACGTATGCAAGCGAGACATGGACGTGGCTGAAGAAGGACGAAAGTGGAATAAATGCAGTGGAGATGCGATCGTTAAGAAGAATGGTTGGTAAAACGCTGCGTGATAGAGTGAAGAATGAGGATATTAGAAGAATGAGCGGATGCAAGAAGAGTGTTGTGGACAGAATGCGCGTGAATAAACTACGGTGGTTTGGACACGTTGAACGAATGAACGAAGTAAGAATGACAAAGAGGATATACTTGTCTGAAAGAAAAGGTGTGAGGAAGCGCGGACGTCCGAGAACCACGTGGCTTGATCACGTGGATCAAATTCTCAAGGACGGCCGCGTGTTGAGTAAGAGGAATCGACGTGCGTGTATGAGAAACTGTATGAATGTGGAGGAAGCGAAGGAAGTGTGTAAAGATAGATCTGTGTGGCGTTCCGTTCTCTCTGCCTACCCCACTTGGGATACGGCGTGAGGGTATAGTATAGTATAGTATAGTTATTGTAATATCATATTTTCTTTGTTATTTTATTACTCACAGGTACCTATATAAAGCTTAACATAATAATTTAATACAATAATAATACCTAATGGCGTATGATTAAAATGTATATAGAAGACTCCTTGAAATTCTTCTAACGCCATAAAGATATCATGCGGAGTTAATTAAATTTATTTCATAATTAACACACCAACCATTCTGGTTATTGTTGGTTGTTACAAAACTAAGTTTGAAATATTTTATTTAGGAGATCTCTGATCAGTCTTAATATTATAATTATGTACATATTCAAAGTATAAAAATATGGCATAGTTTTTTGACACTCTTGTTAAACTTTTCAAATAAAACAACTTCGTAATTTGTTTTAACGACACTGTAACTATTAAAAAGAAACGCTTAAATTTTCGACAGAACCATTATAATCATACATTATTATCTACTGACAAATTTTTGAAAACTTTTTTAAAATATATTACTCATCTATCACCATTATTTATTGCTTTGAATACTGGCTGAATTCTTGTTAATGAAGGTAGCATCAACTTTGATGACGGTCTATAAACAGTCTTAGGAAAGAATTAAAATCAATTTATACATTCGTGAAACGAAAAGATTTAAGAACTAGATTTTCTTGTATTTCATTGTTGATATTAATTTTCATAGAACTTTAAAGAACAATTCTCATAAGACACCAGTTTTTTTCATTCTAGTGAAGAATTACGGTTCTCATTTAATATTCACTCAAACCTTTATTTTAATCGTTTCCAAGTTAAATTTTGTCCGTTAAACTTTCCCAATGACATTTTATCTTACCTATAAAAATGCATTGGTTATTTTTAATTTTCAATATTTTGGTCGTCCTCCAAAACCCCTTTTATATTATGTCAATGGTTTTGCGAAATCGCTCTGAACGAAGAAGGCATGTTTCGGCTTTGACGTAGAACCGAACTTTGAATAAAGGCAACAAATTGATGTGTTAAATGAGTACTAAGCATTCAGTGCGTATCGCGATATAAAATGATAGCAACATTGATATTATGATAATATTTACGTATATTTGAAAGCTGATCACATATTATTACGAATAATATACCTACTCATATTGCTATGTAGAGGGCAATAACAATAATGCATAATATGTATGATGCTTACTACGATAATTAATACCGGGTTGTGACATAGTACCTACGCAATGGTAAAGCGGGCAGTTGACAGTTGAGATGCATAAAGTACTTATAGACAGTTTGAGCCAAATCTTATTACTCTTGCGTCATGCCATTCTTCGACTTTGTATACTACGAGTGTATCGTGTATATAATTTACGTTACGATGTGATTCTACAAGTTTGAAGACTAGCTAAATTATTATTATTTAATTTTTATTCTTGTGCGTACCGTGGCGGTTCTCTGACGTTAAAGCACGGCACCGCTACCTGACCATTACGTTTAGCGAGAACATTCACCAATATGCTGGTCGAGATCAACTGAAACAATAAAACTTGCTAATACAAAAGGGCTTTAAGAGCTGAGGGACCCATCAGTTGGATTCAACTCCCCAAAAAACCTTTGGAAAATCATTCTATAATTACATTCCATTTATCTCTTCATACCATAACGACATCTCCCACGAGTGGGGTAGTCAGTAAATAACTGCATGGAATAAAAATTTAAGTTATCCTCACCATGTCAATAAACAATAAGAATGCGTAACATATCTCATTTTCAGCTGTAGAATGTATATAACTTGAGTCATCACTTTGTAAAATTAGTATTTACAATGAGAACATTTGACAATCATTGGACATACCAGAAACTCTATCTATAAGCGGTCCAATAAATCAATCAATTTGTCTGTTACATGTCCACGTGGCATATTGAATAGGACAATAATAACATAACCAATAATACATAATACCTTCTAACTCACTGCACTTGTATGAACAAACTGGACTCATAAAAATATTTGCAACTGTTTCGTACATTTACGGTTAAAATTGTTTGATAAACAAATGGATTGTAGAGTTTGATGTATTATTGTCGTTTATTATTTATTGCTCCGAGTTTTAAATGGAATCAACTGGATTAGAAATATATTATGTTATTATAATAAGATTGACTACGAAATTCGAATGATTAAATTTACTGTTTTGTAAAGATGAATCACCATTTTAGGTTGTAAATATAGACATTGAGTTGTCACGTTTTGTGAAATTTATGCTATGAAATACAAGTATTAGACAAAATGTATGTTGTTTACGTAGCTAGATATTCCTTTTTCATTTGTTCTATCTTCAAACATTTGTCATGAACGAATGTTTGATAAAATCTACTTATGTAAATGAAAATTTACCTTTGTAGAGGCAATCTGCATCCATTATGCACACCGTGTATATTACGAGTACTAAAGTATCACTTCTTTTGCTTTAAATTTATAATCCATTTGAAACCAGTTTAAAGTTTCAAAAAATAATGCCTTAGGATCAATATTTCTTTATCAGAGCACCTCCACATTATATTTCCAAGTTGACAGCTATGCGCTTCACATAGTCAAGTGTTTAGTATTATTAATGCAGACAAAATCTATATAATTTATCCTGCTCTTTGCATTGCAGTGTATTATTGGTGTAATAAAATCAACGAGTACAGCACTCTATATGCATTATAAAGATTATTCAGGTAATAATGACCAATACAATCATCAATGCTCAAACAAACTATTGTTGTTAATGCATTTTCATTTCCTTTATATGACACGCACTTGTCTTAGAGTGTGCAGTGTGAAGTGCTCTTACTATATTATGGTTATACAATCGACAATCAGAACTAGTGACAGAACGGATAGCGCTTTGACTGGATACCGGATAACAGATATTTGGCCGAACCTTAAACTAGATAATCGGATATATGGCAGCTGGGATATTTGGTGGAATTCTTAATAATTATACGGATATCTGACTCATATCGTGACTTGTTCAGCCTAAATTATTGCGGTGTATTTTGTGATTATTAAATTTTCGCGATTAAAAGAGGAACTACAGTACGCCCACCAAAGCAATTAAAGGATGATTTTAAAATATTAATTATATATTAAAGAGTTGTTTCTATGTGTTACTTAATTATCGGTATAAATTTGTCATATTTTATCGTTTCTTCCTCAATCGATTAATGAGTTTTATTGCATGAGATTTTGATCCATTAATTTTTTATTTTCTTAATGTGTTGCTTCTAACTCAACGGTAATTTCTCTGCCAGTTAGTTACGTACGTCACTGGTTAGTTGGCTTCACGATTTTTAATTTTAAGGACTATCCGGCATCCAGTCCATATCCAACAGATTTCGGTTATATCATCTCTAACCACAACGATTCTACAATAGTAATTCACACAGTACTAAAAGTCTATTACTAAACCGTGTTAGTACTTTCACAGTATCGCGTGGGTATTATTGATTCAAGACAATCATACTATAATCTAGAGTGAGTCAGACCTCATACCAAGAACAACATAATATTAATCGATAAAAGTATTTTGTAGTATCGCGCACTTATTGGAGCAACAATATAATAATCTCAATATCCAACTAAGGCAAAAGGCTTTTAAGACCATACATACGTGATCGCGAATAAATTACGTTGTTATCGATATCTTCTCCTTTACTACACTGCCTTTGATTTTAGACTCGCAGACAATAATGAGTACAAATTGTTGATACAGTTTGAAAATAAACCTAATTTAAATATTATTCATAATCGTAAATAATTTTGGTGCTTCCCAGAACAAACTTCATATGATGAGAGTCCCAAGTAACGATTAGTATTTTTTAAGCATTTTCTTTTTATTCATAAGTTTTTGATTGTTGTTATATTTTAACCGACTTATTAATAAACTTGGATTAAACTAGGTATACAGATCAGAGGTAAAATAAAAGTGTTCATTACTCTGATCGCTGGTTATTGCTTACCTAAATAAAGTATGGAGTTATTAGTTTATGTCTATCAATACGTTCAACATCTTATCGTAAACGATTCTGGTATCTTAGCTTACAGCTTCTCGTATTAAATAACGTACGTATTGAAATCAAACCATTGACAACTTCTCATACTGGAAGTAATCCATCATAAAACTAAGTGATACCGATATATACATACATCAAAAGCAAATTATATTTATCTGATTTTCTAACGAACTTGTTCAGCAATTTACAGTCATAGATATAAATAGATATAACAATCCTATATAGGTAGTACTAATATCATTTCAATCAATAATAATGGTGAATATTGTAAATTAATCCACAATGTGATATATAATAAAATAAGGAGAACAAATGTATGATAAGAATATAGTTTAATCGTAATACGATGATGATAAATAGAATTATCATTTATTTTATTGTAATAAAATGTTACATTGTGAAGGCAAAGTAATA